>JBBGZY010000056.1:10462500-10925000 GCA_037952925.1 Lithobates clamitans | reverse complement strand
GCGCGTGTCGTACGTACGTTCTGTGCGTAGGTGATAGTGGACCAGGACGTTCCAAAACGAAGGTAATTTGAGATATATATATTTTTTTGGGGGGGGTTTATGGTCATGACTTTGTAGCAAGCGGCCTATATGGCTTGATAGATTGATGAGGCCTACATAGGGAGAAGATGATGAGGGGTTAGCAGAAACATATAATAATTTTTTTTGGTCTTGTGACTTTCTCTTTTCCAGATATAATGAATCCCCTATTGAAGGATCCAGAGTTCCTTACTTCTTTTATTTCAAAGTATCGAGAGATGAGGAATTTGTGGGAGGTGAAACACCCTCAGTATTATAACAAGCATGTGAGGAAGTCAACGCTGGAGAGACTTCTGTCCTTTGTCCAGGAGACCATCCCGGGAGCAACAATGGAGACAGTGTACAAGAAAATTGGGGTCTTGAGGAACATGTATAAAAGGGAGCATAGGAAGATCCAGGAATCAAGGAGATCAGGAGCATCAGCAGATGATGTTTATGTACCCAGGCTGTGGTACTACAATCAACTCCGTTTTCTTGATGACCAGAATGAAGCCAGGGCATCACTTTCAACCCTTCCCTCCACCCTTCCCTCCACCCTTCCCTCCACCCCAGCAGAGGCTGATGAGGAGCAAGCTGGGTCTTCCATCCTGGATGAACCGGATATGACCATCTGGAGTCAGGTAAATTATTTTAACAAATATTTACTGTACTAATATTAATGATGTTAACTGGATGTTATAATTGTCTCAAATAATTTAGCACTCCAAATTGTGTATACATATCAAATGATAGTAGTGACTAAATATGTTTGGCACCTGCTTGAAATAATTAGGGTGTCTGATTAGACTCTTTTATTAAAGAGATGTATTCACATTGAATTTGCTAGTCATGAGAAGCAAACTGTGTGTCATTGATGAACCCAAAAAAAGAAACTAAAACTATTGTCCTTTTTTTATACACAGGATGAGTCCATCCAGGAGGAATGTGGGGAAAGTGGCAGGCAGGAGGAGACCGGGCCCATGGACAGCCTGGAGGAGGCCGGATTCACCATCATCCTGGAGGAGGCTGGGCCCAGTGTCAGGCAGGAGGTGGCTGCTCCCAGTGAGGTGGCTGGGCCAAGTGAGGTGGCTGGGCCAAGTGAGGTGGCTGGGCCAAGTGAGGTGGCTGGGCCCAGTAGGAGCCTCACCCAATCCCAAGTGCCTCCCCTCCACCTTCCCAAAAAAAGGGCCAAGAAGGGGATGGTCACACAGGACGCGTCCCTGCGCCTCATGCAACAGGCCACCCGTTTTTTAACAAGCCCCCCCGAAGCGGAAGAAGCCTATGGCTGCTACTTAGCCAGCAGGCTTCTTCAGATGGATTGGGAGCAGCGCCTCATTTGTGAGCGCCTATTTGGGGAAACAATCCATAAGGGGCTGCAGGGCACGCTAACCAAAAACACCCAACTACATGAGGCAGCCCCCCCCCCCTCCTCCTCCTCCTCCTCCTCCTCCTCCTCCTGCCACAACTGAAACACCAGAGCCACAGCCTCAAAAGAAGGCTACAGGGAAGGCTACAGGGAAGGCTGCAGGGAAGGCTGCAGGGAAGGCTGCAGGGCAGCGTGGAGGAAAGGCTGCAGGGAAGAGAAGAAAGTGATGACCTGGGTTCAGTCTGGTCTGACAGAAGACGCAGGCTGTTGTAGGACCACAGTCTGGGGACATCTAGATCATCTGCTGGTGCTGTTGATCTCTGTGATTCTTGGACCAGATTGTGCTCCCTCTTATATGGACTCCTCAAGATCCCAATTTTCTTGTACACCGACTTTTTCCAGCGTTGACTTCCTCTTTATTTTATTTTGACCATGAATAAATGGATCTTTTTTGAGTTTAGCAAAAGACTTTTATGTGTTTTCTTTTAAATCATTGATTTTACACACAATGTTAAATTAACAAGGGACAACAATCTCATTGAGTTTTAAAAAAACACACCAAAAATACATTACTAATGTTAAGAATGTTCAAGTGGTAAGTCTTGAAAAAAAAATATATACATAAACAAAAACGGTGCTTTGGGTTAACTTTATCTAAAAATTAAAAAATAATCACTAGAAAAAAAATAAAAAAGAATAATGGGTTCTTTGTGGTAACTTTACAAACATAAAAAAAAAAAAAAAAAAGGGAAAAAGTATTATTAGTATGGAAACATTGTTTATAAAAAGCATACTATATCATTCATGAGATCAAAGAGAAAAAGAATACAGAAATCAGTTTGGGAGAACTCTGATTATGAACAGCAAAACACCTTCGTTCTTTAGAGCATTCGTAAAGAAGAAATAAAATGCGCTGCATTCAACGATCACAGATTTTGCAGCGTGATGAATGTGCTACCTACAATACAAACACTAGTTTTACTAGACTGAGTGCTTCCGTTTAGTTTTTGCTTATGAGCATGCGTCGTTTTTTTGTCCGTAGGACTAGCATACAGACGAGCGGACTTCGGGGTCCGTCGTAGTTACGACGTAAAGATTTGAAGCATGTTTCAAATCTAAAGTACGTCGGATTTGAGGCTAAAAAAGTACGTTGAAAGTCCGAAGCAGCCCACACACGATCGGATTACCAGCCAGCTTTAGTCCGTCAGCGTCCGTTGGACTTTTGTAGACGAAAAGTCCGACCGTGTGTACGCGGCATTAGATCTACTAGCAGATTTAGATGCACTAACAACCTAAAGTCAAACTCTTGCTTACACTGTTTAAGCAGTTACAGCAACCGTTTTTCCTTTTGGCATAAAGGTTTTACATAAATGAATAAAAGCTGATCATTGTAAGCATACCTATCAATTTTAAATTTGTTTGTCTCACATCTTTAACTACTACATTTGCAGGAGAGCCTGACTAAGACCCCATACACACTATACAACTTTTGTTGTCTGATTTCCTTTAGATTTACCAAAACCATGTAGTGCAAAGACCTGCCTGGTTGCATACAAATTGAAACTCTTAAACCGCGTACACACGAGCGGAATGTCCGACAGAAAAAGTCTGACAGAAGCTTTTCATTGTATATTCCGATCATGTGTGTGCCTCATCTGACTTTTTTTTTGAAAATTCTGACGGACCTAGAAATAGAACATGTTCTAAATATTTTTCAGACGGAACCAATTCCGTCTGAAAAATACCGCTCGTCTGTATGCTGTTCCGACGGGCCAAAAACGACGTATGCTCTGAAGCAAGTACGAGACAGAAGCTATTGGCTACTGGCTATTGAACTTCCTTTTTCTAGTCCCGTCGTATGTGCTGTAGGTCACCGCATTCAGGACGGTCGGACTTTGGTTTGACCGTGTGTAGGCAAGACCGCTTGAATGGAATTCTGTCGGAGTTCCGTCGGAGAAACCTTCTGAGTTTATTCCGATGGCAAAAGCGGTCGTGTGTGGTGGCGTTAAGGTTTGACCTCATAATATATGGTTTTGGTAAATTTTAAGGAAAAATCTACAGAAAATTGTATAGTGTGTATCCAGCTTTACTGGCCAGATCACCAGGTGAAAATAAAGGAAAAAAGCCTAGAAAAAAAACGAATGTAGCCATCACATCTCAGAATTGGTAAGCTGCAGTATAATAAATATTTGCTTTTGGATTTAATAGCCCTTTGAGGTTGAACAACAAGAAAAAAAAAACATGTCTCCTACCCCCAAATCCATACCAGACCATGGCTTGACTGGACAGAAAAAGAATCAGACTGAAAGCATATGCCCCCCATTCCCTCCTGAACCATACCAGGTTGCATACCTTTAACATGGGGAGAGTACTTTGCTGGGGATGAGTCCTTTTTGTCCCCATAACGGGAATGCTTGATGAGGGTCTGGTAAGAACTTAAATAAAAATGACATGGGCTCCCCCTCAAAGTCCACACCAGAGACTTATCCAACCAGGAAGGAAGGGAGGTAGTGTAACGATAAAGCACTTTGTCCCCTTGTTGATGAAGACATCTGCCTCTTTCCCATAAATCTGGCTGGGTGGCTGAGGGTATCTGTAGGAGAATCTGAAAACTCCCTTTAAAATAAGTGGGCCCCATATTTCACCCTTTCCCCTCCACATGAATGAGTAAAGTGTACATAGTATCCCTGATTACGCATTCACCAAAATAAGTAAATAAATACACTGACATATTTGACAAGTTCCCACAATGAAAAGTCCCACAATGTAAATCCATTACAAATCACACTGTCCAGCAATATAGAGCTACATCAGTTATGATCAATGATGCCCACAAACAGGTCTGCTTCTGGTAGTACGTTACTGTGTTGCAATGCCGGCGTGTTCCCTTGCATTTGAGTGCCACTGAAAATGAATTGCGCAGCAACACACTAACACATGTATAGTGCATTACTGTCAGTTGTGGTGAGGTCCCTGTTACCACAATACATAGGTGTAAATAAGCCCTAAGAGTAAAAGTATTACAGCTTAGAGAAGAAGAACTTTATAACACGACCCCCTGGTTGTTGGGCTTCTGCTCTTGTCGCCTTGACTTCACTTTGTCACCATCCCTGCAAGTCTCAGATCCCAAGAGAGATCTGAGGCACATCTGGGCATGCACCAGGGGTACTCCATATCTGTACATGTGCAGTTTTTGCACTTTGTAGCACTTCCACAGCATTTGCTTAGATGTGTTAATGGGTTCTGCCAGGACCAGAAGGCTGGGCAGTGCCCATGGGTGCATCTGTACATGTGCCAAAATGGCGGCACCCCAGGAATCATTTAAGATGGTCTGAAGATTCACTTCACTTGTCTCTATTGGTGCTCTTATGCACTGCTATGTGTGTATAATATTTCTATGCAGACATGCCATTAAAGACATTTCTTAAAAGTATTATTTCAATGTTTAAAATAATATTACAACTTTTAAGCTGTAGTACATTTTTCAGAATAGAGGAAATAAAAGTAAACAATTGTGGGGATTCAGTAAAGCCCTAATGACATTTTTCTGGCAGTATAACCCTTTAAAATGGCTCAAGCCAGAGTAAAAAATCCCTGCCGTTGGTTTCAGTAGCTTTATCGACACGTGTAGCAGATTCTTAACGTGATTCTTTCTAAAGTGGTGCTATTACTGCACCAAAAGAAAAAATAATAACCTCCAGTTAGTAGATAACTGGAGGCAGACTCCTAAAAACCAATTATGCTAATTTATGAAAGTTTACAGCACACGGTGTACACTAAAGGTAATAAACTGCTGACTGGTGCTCTTTAAATCAAAAAGTTGTTTTGTTCACTTAATAGAGTTAGAGCTTTTTATATACTAAGATGGGTTTTAGTTTGCTTTAAGGCCCATTTATTAATAATCCCTTTGATGTGGAGTAGTTTCCTTGCTCAGCCTAATCCTTCTATATCAATGTAGTTTATGCAGCACATGATCACTCTCAAGCTGATTGCCTTGTGACCACAGTGCCCGAGCATGGGTCAAAGTGAAGCATACAGCAAGAGCTTGACTTAACATTCCTTTATTTAACCAAAATGATGTTTTCATTCAGATGTTTGAACACGAGGGATTTCCTCCATCGGCAAATGTTAGACCTCCCCTTGCCTTCCAGCACATCTAAAGAAAAGACCAATTATCTGTCAAGTCAAAGCAATGTCACACGCTCATTACCAAAGCTAGTTATAACACAACTAGAAAAAAAGAAAACTGTTCTAGTCAGTTGTGAAGTACGCCCAGCTTTTACACACAGTCACACACCACTCATTGATAGAGCCCACGTACCTGCACACCATCTAACCTTCTGATGCTCCATTACTGATGCACATCTTCAGCACTTCTCAGTGGCGGGTATGGGCTCTTTAATTAAGCAAGCTAACAAAGTAAATTATGTATTTAAAGTGTTACTAAACCCACAACAGTAAAATCAGTCTGTATATGCAGTAAAGCATGCTTGTTATACTCACTGTGGAACCTAAGGGTTCCACAGTGTTTAAAAAGACTGTTGATCCCCATTCCATCTGCTGATAGAACAGAGTCTTGGGGTCAGTCTGCACAGTATGACTTTATTATATGTGTGGTGGATCACTCTCCAGAGGAAGTTTGACAGGCGATGAGGAGGTGATATCTCACCATCTCACTACCTGTTCTAATGCCTAAAAACACACACTATCATGTGTGCATTGCATTGGGTGTTTATGGTATGGCCCCATTCAGTTATGTTCAAGGGGCGGTTGTGCCCACTAAATGCAATGGGGGAGCATTTTTGCCGCACTGCGATCAAAGCATCATGACCGCAACATGTGTACAGCTACATCCACTGTCTTTGCAACTTAAGGGAGATTAGTTGGAGGAGGGGGTGGCATAAAATCTGTCCAGCAGACACAGCCGATGTCAGAATGCGCCACAGCACGGTCGGACATTGATTGGACATTCTGACAACAAAATCCATGGATTTTTTCCAACGGATGTTGGCTCAAACTTGTTTTGCATACACACAGTCGCACAAAGTTGTCAGAATTTCCGATCTCCAAGAACGCATTGACGTACACCACGTACGACGAGACTAGAAAAGGCCAGTTCAGAACAAAGCGCGGCACCCTTTGGGCTCCTTTTGCTAATTTCGTGTTAGTAAAAGTTTGGTGAGAGACCATTCGCGCTTTTTCAGACTCGTGGTTTTCAGATCGTTTTCTGCTGTTCAGTTTGTGCTTGTGGGTTTGTATCTGCTCTTCAGTGCCTGCAGTCAGTTTGTATTGGAATTTTCTGTGCGATCTTGTCCGCTCGTTGCTGTTTTTCAGGTCGCTCTTCACAGGCCTTGCTGTTCTTCAGTGCGTTCTGTTACTTCGTTCTGAGCAGCTGACCATTTTCTAGCAATGTTGCGTATATGCACTCCTCGTAGAGTTCGTGCTGTGCGGGGGCTTGGTGTTGGGGTTCTTACCTTGACACAAGTCCAGTCCATGAACAGGATGGGGAGGAGTTCATGGACCAAGAATTGGTTGCTCCAGCATGACCAGTTCTGTCACATGCCTTTGCTCCGTGAGATCCTTGAGAATAATCCTGACGATTTCAGGAACTTTCTCTGGATGACAGACCCCGTATTTCATCGTTTGTTGGCTTTGCTGACCCCCTATATTAGCAGGCAGGATACCTGCATGAGGCAAGCCATCACTCCGGAGCAGAGGCTCGTCGCCACCCTGCGGTGCTTGGCGATGGGGAGAAGCCTGCAGGACCTTAAGTTCTCGACAGGCATCTCCCCCCAGGCTCTGGGGATCATTATCCCAGAGACCTGTTCTGCCATCATCCAGGTCCTGCAGAAGGAGTATATTAAGGTAAGATTTATCCTTTAACATCACATTTTATTGTATTTCATGTTTGATAATATATTGTATTTCTTTCCTCATTCCCTAATTACCATGATTGTAATATGCTGTGAATGTCCCCTTTGTCCTCATGCATGCAGATTTTTATGTAATAATTTTTTTTGTCCTTCATACATATTTGCCTTCACTTACCTCCCCAGCATGGTCTCCTGGCCCTATATTCACCTCATGTAGTGACTTAACAATGTATTTTGTCAGCTCCATAGTAGTGCTTTACCCTAAATACCCCCTAAAATGTGTAAAAATGTGATTTGTGCTTTAAATTCAGGTAGAGTGCCAGAGGCTTTATTTTTTGGGTCCCCAAATCATTTGGAACCCTCCCTCCCCCCAACTGCTAAGTCAGCTGATACCAATTCTCTATCTATCCTCAATCATCTATCTGCTGACTTTGCCAAATCCATACACACTATACCCATCTCTTTTGTGGTCATATTTATGGATGAATTCCCCAAAGCATGTAGTGCAAGCGCCTGCCTGTATACTTTCAAATGGTACTGTTTCAAGTTTTTGTATACTATTATTTTCTTGATAGATAATAGCAGAATGTCCAAATGTGCTAAAATGTGTACAGTGTGTATTTATATCTTTGTATTATGACACTTCTTACCTGTCCAGTGGGCTGTCAATAGTGTAAGTAAGGAGGGGCTGGCCAAAGTAATACACATTATTTAGGCATTCATCTCTCAATGAAGTGGAGAGGGTTACCTGTCCAACCTTATACCTTGGTCTATCCAAACTCCCTAAAATAAATGTTATACTGATGTTGGCCAAGAATGTTTGTGTCTAATCTGCTTTCCCTGTTTAGGTGCACAGTTTCCTTCCAACCCACAGGAATGGCAGACTGTGGCCTCCCACTTTGCCCAGCGGTGGGACTTTCCTAACTGCGGAGGGGCAATTGATGGGAAACACGTCCACATCCTCCCACCACCCAACTCGGGGTCATACTAACATAATTATAAGGGGTTCAATAGTATTGTGATGTTGGCGGTGGTGTCGGCTACTTACGAGTTCCTGTATGTGGACGTGGGGAAGAATGGCCGGATGTCCGATGGTGGAGTCATCACCCAGACGGAGTTCTACAGGCATCTCCAGAATGGCAGCTTGGACTTGCCACCTCCAGAAGACAATGTGGAAGGACTCCCATTCGTCTTCGTTGCTGATGAAGCGTTTGCGCTGGGGGGCCATCTTATGCGGCCATTCCCGATGAGGACCCTCACCCCGGACCAGAGGGTTTTTGATTACCGGCTGGCCAGAGCCAGAAGAGTGGTGGAGAACATGTTTGGAATCATGGCCAGCGGGTTCCGCCTATGTCTTACACCCATACACATGGTGGAGTACAAACTGAATCATATTATCCTGGCGTGCTGTGTTCTACACTATTAACTATTTATGACTTTATCTAACTATTTACGGCAAAATACTGCCAAGTATGCTGGCTTAGTTGGGCTTGAGGCCGGAATTCATAATGAACCAACCCTGACGGCGCTTGAAAGTGCCCGTCCTGGCTTGCCCCCCCTGAGTGCCCGGGAGGTCCGTCTAAGATACCTTGATTACTTTGCGGGTAGGGGGGCCATCAATATGCCAGACAATGTCTGAAACGTTTTTAAAATAAAAAAATCATTTAAACTACTAAAATCTTTGGTGACATTTACTGCTTGTGTTTCTTTTAACTGACCCTGACAGAAATGTGGTGAGTCCTGAAAATGGCGTGATTGTGTAACATTACAAAGCACTGTTGGGTGTTATTTACTAAAGGCAAAGACACTTTGCACTACAAGTGCACTTGAAACTGCACTTGTAGTGCAACGTGGATTTTCCCTTAGGAAATAACCCCCATTGTCGCAGAAAACACCAATTTGAGCACAACTAAATTTTTGGAGTGTTCAAACAATAATCCACACATTCTTGAGTATCAATCTTTTTAATACCAGCACAATCACATGTGCATTTATAAAAGGTTTTTAAAACAAACCAACATGTTTGTTGTATAACAATTTTTGGGGTCACATTACTAAAAGTAGAAATGTCCATTTAAGATAAAACAGGCATGTTTAAAACCAACAAGAAAGACACAAATCTTTAACTTACAAAGTTCAACTTTTCAAGAAATTGAAGGCAATATCAGACATGAGTATTTATAAACTGTGTTTGATATTGCGTTCAGATGGGGTGAAGTCACCCCTGGAAAAGCCAAATTTTGAAGATGCACACAAATTGGTGAATGTCAACATGTGCTAGCTGCCATCACTGGGGATCAAGGGACGTGTTTTGGGGGTGCAACCCCTTCCTCCCATCTACTTTGTTATTGAGGAAGGGGTTGCACCCCCAAAATGTGTCCATTGATCTCCCGTGATGGCAGATAGCACATGTTGACACACTGTGTGCATCTTCAAAATTGGGCTTTTTGAGAATATGTCAAAAAATGTTTGAAATTTTTAGAGCCCAAAAAGCACAAAAAAGGGAAGGGATTTGGAGGGGTTTTAAACGCATCAATGATGTTCTTCATTTTTTTTTTTGAACATCATTGATGTTTTTCTGGATGTTTTCCAAGAGGTGAAATGATCTGGATCCACAACACCACGATCACCTAAAAAGATAGAAACAAAACACACCATGTATTATATTTAAATATGACGGCATCCATCTCTTACCTGAGCCTGTGGTCGCAGACACTCACCTGTTGTGGTGACAATTTCCACCACATCTCCTTCCTCCTCCTCCTCCTGTTGTGTTTGGTGGGTCTCCACTTCTTCCTGAGGAGGGGGTTCTGTTGTCTCCTCAGATGAGGGGTGTCCTCCGAGTCTTTTATCCCTTATGTAAAAAAAATAGGTATACTTAGCACTAGGGATGAGCTTCGTGTTCGAGTCGAACCCATGTTCGACTCGAACATCGGCTGTTCGGTCGTTCGCCGAATTGCGAACGATATGGGCCGTTCGCGCCAAATTCGTGTGGCGCGTCACGGCCCATAATTCACTGCGGCATCGCAGTGCATTGCTGGCTGATGATTGGCCAAGCATGCACTATGACCCGCATGCTTGGCCAATCACAGCGCCGTCAGTAGAGAGAGCTGTAATTGGCCAAAGCCAGGGTGGCTTTGGCCAATTATGGCTCAGGGGATTTAGTACACACCCCACACTATATAAGGCCGCCTGCACGGCGGCCCTGTGTAGTGTGTGTTCCGGTGTGCTGAGAGATAGAGAGAGAGAGAGACAGTGTCATTTGATTTGAGTTAGATAGATTAGGCAGAACAGTCAGTCAGTTAGCTGCACTTACAGTGTATTGTGTATATATATGCATCCCAGGTGTTGCATATATATATATACACTGTATTCAGTTTAGCTAGATCCGTTCCTGTTATCTTCTATCTAGACTATTTACATTTAGTGCAGTGTGTCCTGCTCACAGTGTTCAGCTAGATCCGTTCCTGCTATTTACATTCAGTGCAGTGCGTCCTGCTCACAGTGTTCAGCTAGATCCGTTCCTGCTATTTACATTTAGTGCAGTGCGTCCTGCTCACAGTGTTCAGCTAGATCCGTTCCTGCTATTTACATTCAGTGCAGTGCGTCCTGCTCACAGTGTTCAGCTAGATCCGTTCCTGGTATTTACATTTAGTGCAGTGCGTCCTGCTCACAGTGTTCAGCTAGATCCGTTCCTGCTATTTACATTCAGTGCAGTGCGTCCTGCTCACAGTGTTCAGCTAGATCCGTTCCTGCTATTTACATTCAGTGCAGTGCGTCCTGCTCACAGTGTTCAGCTAGATCCGTTCCTGGTATTTACATTTAGTGCAGTGCGTCCTGCTCACAGTGTTCAGCTAGATCCGTTCCTGCTATTTACATTCAGTGCAGTGCGTCCTGCTCACAGTGTTCAGCTAGATCCGTTCCTGCTATTTACATTCAGTGCAGTGCGTCCTGCTCACAGTGTTCAGCTAGATCCGTTCCTGGTATTTACATTTAGTGCAGTGCGTCCTGCTCACAGTGTTCAGCTAGATCCGTTCCTGCTATTTACATTCAGTGCAGTGCGTCCTGCTCACAGTGTTCAGCTAGATCCGTTCCTGGTATTTACATTTAGTGCAGTGCGTCCTGCTCACAGTGTTCAGCTAGATCCGTTCCTGCTATTTACATTCAGTGCAGTGCGTCCTGCTCACAGTGTTCAGCTAGATCCGTTCCTGCTATTTACATTCAGTGCAGTGCGTCCTGCTCACAGTGTTCAGCTAGATCTGTTCCTGGTATTTACATTTAGTGCAGTGCGTCCTGCTCACAGTGTTCAGCTAGATCCGTTCCTGCTATTTACATTCAGTGCAGTGCGTCCTGCTCACAGTGTTGAGCTAGATCCGTTCCTGCTATTTACATTTAGTGCAGTGCGTCCTGCTCACAGTGTTCAGCTAGATCCGTTCCTGCTATTTACATTCAGTGCAGTGCGTCCTGCTCACAGTGTTCAGCTAGATCCGTTCCTGCTATTTACATTCAGTGCAGTGCGTCCTGCTCACAGTGTTCAGCTAGATCCGTTCCTGCTATTTACATTCAGTGCAGTGCGTCCTGCTCACAGTGTTCAGCTAGATCCGTTCCTGGTATTTACATTTAGTGCAGTGCGTCCTGCTCACAGTGTTCAGCTAGATCCGTTCCTGGTATTTACATTTAGTGCAGTGCGTCCTGCTCACAGTGTTCAGCTAGATCCGTTCCTGCTATTTACATTCAGTGCAGTGCGTCCTGCTCACAGTGTTCAGCTAGATCCGTTCCTGCTATATACATTTAGTGCAGTACGTCCTGCTCACAGTGTTCAGCTAGATCCGTTCCTGTTATCTTCCTACTGACAGGCAGGCTTGTCTGGTTACAGTATATAAAGCTACCTTAAGAAAATTACAGGTGTTCTTTTTGATCCTATTAGTACCACGGTCAGGCAGCTAGACTATTTACATTTAGTACAGTGCGTCCTGCTCACAGTGTTCAGCTAGATCCGTTCCTGCTATTTACATTCAGTGCAGTGCGTCCTGCTCACAGTGTTCAGCTAGATCCGTTCCTGCTATTTACATTCAGTGCAGTGCGTCCTGCTCACAGTGTTCAGCTAGATCCGTTCCTGGTATTTACATTTAGTGCAGTGCGTCCTGCTCACAGTGTTCAGCTAGATCCGTTCCTGCTATTTACATTCAGTGCAGTGCGTCCTGCTCACAGTGTTCAGCTAGATCCGTTCCTGCTATTTACATTCAGTGCAGTGCGTCCTGCTCACAGTGTTCAGCTAGATCCGTTCCTGGTATTTACATTTAGTGCAGTGCGTCCTGCTCACAGTGTTCAGCTAGATCCGTTCCTGCTATTTACATTCAGTGCAGTGCGTCCTGCTCACAGTGTTCAGCTAGATCCGTTCCTGCTATATACATTTAGTGCAGTACGTCCTGCTCACAGTGTTCAGCTAGATCCGTTCCTGTTATCTTCCTACTGACAGGCAGGCTTGTCTGGTTACAGTATATAAAGCTACCTTAAGAAAATTACAGGTGTTCTTTTTGATCCTATTAGTACCACGGTCAGGCAGCTAGACTATTTACATTTAGTACAGTGCGTCCTGCTCACAGTGTTCAGCTAGATCCGTTCCTGTTATCTTCCTACTGACAGGCAGGCTTGTCTGGTTACAGTATATAAAGCTACCTTAAGAAAATTACAGGTGTTCTATCCCAGCTTAGTGCAGCTACAGGCCATTAGTATGTCTGGAAGGCCAAGAAGGAGAGGCAGACAGTCACAAGCCAATAAGAGAGGGCAAGCAGGCTCTGTGTCTAGTGCTGGTCGTGGAGACGGTGCATCCTCATCAGCACGTGGCCATGGGACACGCTTGGCCTTTTTTTCGGCAGCTGGCCGTGTTGAGCCGCAACATGCGGAAGACTTGGTCGAGTGGATGACCAAGCCGTCCTCATCCTCCTCATCCTCTCTCACCCATGCCCAGGGTGCTTTGTCTGGCAAAGCAGCGGCCTCTTCCCTCAGCTCAATGTCATCAGTGACTCCTTCCCTAGCTCCACCATGTCCTCATGAGGATTCCCTCGAACTGTTTGACCACAGTGTTGGGTACATGCTCCAGGAGGATGCCCAGCGTTTGGAAGGCTCTGATGATGATACTGAGCTCAATGAAGGCAGTAACATGAGCACGGACAGAGGGGGTGCCCAAGAAGGACAGCAATCTGGCAGTCATGCTCCCCCTGCTGCAGCATACTGCCAGGTTTGCTCCAGTGATGAGGAGGGAGGGGATGATGAGGTCACTGACTCAACGTGGGTGCCTGATAGGAGAGAGGAGGAGGAGGAGGAGGAGGTGGCACATCACCAACTAGGCAGGATGCCCTCCAGGGGCCAGCCTAAGGGCAGCACATTGACTGCATCACACCCCAAAGCTCCACATGTGCAGGGCGCTGCAGTCTCTGCGCGTTATTCAAAAAGTTCTTTGGTGTGGGCCTTTTTTGAGACGAGTGCATCAGATCGCACCGCTGCTATTTGCAACATATGTCTCAAGCGTATCTCGCGTGGCCAAAACATCTCCCGCTTGGGTACCACATGCTTGACCAGACATATGTTGACCTGCCATGCAGTTCGTTGGCAAGCGTATCTAAAAGACCCACACCAAAGAACAAAGACGATCTCTCCTTGCTCCTCATCAGCTGAGATTTCCAACCCCACTAGACCTTCAGTCCTCTCTGAGACCTGCAGTGAGAGGAATGAAGGTGTAGAATTAGGTGTGTCACAGCCAAGTACTTGTGGGCAATCTGCTTTTGGTACACCGACGTCAGATTGTACCAGGCAAATTTCCCTGCCCCAGCTGCTGCACCGCCGAAAGAAGTTTGCTCCCAGCCATCCACATGCCCAGCGGTTGAATGCTAGCTTGGCAAAATTGCTAGCACTTCAACTGCTGCCTTTTCAGTTGGTAGACTCTGCCCCCTTCCGTGAGTTTGTGGAATGTGCGGTTCCTCAGTGGCAGGTACCCAAACGCCACTTTTTCTCACGGAAGGCGATTCCGGCTCTCTACCGGCATGTGGAAGGCAATGTCCATGCCTCGCTGGACAGAGCGGTCAGCGGTAAGGTGCATATTACCGCTGACTCATGGTCCAGCAGGCATGGACAGGGACGTTACTTAAGTTTCACGGCGCATTGGGTGACTCTGCTGGCAGCTGGGAAGGATGCAGGACAAGGTGCAGTAGTGTTGGAGGTTGTTCCGCCACCACGCCTCCAAAATGCTGATTGTGACACACCTCTCTCCTCCACCCCCTCCTCTTCTTCTTTCTCCATGGCCTCTTCCTCGGAACCAGCGGTGCTCCATAGGCGTTCAAGGGGCTACGCAAGTACGCAGGCCAAAAGATGCCATGCGGTGCTTGAGCTGGTGTGCTTGGGGGACAGGAGCCACACTGGGGCAGAGGTTCTGTCAGCTCTGCAGGGGCAGGTTCAGAGGTGGTTGACGCCACGCCAACTTAAGGCAGGAATGGTGGTTTGCGACAATGGCACCAACCTCCTCTCTGCCCTCCGACAGGGACAACTGACCCATGTGCCCTGTTTGGCTCACGTCCTTAACTTGGTGGTGCAGCGGTTCTTGGGCAGGTACCCGGGCTTACAGGATGTCCTGAGGCAGGCCAGGAAAGTCTCTGTGCATTTCCGCCGGTCATATAATGCCAGTGCTCGGCTGACGGACCTCCAAAAGGAGTTTAACCTGCCCAAGAACCGCCTAATCTGTGACATGCCCACCAGGTGGAACTCGACGTTGGCCATGCTGCAGCGGCTGCACACGCAGCAGAGGGCCATCAATGAGTACCTGTGCGACTATGGCACCAGGACAGGGTCAGGGGAGCTTGGTTTTTTTTCCCCACGCCAGTGGGCCATGATCAGGGATGCATGCACTGTCCTGTCACCATTCGAGGAGGCCACGAGGATGGTGAGCACTGACAGTGCATGCATCAGTGACACTGTCCCCCTTGTCCACCTGTTGGAGCACACGCTGCGTGGAATAATGGACAGGGCACTTGAGGCAGAACAGAGGCAGGAAGAGGAGGACTTCCTTAGCTCTCAAGGCCCCCTTTATCCAGACAGTGTTCCTGCGTGCCCGCCGATCACACAGGAAGAGGACGAGGAGGAGGAGGAGGAGGAGGAAGAAGATTGTGTCAGTATGGAGGTGGAGCCTGGCACTCAGCATCAGCAGTCTTTAAGGGATCAGTCCCAAGGAACACATGGACTTGTACGTGGCTGGGAGGAGGTGGCTGCGGACGTTGTTGTCCTTAGTGACCCAGAGGACTCCGGACCGAATGCCTCAGCAAACCTACGCTGCATGGCCTCCCTGATCCTGCAAAGCCTGCGTAAGGATCCTCGTATTCGTGGTATCAAGGAGAAGGACCAATACTGGCTGGCAACCCTCCTTGATCCACGTTACAAGGGTAAGGTTGCGGACCTTATCTTGCCATCGCAGAGGGAGCAGAGGATGAAACATCTTCGGGAGGCCTTGCAGAAAGGTCTGTGCAACGCGTTCCCAGAGACTGGGAGGTTACAAACTCCTGTTTCTGGACAACGTGTTGCTGAGGCTTTGGTCAGTCAAAGAAGGAGCGGTGGAGAAGGTGGCCGTCTGACCGATGCGTTCAGACAATTTTTTGGTCCGCAGCCCCAAGGTATGATCGGTTCCAGCAACCATCGCCAGCGTCTGTTTTACATGGTGCAGGAATACCTAGGGGCAAGATCAGACTTGGACACCTTTCCCACCGAAAATCCTCTGGGTTACTGGGTCTTGAGGATGGATCACTGGCCAGAGCTTGCACAGTATGCAATTGAGCTACTGGCCTGTCCTGCATCCAGCGTTCTTTCGGAACGCACATTTAGTGCTGCTGGAGGCGTGGTAACCGATCACAGGGTGCGTCTGTCCACCGACTCGGTCGATCGGCTGACCTTCATAAAAATGAATCAGTCTTGGATCACCACCAGCTACCAAGCACCTGATGCAGATGTAACCGAATAATTTTTTTTGAAATCTCAGATCCCTTCAAAGACTGCCTATGCTGATGCTGAGTGACTATCCCTGAGTAATTATCCTCTTCCTCCTCAATCATCACGCTGATAGCTTGTAAGAACATTTTTGGTTCTGGGCGCCACCACCAGTGCCTAAGGCACAATTTTTCAGCCCCTGTCTAACAGGGGCGTGTAATTACAATTTTTGATGCAATACTTTGCAGCAGGGCTTGTTCCTGCGTTTCAACTAGAGTGTCTGTGAGGGGTTGCAGTGTTGTGGCACCAGCACCAGTGCCTAAGACCCAATTTTTCAGCCCCTGTCTAACAGGGGCGTGTAATTACAATTTTTGATGCAATACTTTGCAGCAGGGCTTGTTCCTGCGTTTCAACTAGAGTGTCTGTGAGGGGTTGCAGTGTTGTGGCACCAGCACCAGTGCCTAAGACCCAATTTTTCTGCCCCTGTCTAACAGGGGCGTGTAATTACAATTTTTGATGCAATACTTTGCAGCAGGGCTCGTTCCTGCGTTCCAACTAGAGTGTCTGTGAGGGGTTGCAGTGTTGTGGCACCAGCACCAGTGCCTAAGGCCCAATTTTTCTGCCCCTGTCTAACAGGGGCGTGTAATTACAATTTTTGATGCAATACTTTGCAGCAGGGCTCGTTCCTGCGTTCCAACTAGAGTGTCTGTGAGGGGTTGCAGTGTTGTGGCACCAGCACCAGTGCCTAAGGCCTAATTTTTCAGCTCCTGTTCAACAGGGGCATGTAATTACAATTCTTGATCTAATATTTCACAGCAGGGCCCTGTGAGGGCTTACAGTGTTTTGGCCACAGCAACACCTAAGGCCCAAATTTCTGCTGAGTATATAGGGCAGGACCCTACTTTCAAACATCTAACTTACAAACGACTCCTACTTGCAAACGGAAGGAGACAACAGGAAGTGAGATGAAATCTACCCCTAAGGAAGGGAAATTCTCTCCTGTAAGAGTTAATATGGGAAAACAATTTCTCCTTTCCACTGATGCTTTCCAATCCTTGTTCCACAAAAAAACCCAAATTTTCAAAAAACATTTTTCATTGGGACAAAAAAGTGAGGTGAAATCTTCTGAAGAGGAGGAAAGACGCAAAACAAATGTCACAGGGGTGATAACCCTTCCCTATGTTTTCCAAAAAGCTTAGAAAAGATTTTTTGGCTGGAGCTAAACACATTAAAAATGTTCAAAATTACAAACAGATTCTACTTAACAACAAACCTACAGTCCCTGTCTTGTTTGCACCGCCTGAATACTGCTGTTCAGAGTATATAGGGACCTTTCCTTATTTTAATTTGGGTGCGGGGTTCCCCTTAATATCCATACAAGACCCAAAGGGCCTGGTAATGGACTGGGGGGTACCCATGCCGTTTGTCTCACTGATTTTCATCCATATTGCCATGACCCGACATGACATTAAACCCGCAAGCAGTTTTAAATGAGATTTTTTCCTTTAAAAATGACATTTGGTGCAGGGACTGTTCTAAACATGGGAAACACGCGTCACTTTACAGGCATACTATAGACACCCCCCAGGTACGATATTTAAAGGAATATTTCACTTTTTTTTTTTTACTTTAAGCATCATTAAAATCACTGCTCCCGAAAAAACGGCCGTTTTTAAAAGTTTTTTTTGCATTGATACATGTCCCCTGGGGTAGGACCCGGGTCCCCAAACCCTTTTTAGGACAATACCATGCAAATTAGCCTTTAAAATGAGCACTTTTGATTTCGAACGTTCGAGTCCCATAGACGTCAATGGGGTTCTAACGTTCGTGCGAACTTGCGGTCCGTTCGCGGGTTCTGGTGCGAACCGAACCGGGGGGTGTTCGGCTCATCCCTACTTAGCACACAGATATTTGATGGCAGAAATAGGAATATGAAACATTGCTTGGAAGTGGGGTACAATTGTCTATTTTGGCAGAGTTCCAAGATTAACCACTTGCCGACCGCCTACCGCATATATACTGCGGCAGAATGGCACGGGCAGGCAAAATCACGTACCCGTACGTGATCTGCCTCCCGCGGGCGGGGGGTCCGATCGGACCCCCCCCCGGTGCCATCGGCGGTCGGCATCTGACTGGGAGCGTCGGGAGGCGAGGGGGAGACCATCCGATCGTGGCCCCCCCCTCGCGATCGCTCCCAGCCAATGGGAATGCTCCTCTGCCTGTGTGTCGTTTCACACAGGCAGAGGATGTGATGTCATCTCTCCCCGGTCTGGCAGTTTCCGTTCCAGCGCCGAGGAGAGAAGACAAGTGAGTGCACCAAACACACACACACACAGTAGAACATGCCAGGCATACTTTACACCCCCGATCCCCCCCCGATCGCCCCCCGATCCCCCCCCAATCACCCCCCCCCCCCTGTCACAAACTGACATTAGCAGTATTTTTTTTTTTTTTTTTTTCTGATTACTGCATAGTGTCAGTTTGTGACAGTTAGTGTTAGGGCAGTGAGTATTACCCCCCTTTAGGTCTAGGATACCCCCCTAACCCCCCCTAATAAAGTTTTAACCCCTTGATCACCCCCTGTCACCAGTGTCGCTAAGCGATCATTTTTCTGATCGCTGTATTAGTGTCGCTGGTGACGGTAGTTAGGAACGTAAATATTTAGGTTCGCCGTCAGCATTTTATAGCGACAGGGACCCCCATATACTACCTAATAAATGTTTTAACCCCTTGATTGCCCCCTAGTTAACCCTTTCACCACTGATCACCGTATAACTGTTACGGGTGACGCTGGTTAGTTTGTTTATTTTTTATAGTGTCAGGGAACCCGCCGTTTATTACCGAATAAAGGTTTAGCCCCCTGATCGCCCGGCGGTGATATGCGTCGCCCCAGGCAGCGTCAGATTAGCGCCAGTACCGCTAACACCCACGCACGCAGCATACGCCTCCCTTAGTGGTATAGTATCTGAACGGATCAATATCTGATCCGATCAGATCTATACTAGCGTCCCCAGCAGTTTAGGGTTCCCAAAAACACAGTGTTAGCGGGATCAGCCCAGATACCCGCTAGCACCTGCGTTTTGCCCCTCCGCCCAGCCCACCCAAGTGCAGTATCGATCGATCACTGTCACTTACAAAACACTAAACGCATAACTGCAGCGTTCGCAGAGTCAGGCCTGATCCCTGCGATCGCTAACAGTTTTTTTGGTAGCGTTTTGGTGAACTGGCAAGCACCAGCCCCAGGCAGCGTCAGGTTAGCGCCAGTACCGCTAACACCCACGCACGCACCGTACACCTCCCTTAGTGGTATAGTATCTGAACGGATCAATATCTGATCCGATCAGATCTATACTAGCGTCCCCAGCAGTTTAGGGTTCCCAAAAACGCAGTGTTAGCGGGATCAGCCCAGATACCTGCTAGCACCTGCGTTTTGCCCCTCCGCCCGGCCCAGCCCAGCCCACCCAAGTGCAGTATCGATCGATCACTGTCACTTACAAAACACTAAACGCATAACTGCAGCGTTCGCAGAGTCAGGCCTGATCCCTGCGATCGCTAACAGTTTTTTTGGTAGCGTTTTGGTGAACTGGCAAGCACCAGCCCCAGGCAGCGTCAGATTAGCGCCAGTACCGCTAACACCCACGCACGCACCGTACGCCTCCCTTAGTGGTATAGTATCTGATCGGATCAATATCTGATCCTATTAGATCTATACTAGTGTCCCCAGCAGTTTAGGGTTCCCAAAAACGCAGTGTTAGCGGGATCAGCCCAGATACCTGCTAGCACCTGCGTTTTGCCCCTCCGCCCAGCCCGGCCCAGCCCACCCAAGTGCAGTATCGATCGATCACTGTCACTTACAAAATACTAAACGCATAACTGCAGCGTTCGCAGAGTCAGGCCTGATCCCTGCGATCGCTAACAGTTTTTTTGGTAGCGTTTTGGTGAACTGGCAAGCGCCAGCGGCCTAGTAAACCCCGGTCGTAGTCAAACCAGCACTGCAGTAACACGTGGTGACGTGGCGAGTCCCATAAGTGCAGTTCAAGCTGGTGAGGTGGCAAGCACAAGTAGTGTCCCGCTGCCACCAAAAAGACAAACACAGGCCCGTCGTGCCCATAGTGCCCTTCCTGCTGCATTCGCCAATCCTAATTGGGAACCCACCGCTTCTGCAGCGCCCGTACTTCCCCCATTCACATCCCCAACCAAATGCAGTCGGCTGCATGAGAGGCATTTTTATGTCCTCCCGAGTACCCCTACCCAGCGAACCCCCCCAAAAAAGAGGTAGTGTCTGCAGAAAGCGCGGATATAGGCGTGACACCCGCTATTATTGTCCCTCCTGTCCTGACAATCCTGGTCTTTGCATTGGTGAATGTTTTGAACGCTACCATTCACTAGTTGAGTATTAGCGTAGGGTACAGCATTGCACAGACTAGGCTCACTTTCACAGGGTCTCCCAAGATGCCATCGCATTTTGAGAGACCCGAACCTGGAACCGGTTACCGTTATAAAAGTTAGTTACAAAAAAAGTGTAAAAAAAAAAAAAATATATGAAATAAAAAAAATAGTTGTTGTTTTATTGTTCTCTCTCTCTCTATTCTCTCTCTCTATTGTTCTGCTCTTTTTTACTGTATTCTATTCTGCAATGTTTTATTGTTATTGTTATTGTTATTGATTGTTATTGTTATTGTTATTGTTATTATGTTTTATCATGTTTGTTTTTCAGGTGTGTAATTATTTACACTTTACTGTGCTTTATTGTTAACCATTGTTAACCATTTTTTTGTCTTCAGGTACGCCATTCACGACTTTGAGTGGTTATACCAGAATGATGCCTGCAGCTTTAGGTATCATCTTGGTATCATTCTTTTCAGCCAGCGGTCGGCTTTCATGTAAAAGCAATCCTAGTGGCTAATTAGCCTCTAGACTGTTTTTACAAGCAGTGGGAGGGAATGCCCCCCCCCCCCCCAACATCTTCCGTGTTTTTCTCTGGCTCTCCTGTCTCAACAGGGAACCTGAAAATGCAGCCGGTGATTCAGCCAGCTGACCATAGAGCTGATCAGAGACCAGAGTGGCTCCAAACATCTCTATGACCTAAGAAACCGGAAGCTACGAGCATTTTATGACGTAGATTTCGCCGGATGTAAACAGCGCCATTGGGAAATTGGGAAAGCATTTTAGCACACCGATCTTGGTGTGATCAGATGCTTTGAGGGCAGAGGAGAAATCTAGGGTCTAATAGACCCCAATTTTTGCAAAAAAGAGTACCTGTCACTACCTATTGCTATCATAGGGGATATTTATATTCCCTGAGATAACAATAAAAATGATTTAAAAAAAAAAAAATGAAAGGAACAGTTTAAAAATAAGATAAAAAAATAATAATAATAAAGAAAAAAAAAAAAAAAAAAAAAAAAGCACCCCTGTCCCCCCTGCTCTCGCGCTAAGGTGAACGCAAGCGTTGGTCTGGCGTCAAATGTAAACAGCAATTGCACCATGCATGTGAGGTATCGCCGCGAAGGTCAGATCGAGGGCAGTAAGTTTAGCAGTAGACCTCCTCTGTAAATCTAAAGTGGTAACCTGTAAAGGCTTTTAAAGGCTTTTAAAAATGTATTTAGTTTGTCGCCACTGCACGTTTGTGCGCAATTTTAAAGCATGTCATGTTTGGTATCCATGTACTCGGCCTAAGATCATCTTTTTTATCTCATCAAACATTTTGGCAATATAGTGTGTTTTAGTGCATTAAAATGTAAAAAAGTGTGTTTTTTCCCCAAAAAATGCGTTTGAAAAATCGCTGCGCAAATACTGTGTGAAAAAAAAAAATGAAACACCCACCATTTTAATCTGTAGGGCATTTGCTTTAAAAAAAATATATAATGTTTGGGGGTTCAAAGTAATTTTCTTGCAAAAAAAAAATATTTTTTTATGTAAACAATAAGTGTCAGAAAGGGCTTTGTCTTCAAGTGGTTAGAAGAGTGGGTGATGTGTGACATAAGCTTCTAGATGTTGTGCATAAAATGCCAGGACAGTTCAAACCCCCCCCAAATGACCCCATTTTGGAAAGTAGACACCCCAAGCTATTTGCTGAGAGTCATGTTGAGTCCATGGAATAATTTATATTGTGACACAAGTTGCGGGAAAGAGACAATTTTTTATTTTTTTTATTTTTTTTTGCGCAAAGTTGTCACTAAATGATATATTGCTCAAACATGCCATGGGAATATGTGAAATTACACCCCAAAATACATTCTGTTGCTTCTCCTGAGTACGGGGATACCACATGTGTGGGACTTTTTGGGAGCCTAGCCGCGTACGGGACCCCGAAAACCAAGCACCGCCTTCAGGCTTTCTAAGGCCGTAAATTTTTGATTTCACTCTTCACTGCCTATCACAGTTTCGGAGGCCATGGAATGCCCAGGTGGCACAAAACCCCCCCAAATGACCCCATTTTGGAAAGTAGACACCCCAAGCTTTTTGATGAGAGGTATAGTGAGTATTTTGCAGACCTCACTTTTTGTCACAAAGTTTTGAAAATTGAAAAAAGAAAAAAAAAAAATTTTTTTCTCGTCTTTCTTTATTTTCAAAAACAAATGAGAGCTGCAAAATACTCACCATGCCTCTCAGCAAATAGCTTGGGGTGTCTACTTTCCAAAATGGGGTCATTTGGGGGGGGTTTGTGCCACCTGGGCATTCCATGGCCTCCGAAACTGTGATAGGCAGTGAGGAGTAAAATCAAAAATGTACGCCCTTAGAAATCCTGAAGGCGGTGCTTGGTTTTCGGGGTCCCGTACGCGGCTAGGCTCCTAAAAAGTCCCACACATGTGGTATCCCCGTACTCAGGAGAAGCAGCTAAATGTATTTTGGGGTGCAATTCCACATATGCCCATGGCCTGTGTGAGCAATATATCATTTAGTGACAACTTTGTGCAAAAAAAAAAAAAAAAAAAAAAATTTGTCACTTTCCCGCAACTTGTGTCAAAATATAAAACATTCCATGGACTCAACATGCCTCAAAGCAAATAGCTTGGGGTGTCTACTTTCCAAAATGGGGTCATTTGGGGGGGTTTTATGTCATCTGGGCATTTTATGGCCTTCAAAACTGTGATAGGTAGTGAGGAGTAAAATCAAAAATGTACGCCCTTAGAAATCCTGAAGGCGGTGCTTGGTTTTCGGGGCCCCGTACGCGGCTAGGCTCCCAAAAAGTCTCACACATGTGGTATCCCCGTACTCAGGAGAAGCAGCTAAATGTATTTTGGGGTGCAATTCCACATATGCCCATGGCCTGTGTGAGCAATATATCATTTAGTGACAACTTTTTGTAATTTTTTTTTTTTTTTTTTTTTTTTGTCATTATTCAATCACTTGGGACAAAAAAAATGAATATTCAATGGGCTCAACATGCCTCTCAGCAAATTCCTTGGGGTGTCTACTTTCCAAAATGGGGTCATTTGTGGGGGTTTTGTACTGCCCTGCCATTTTAGCACCTCAAGAAACGACATAGGCAGTCATAAATTAAAGGCTGTGTAAATTCCAGAAAATGTACCCTAGTTTGTAGACGCTATAACTTTTGCGCAAACCAATAAATATACACTTATTGACATTTTTTTTACCAAAGACATGTGGCCGAATACATTTTGGCCTAAATGTATGACTAAAATTGAGTTTATTGGATTTTTTTTAGAACAAAAAGTAGAAAATATCATTTTTTTTCAAAATTTTCGGTCTTTTTCCGCGTATAGCGCAAAAAATAAAAACGGCAGAGGTGATCAAATACCATCAAAAGAAAGCTCTATTTGTGGGAAGAAAAGGACGCAAATTTCGTTTGGGTACAGCATTGCATGACCGCGCAATTAGCAGTTAAAGCGACGCAGTGCCGAATTGTAAAAAGTGCTCTGGTCAGGAAGGGGGTAAAACCTTCCGGGGCTGAAGTGGTTAAGACTTTTTTGTCCTTTGTCAAGCTTGAATACTTACCTGTTTTTTACAAGTTTCACAGATGGAGTCACCCCTATAGTATACACTGGAGCACCTGTGTGGGACCCCCTAATAAAAAGGGTGTTCTTGTGTCCCACACTAGTGCTCCAGCGTCCAGATGTGAAAACTGCTGCTGAGTGTCCTCTCCTTACCCAGGATCTAGTTTGCATTTCATTCTAGTTAAAAACCCATCTACAGAACCAAATTATTTTAAGAAAAGTAGGCCATAAAAAATCTATTCAAATGCATATGGCCCAAAAAATGGTGTTTTCTAGGCCGAACGAACAATGTTTCATACGAAAGAATAATGTGCCCATGAACATGAAAGTTGCCATTTTAAGCTGTACAACAGTTAAGAAAAGCGCATGGAGCAGCACGAACGTAATAAAAATAAAGAATAGGAACACAGCACAACTACTTACTTTTTTGCAGCACTCTCCTGATCCTTCTGTACTGCTCGTGCTCCCTTAATTTCAGGTCCGACCACCGCTTCCTGAGCTGATCCTTGGATCGTCGTACCCCAAAATTCCGGTGCAGACTCTTGATTACTTTCGCCATGATCTTGGCCTTTGTGACATTGGGGTTGGGGTAAAGTCCATACTTCCCGTCATAGTCGGCCTTCTTCAGGATTTCGACCATCTCCAACATCTCCCCAAAGGCCATATTTGATGCCTTAAATCTTCTCCTCCAGGATTGGGACATTTCAGGCTCCGGGCTTTCCTCTCCCTCCTCGTCGCTGTAATTAGCACGCACCTGCAGTGTCTCCGCCATGTGCTCTTCCCCCACTGCGCCGAACGAGAAGGGAACAAGAAGATCGTGATAACGAAGGTAAGATCTAAACTTGGGCCTATACTGCTTCTAGATTGAGACCTATATTGTAACAAGATTAGGAGAGTTTCGCCTGACATTAGGGTTTGCCTTGTCTTGTGTCTTGCAGATAAAATAGATGGCTTCAGTGACCACAACTTCCTCCCCCTGTTCATAGACAAGTACAGGGAGCTACCCTGTATGTGGCAGGTGAAACATCCACATTATAATCATACACAAAAGAGGCAGGCAGCGCTGGAGAAACTGCTGGTGTTGGTGAAGCCGGTGGTCCCCACGGCAACCATCCCCTATTTAAAAGCCAAAATTGGTGGCCTGAGGAGCACTTATCTTAGGGAGTGCAAGAAGGTCACAGATTCCCAGAGATCCGGAGCTGCAGCAGATGACGTTTATGTCCCCAGACTGTGGTACTATGAGAGACTGCGATTTCTGTCAGACCAGACTGAAGTCAGGGAATCCCTCTCCACCCTTCCTTCCACTCTTCCTTCCACCCCAGCGGAGGCTTCCAATGTCCAACCTGGGACTTCCAGCCAGGAAGAAGTGGAGGAGCCCAGCTGGAGCCAGGTATAGCATTCTTCTACAGATTTCTGGGCAATAAAGAAATGATGTTTACTAGATGTTATTGTTGATCACTAATTGCTGATTTAATAGTGTTAGTAGTGTTTTACATATCAATAGACAGTAGTGGGCCAAAATAATTGGGACAAGAATAAAAAATGCTGGGCTCAGAATGATCATCTGTTATATTTGTTAACATTCAATTTGCAACAATCATAAGGTGAAAATTGTGTGTGATTGATGAATAAAAAACTAAAACTATGTCCCTTTTTCATACACAGGAAGACCTCAACCAGGACGAGGCTGTGGAATGTGCCACACAGGAGGAGGCTGTGGAATGTGGCAGCCAGGAGGAGGCGGGGGTTAGTGGTAGCTAGGAGGAGGCGGGGCTAAGTGGCAGCCAGGAGAAGCCAGGGCCCAGTAGGAGCCTGACAGAATCGCAGGTTCCTCCCCTCCGCCTTCCAAACAAAAGATCCAGGAAGGGGAGTTACGTGCAGGATTCAGCACTCAGGCTGATTCAGGAGGCTTCTGCGTCCCTCAGAGCCACCCCCACTCCTGAAGAGGCCTTTGCCTGCATGGCTGCCATAAAACTGCAGGGCATGCAGGAGGACCAACACCTCCTGTGTGAGGACCTTCTTTATAAAGTCTTAACTAAGGGGGTGAGGGGCGAAATCACACCCCATACCCACCTGAGTGAGTTGGACCATCCTCCTCCTCCTTCTGCCACAACTCCACCACCACAGCCACAGCGTGGAAGGAAGCGTGGAAGGAAGACCAGAGAGTGGTGACCTGGGTTCAGTCTGGTCTGGCAAAAGATGCAGGCCCTTGTATAACCACAGCCTGGGGACACAGATGTCATCTCCTGCTTTCTTGATGTCTGGGATATCTGGACCAGACTGCACTCCCTTAGATAAGTACTCCTCAGGCCACCAAATTTGCCATGAAATAATTAATGTGTGCCCTGGGGGCCAAAGGCTTCACCAATTTCTGCTGTTTCTCCAGCGTTGCCTCCCTCTTTGTTTGGTTCTGAGCCCTTAATAAAGGAATTTTTGTTTCAATTATACTCGCCTATGTGTGTTTTCCTTCAAAAAGGACAGTTTGTTTGTGAGGAGGCAGGTACATTTGAAAAATATAATGTGAAATTAACAAGAGACACCAACACCAAGCAATCTCCTTGAGATTAAAGATTAAATAATACCAGATAATAATGGTGTTGTGGTAACTTGACACACAAAACACACACAAAAATATTCAGGATCTAAAATAAAAAAAAAAAAAATTAACAACAAGATCAGGCTTGAAAACAATACAAACCAAAAAAAAATATATATATAATTTTTTTTTCCGATGTGACAAATCTAAATATATTGATGAAATCACGATAAATAATAAAGAAAGAAGTTTTTGAGAACTCTGTGTGAATATGAGCAGCAAAAATACTTCATTCTTCTAGCATTTTAAAGAAGAACAGAGTGCGCTGTATTGATCAATTTTAAACATTGCAGCCTGACGAAAGTGCTATATCCATTCCAAACGCTAATTTTACCAGACCGAGCTGTTCCGTCAAAAACAGGGGCAGACATTTGTTGGATTCTGTTGGTGTAAGGCCCTCTGTGCTCATGTGAATGAGCCCTTTAGTCTATCCTGATTCCTAACATATTATTATTATATTCTATTTGATAACATAGTTACATAGTAGGTAAGGTTGAATAAAGACAATAGTCCATCCAGTTCAACCTGTGTAGGTGCACGTGTGTCAATAATCATTTTTCATATCCATGAATGTGATGCACGTCCCGTCCAAGAGTCTTTTACAAATATCAATACTCTCTGCTGACACCACCAATTGTGGAAGAAAGTTCCACATCATTATCGCCCTGATAGTGAAAAACCCCCTACGCAGCTTAAGGTTAAAGCGGTTCTCCTCCAATCTCATTGTGTGGCCCCTTGTCCTCTTACACTCCCTGAGACTGAATAGTTTTTTCCTATGCTGGGATCACCATTGAGGTATTTGTAAATCGCTATCATGTCCCCTCTCAAGCATCTCCTCTCCAGCGAGAAAAAATGTAGTGCGTGTAGTCGTTCTTCATAATTGAGGTTCTCCAGTCCCCATATTAATTTTGTTGCCCTTCTCTGGACTCTCTCCAGCACGTCCCTTCTGAAGACCGGTGACCAGAACTGGACGGAATAGTCCAGATGTTGCATAACCAGTTTTATGCATAATTGAGTTTTATAAAGTGGTAGGATTATAGTTTTATCTCGTGTAAATCCCCTTTTTTATGCATGCTAATATTCTGCCAGCTTTGGTAGCATGCTATTGCTCATTCTGTCTTCTACTTCTACTATTACTACTACTATTACTACTGTCTTCCCAGATCTTTCATTCCCCCAGAGGTTCCCTCCCGAGTGAGTAGCTTGCATTTATGTTTTTAGCCCCAAGTGCATTACTTTACATATCTCCACATTAAACCTCATTTGCCATGTATTTGCTCACCCCATTATTTTATTCAGGTCTGTCTGTAAAATTTCTATATCCTGATTTGAAGTTATTAAACTGAGATTGAGCTATTTATCCCATCCTCTATATAATTTATAAATACATTGAACAGAACTGGTCCCAAGGCAGAGCCTTGGGGTACCCCACTTACCACTCCAGACCAGTCTGAGTACACGTTATTTATTACCACCCTTTGGACACACCCCTGTAACCGGTTTTCTATCCAGGAACCAACCCCTGGTCCATGCAGACCTCAGTTTGTAGATGAAGTGTTTACGGGGAACTGTATCGAATGCCCTTGCAAAATCCAGATACACCACATCCACAGGCCTCCCCTTATCTAGATGGCAGTCTACTTTCTCGTAGAATGTTAACAGATTGGTGTGGCAGGAACGAACCTTTGTAAACCCATGCTGATTACTACTGTTTTCCTCAGTAAATTCTTGGATATAGTCCCTTATCATCCCCTCCACTATTGATGTTAGGCTGACTGGCTTGTAGTTTCCAGGCATATGTCTCTGCCCTTTTTGAATATTTTTACCACATTGGCTTTTCTCCAATCAGCTGGTACAATTCCTGTTAGTATGCTGTCCACAAAGATTAGGAGTAATGGTCTAGCTATAACCTGACTGAGTTCTTTGAGGATTCCCGGGTGTAAGCCATCTGATACTGGTGATTTATTTGTGTTAAGCTTTATTTGTCTTTTCTTGACTCTGGCCTCTGTTAGTCACAAGGGTACATCCTGCGATGTGTTACTAATGATACAGTCGTGGTCGGTATACCCCATTGGACCTCTTTAATATATTCTTTAAGTTTAAAAGAAAGAAAATGTTCACTTTCTAAAGCTGTCTATACAATATACATTTTGATTGTACACTTTTCTTTAGATCTACCATCAACTATGAAGTCTAAGAGCTCCTTTGCTGCTGTGGTCCAACTACCTGTTAGAGGGTAGCTTTGTTCATGCTCTGTGGTCTTTTACTGTATGTAAGAACTTAGTCACCTTCTGTTGATTGTTCCTAAGATGAACTTAGGACATAGGTGTGTGCAGCCTATTACATTAGGATGTGCACCCCAAAGGCGCAATGAATGCTGGGTGTGGCCAAATTGTGTATAAAGTGGGAGGTGCTTAAAGGGGCATGGTTAAATAAACCAAGATACTTCCTGTACCCATAAAATATGCTTTTGGTCTTCCCTTCCCCCAGTAGGGTTCATTCACACTGATGCGATATGGTTTACGTGGTGTCAGGAACCATGAAACAAACAGAGACAGAAAATGCAGTAAAAATCCCACCTTTTAATAAATGGTAAAAATGGTACAACTGGTAAATGTAGTGAAAACATAGCCAGGGTTTGGTAGCCAAATCGGGTAGGCAGAACAAGCCAGGAAATCAGGAAGCCAGAGATCAGCGTTGTCAGAGGCAGCAGACAGGATCAGGAACCAGGAGTGATGTCAGCCAGGCAAGTTTTCAACAGGAACACAGCAGAGAGTCTCTAAATATGTTGAACAAGGTGAAGGCATTGAAGAAATGAACCAGGCAGTTTAAATAGCCAAAAGGGGCTGGCTGTGGGCTTGACTGATGAGCAGGAGATGATCATAAGGTTAGCCACTGTTGAACGATGAGTACTGGCAATTAACCCGACAGCTGAGAAACCTGAGCACAGAGAAGGAAGGGCTGAGAGCCTAGTCCTGACAGTACCCCCTCCTCAATGACCCCTCCCCCTCGGAGGACCTCCAGGTTTGAGGGAAAAACGTCTATGGAAAGCATGGAGGAGGATAGGAGCTTGTCTGAGGATGAGACCAAAGAGCATTTCTCCAGACCATACCCTTTCCAATGAACCAGGTACTCTATGCATCCACAGAACCTACGGGAGTCAATAATCGATTGTATCTCATACTCCTCATGGTTCTCGACCTGCACTGGGCGAGAACGTGGTACCGAGGTGAAGCGGTTGCACACCAAAGGTTTTCATAAGGAGACATGAAAAACATTTGAAATACGCATGTTAGAAGGAAGGTCTAATGCGTAAGCACTGGGTTGATCTTATGGAGAATACGGAGAGGCCCAAAAAATTGTGGTGCCAGTTTCAGTGAGGGAACACGGAGTCGGAAGTTATGAGATGACAGCCAGACCCTCTCCGCAAACTGGTAGGATGGCGCAGGTAGATGTCGGCGGTCAGCATGAAGTCTGTACCTTTCACTGGCACATTGCAAGGACTCTTGGACCTGCACCCAAGTGGAACAAAGATCGCGGAGATGCTCCTCTAATGCAGGAATTCTTTGAGGAACAAATGAGTCAGGCAACATGTATGGTTGGAAATCATAATTCGCCATAAACGGACACAATTGGGAAGCGGTATTGACGGCACTATTGTGAGCAAACTCCACCTAAGGTAGGAGGTTTGACCAGTTGTTATGGTGGTCAGAAATATAGCAGCATAAAAACTGCTCCAAGGCTTAGTTGGCTCATTCTACGGCCCCATTGGACTGCAGGTGTTACGCAGAGGAGAAGGAAAGCTGAATTTCTAAGTGTGTACAAAAGGCTCGCCAAAACACGGAGGGGGTGGTACATTTTGAAGCACCTGATTTAAGTTAGAGGCTCTAATAGACTTCAAAATAGGGTGGGTTTAAGGCGCAGAGAGTGCACCTTGATCCCACCCAAATGTGTAACGATATCAAATTAATTTTCGCTATTTTCACACTAACCTTCCTCCCCGCCAATCAGGAGGCAGCGCTTCAGACCTGTTTCCTGATTGGCCAAAGCGCCAGGCCACCCTATTGGATGCCTGGCGCTTAGGAAGAGGAGCGGAGGACACACACGCTGGAGCGGAGGTCGCCTCCGCTCTGGTGCACTGTCTTGGAGAGGAGCTGCCTGCCTGCGGTAAGTGCCGGGGGGGTCTATCAGAGCAGCGCATGCAGGGGGTTAGGGGTGCTGCCAGAGCTGTGAGCCCCGCGAGTGGGGGGGTCAGTGGGCACAAGTGGCTGCATATACTGGGCACAAGTGGCTGCATATACTGGGCACAAGTGGCTGCATTTGACGGGCACAAGTGGCTGCATTTGTTGGCACAAATGACTGCATTTGACAGGCACAAGTGGCTGCATTTTATGGGTATAAGTGGCTGCATATACTGGGCCCAAGCATCTGCATATGATGGGCATAAGTGGCTGCATATACTGGGCACAAGTGGCTGCATTTAACAGGCACACGTGGCTGCATTTGACGGGCACAAGTGGCTGCATTTGATGGCACAAATTGCTGCATTTGATTGGCACAAGTGGCTGCATATGCTGGGCACAGTGGCTGCATTTGATGGGCACAGTGGCTGTATTTGCTGGGCACAGTGGCTGCGCATGATGAGCACAGTGGCTGCACATGATGGGCACAGTGGCTGTATTTGGTGGGCACAGTGGCTGCACATGATGGGCACAGTGGTTGTATTTGGTGGGCACAGTGGCTGCACATGATGGGTACAGTGACTGTATTTGGTGGGCACAGTGGCTGCATATGCTGGGCATAGTGGCTGCATTTGATGGCAAAGTGGCTGCATTTGATGGGCACAGTGGCTGTATTTGATAGACACAGTGGCTGCATTTGATGGGCCCAGTGGCTGCATATGATGGGCACAGTGGCTGCATTTGATGGGCACAGTGGCTGCATATTATGGGCACAGTGGCTGCATTTGCTGGGCACAGTAGCTGCATTTGATGTGCAAAGTGGCTGAATTTGATAGGCACAGTGAGGCTGCAATTGATGGTTTTTTTTAAAAGTATTTTTCAGAATTTTCTAGTTTGTTTGCGCCCCCCCCTCATAAATTTTGATCACCAGCTGCCACTGCAATACACGCTATTATCTCTCAGCCTCTGTAGCACACGAGAGACATCTGTATGGTGGCTCTCTAGGGATTTAGAATTTATGAGAATATCATCAAACTAAACCACCACACTTTGCTGCAACATATCTCGGAGGACATCGTTGATGAACTCCTGAAAAGCTGCAGGAGCGTTGCAAAGACCAAACAGCATTGCGAGATATTCGTAATGTCCTGTCCTAGTGTTAAACACAGTTTTCCATTCGTCGCCCTCCTTGATCATCACAAGATTGTATGCCCCTCTCAGATCGAGCTTCGTGAAAACTGTTGCTCCCTTGAGGCGGTCAAATAATTCCATAATCAACAGAATCGGGTAGGCGTTCTTAATCGTGATGCAAATGAGACCCCTATAATTGATACAAGGTCTCAGTTCACCACTCTTCATTTTCACAATGAAGAAGCCAGCACCAGCAGGAGACAAGGATTTGTGGATGAACCCTCGACAAAGTGCATCAGCAACATAGTCCTTCATAGCTTTATCCTTTGCGACAGGCAAAGGGTAAACCCCGGGCCATAGCACCAGGTTAAAAGTCAATTGCGCAATCATATGACCGGTGTGGAGGCAAACTATCAGCTTGACCCTTGTCAAAGACATTGCTTAATTTGCGGTACTCTTCTGGCAAGGAGGAGAGGGAAGAGGTGCACAAGGCCTTAGCCACTTTCTGAAAACATGTCTTAGGGCCTTTTCACACATGCAGACCATTCAGGTCCGCCTGTCAGTTTTTCAGGCAGACCTGAACAGACGCTACATGCAACTCTATGGAGCGACGGAAGTCAGCGGTGACATGTCCGCTGACATCCGTTCCGCTCCGCTAAATCCAGACGAATGGTGGTCCTATTTTCCATCCTTCTGGTGGATCAAATCGGATGAAAACAGACTGGCGGTCCATTTTCATCCAATCTCCCCATAGAGGAGAGCAGTTTGTCCTGTGGTCTGATGAGACCAAGATAAACTTATTTGGTTCAGATGGTGTCCAGCGTGTGTGGCGGCAACCAGGTCAGGAGTACAAAGACAAGTGTGTCTTGCCTAGAGTCAAGCATGGTGGTTGGAGTGTCATGGTCTGGGGCTGCATGAGTGCTGCCGGCACTGGGGAGCTACAGTTCATTGAGGGAACCATGAATGCCAGCATGTACTGTGACATACAGAAGCAGAGCATGATCCCCTCCCTTCGGAGACTGGGCCGCAGGGCAATATTCCAACATGATAACGACCCGAAACACACCTTCAAGACGACCACTGCCTTGCTAAAGAAGCTGAGGGTAAAGGTGATGGACTGGCCAAGCATGTCTCCAGACTTAAACCCTATTGAGCATCTGTGGGGCATCCTCAAACGGAAGGTGGAGGAGGGCAGGGTTTCTAACATCCACCAGCTCCGTGATGTCATCGTGAAGGAGTAGAAGAGGACTCCAGTGGCAACCTGTGAAGCTCTGGTGAACTCCATGCCCAAGAGGGTCAAGGCAGTGTTGGAAAATAAAGGTGGCCACATAAAATATTGACACTTTGGGCCCAATGTGGACATTTTCACTTTGGGGTGTACTCACTTTTGTTGCCAGCGGTTTAGACATTAATGGCTGTATGTTGAGTTATTTTGAGGGGACAGCAAATTTACACTGTACTGTGATACTGTGTATATATATATATATATATATATATATATATATATATATATATATATATATTATTCTGACTCTTGTGTCAGCTAGTGCTCTCTTCTTCTCTAGGACACTGCTAGTCCTGCATGATGACACAAAGTGCCTGCAGGCACAACTATAGAAGTTTTAGCTGTAGATCCAAATTGTTATAATTTTTATTGATATGAATATTACTATATGAATTTTTAATAAAGTCTGCTTTTACAGTTTTACAATGCCAGAACGATGATTTAAGCACATTTCCTTCCTAAGCCTAATCACTGAACTTTTCTAAAAGCTTTAAAATCTTAATGTAAATAAAAAGTAATGTTTAATATTATATCTTTCCTTAAAATTATACATGGTGATCCAGCCATTAATATCCTTGTCCAGATAATCGGTGTCATAGGGTGATAACACTTTTCCTGTCCCTGCACTGTCATTCTGTCACATGGGCTTCCGATGGAGAGTATAAGTGGCCGCATCAACATTACACAGGCGTGGTCCATTGTTTTCACCATAAGGAAACATGCTCTGAGTAATGCCTTTTTTGGAGTGAGTGCATGTAGACCTGAAGTGGCTGCAGGTGATTGGTAGCACTGAGATACAACTAAGACTAAAAGAAAGGCCGAGACAAGTGTTTTAATAACTTTTAATGTAAAAAAATAGAATAAAAAATACTTTAGTAAGAAATAGAGTTCAAAATAGGCAAACTTGAAAACTTTCAACATCATGTTGTAGTAATTGCTAATGATAATATGGTAATTGGTACTGAAAGCACCCGTATGCCTTCGGCCTTAAGTTTTATTCATGGGGCTTTTAACAAAAGGGCACTCAGCATCCAATCTGAATGCTTCCAGTGTGTTTTAAACTCATTGATTCCGTAAATGCTAATTCTCAGCAAAGTGTTTTTGCGTTGTCCCGCCATGTCCTGTCTTGAAAGCTGCCTGCACATCAAACTCTGCAGGACTGTTGACTTTCATTGCTTCACCCTGCTTGTCTAGCAATTGAAAATAGAATGCATAGTGCATTTGAAAACAGACAGAGAATGCTGGGAGAAGACCCTCTCACCTGACAGGATACGTGGTGTGAAATTGATGGCATAAAAAACTTATGTGTGACCCTAGCTTGGCCAGTGCTACAAATAGAAACATAATTGATAGGTGCAAATGTGTTCTAGTTTACAGTAACATTTTAACAGTCTCACTCCTTTACACATGGTTCCTTTTTTCATGGTTTTCATGTTTTTCTTCAAACATTAGAAAAAAGATAGCCTTTAATTTTAAATATATTTATGTTTTATCTTAAAGATGAGAAAAGAGTTAAACAATTGAATGTCATATATTTTGTTTATTACATAGCATAAGCAACATTCTGAACCTCTGTGCACTGCCATATAGGGTTCCTAACTGCTAATATTAACTCTTTTTCACGTTGCAATAGATTGCACTGTGGAACAGTTGGCCAACAGAAATTCCTACTACATGCAGTATGTTATATCTGAAACCTATTTATTATTTATGTTATTTATGTTTGTGCAAAATTTCATCAGCGTGTCATATTGGTATTTAAAACTCAGATGTGTAAGCAGTGTACAATTTGAAGGAGCTTTGATACATTTTGAGAAGTTAAAGTCTTGTTTTTTTTTCTCTAAAAATAACAAACATGTCATACTTAACTGCTCTGTGCAGTGGATATGCACAGAGCAGCCCAAATCCACCTCTTCTCAGGTCCCTCTTTGGCTCTCCAGGTCCCTCCCTCATGTTGAGTGCCCCTACAGCAAGCAGCTTGCTATGGGGGCACCTGAGCCAAGTCAGAGTTTCCTGTGTCCATTCAGACATGAAGCCCTTGTTCGACCCTGCCCCCTCTCTCTCTTGATTGGCTAACTGACTTTGATAGCAGCGGTGCCAATGGCGCCACTGCTGTGCCTCAGCCAATCAGGAGCAGAGTCTTGGATGGCCGAGGAACTTGTGGATATCGCTGGAGAGAGATGGGGCTCAGCTGAGTCTTAGGTGGTGCTGGAGGGTGGCTGCTGCACACAGAAGATTTTTTATTTTAATGCATCAAATGCATTACCATAAAAAATATTCTGACTTTACAACCACTTTAACTGCTAGCCGACCAGCCGCCGCAGTTAAGCTGCGTGTCCCCGGAGCCGATGCACGTGCCCGACACCCGCGATCACTCGTGACAGAGCGAGAACCGGGATCTGTGTGTGTAAAAACACAAATCCCGGTTCTCTCAGGGGAGAAGAGACAGATTGTGTGTTCATACTAAGTATGAATAGAGTCAGTCCCATCCCCCCTATATTTAGAACACACATAGGGAACATAGTTAACCCCTTGATCACCCCTAGTGTTAACCCCTTCCCTGCCAGTAACATTTATACAGTAATCAGTGGCTATTTTTAGCTCTGATTGCTGTATAAATGTCAATGGTCCCAAAATAGTGTCAAAAGTGTCCGATCTGTCCGCTGCAATGTTGCAGTTCTGAAAAAAAAATGCAGATTGCCACCATTACTAGTTAAAAAATAAATAAATAAATAAAAATGACATAAATCTATCCCCTATTTTGTAGATGCTATAACTTTGGTGCAAACAAATAAATATACGCTTATTGCAATTTTTTTTTTTACCAAAAATATGTAAAAGAATATATATCGGCCTAAACTGATGAAGAAATTTTTTTTTAATTTATTATTTTGGAAATTTATTATAGCAAAAATAAAAAATATTGTTTTTTTTTTCAAAATTGTAGGTTTTTTTTTGTTTATAGCGCCAAAAATAAAAACTGCAGAGGTGATCAAATACCACCAAAAGAAAGCTCTATTTGTGGGAAAAAGGACATAAATTTTGTTTGGGTACAACTTTGCGCGACTGCGCAATTGTCAGTTAAAGCGACGCAGTGCCAAATCGCAAAAAATGGCTAAAGTGGTTAATCAGTAGCAACTTGACACATACTGTAGCTTGCCTTAATTAAAGTGTTACCAAACCCACAACAGTAAAATCAGTCTGTATATGCAGTAAAGCATGATTGTTATACTCACTGTGGAACCTAAGGGGTTAATCGTCTGCATTGTGTAAAAAGGCTGTTTGATCCTTTATGCACAGATCCTCCTCTTCTTGCATTGTCTCCAAAACATGTCCAGATAAGACAGAGTTACTGGAGTCAGGCTACACATGCACAGTTTGGTGTGTATTGCTAGAGAGTTTTTTTTTCTTTTGGGAGAGTGCATGTGATCAGCACAGGGCCAATCAGCACTGTCCAGACAGGGGGTCAGGGGTCCTGCATTCTGATAAGACAGCCAGTGCAGTATGAAAACTCATCCTACAAGCTTTGACCAGGCACTGAAGTCACAAAACTGCTATATACTGCTGATGAGAAATGGTATTTAGCAGTTTATATTTACTAAAATAATTGCATTTCCTTGTTCAGTGTACTGTGGGAGACCAGATATAGTGAATGCAGGGTCCCGGGTTTAGTAACACTTTAATATTCTATGTCAGAGATCAGCGGGATATATCATTATGTGATATTTATTTACAGTGAAACACACACCAATAAACATACACAGCAACCAGTGAACACCCCCCCCCCCAAATTCATACCAGACCCTTATCCAAGCACACAACCTGGCAGGCTGCAGGAAAAGAGTGGGGGCGAGAGTGCCCCCCTCCTGAACCGTACCAGGCCACATGTCCTCAACATGGGGAGGGTGCTTTGAAGTAGCCCCCCAAAGCACCTTATCCCCATGTTGATGGGGACAAGGGCCTCATCCCCACAACCCTTGCCCGGTGGTTGTGGGGGTCTGCGGGCGGGGGGGCTTATTGTAATCTGAGAGCCCCCTTTAACAAGGGGACCCCAGATCCCGGCCTCCCCTTATGTGAATTGGTAACGGGTACATTATACCTCTACCTTTCACAAAAAAGTGTCAAAAATAGTAAAAAAGATAGGAGACACTTTGGGACAAGTCCTTTATTATTTTTTTTCGGCTCGGGTGGCATGAGATAGACCTACATTGTGGGACATTTTATTTTTTATTATTTTAATAAAGGACTCATAAAGGTCCCAAAGTGTCTCCTGTGTTTTTTAGTATTTTTTGACACTTTTTCTGTGAAATGGTAGGGGTACAATCTACCCGTTACCAATTCATATAGGGGGGGAACTTGGGGTCCCCTTGTTGAAGGGGGCTTCCAGATTCCGATAAGCCCCCCGCCTACAGACCCCCCCAACCACCAGGCAAGGGTTGTGGGGATGAGGCCCTTGTCCCCATCAACATGGGGACAAGGTGCTTTGGGGGGCTACTCCAAAGCACCCTCCCCATATTGAGGGCATGTGGCCTGGTACGGTTCAGGAGGGGGTGCTCTCTCATCCCCCCTCTTTTCCTGCAGCCTGCCAGGTTGCGTGCTTGGATAAGGGTCTGGTATGGATTCTGGGGGGAACCCCTACGCCATTTTTTTAAAATTTTGGTGCAGGGTTCCCCTTAAAATTCATACCAGACCTGAAGGGCCTGGTATGGATTTTGGGGGGACCCCCACGCAATTTAAAAAAAAAATTTTGGTTCAGAGTTCACCTTAATATTTATTCCAGATCCAAAGGGCCTGGTAATAGACTGGGGTGGGGGAACCCATGCCATTTTTTTCAATGAGTTTTATCCATATTGCAGAGACTCGACGTTTCATTACAGGTGCTATTAGTTTTTTTATTAGACTTTTTATTATTTAGAAATGTCATTTTGCTGTGGTATTGTTCTAAACATGGGAAAACTGTGCCACTTTACAGGCATACTATAGACACCCCCCAGGCACGATATTTAAAGGAATATTTCATTTTTGTTTTACTTTAAGCATTATTAAAATCACTGCTCCCGAAAAAACTGCCATTTTTAAAACTTTTTTTGCATTGTTACATGTCCCCTGGGGCAGGATTCGGGTCCCCAAACACTTTTTATTACAATAACTTGCATATAAGCCTTTAAAATGAGCACTTTTGATTTTTCATGTTTATGTCCCATAGACTTTAATGGTGTTTGTCCAAATTTTTTGCCTGTTCGCAAGTTCTGGTGCGAACCTAACCGGGGGATGTTTGGCTCATCCTTACTCAGGATACAGGAGGCACAAGGCTCTGGTAGCAAGGGGGCAATCCACAGGATAGTGACGGGCTGGGGGAAGGGAGGAGCAGCATTAAAAATCCACCTGGCAGCTGGAGCCAGGTGTGGCTGATCAGAACCTGCTGGCTTCTTGGAGACATCTGCTGGTGGATAGCAGAACTGCAGCCATCGGCCCAGAGAACCACAGTGCCACCAGCAGATGAACTCAGTCCTGACATATTCCCTCCTTAAGGATTAGCCTCTGGATGCTCCAAAGGGCCCTACCGCTGGGGTCTGCAAGCCGACTGAGTACCCCACTGCCAATGTACGAAGGCTTGGTGAGAAGCCCACTGCCGGGGGCCCAAAACTGGCTGTGTTTTCAGCTGGTCAGATCCTCAGAGGCAGGCAAGTTGTTGGGCACAGGACATTCAGAGGCAGGTTGGGAAGCAGGCACCGGATCAGCAGACTGGGCAGCAGGCAGAGGCACATCAGGCTGGGCAGTGGCACAGGTACCGGCATAGTCCAGCTGGGCAGCAGCCCCAGAATCAGCATAGTGCGGCTGGGCAGCAGCCCCGGAATCAGCATAGTCCAGCTGGGTAGCAGGCTTGGCAGCAGATGGTAGGTCATCTATGGCAGGCAGCAGCATGCTTGAGGCATGAACCCCATCAGCAGGCGGCAGTATGGAGGAGGAATGGACACCATCGGCAGGCGGCAGCATGGAGGAGGAATGGACACCATCGGCAGGCGGCAGCATGGAGGCGGAATGGAAACCATCGGTAGGCAGGAGCATGGAGGAGGAATGGACACCATCAGCAAGCAGCAGCATGGAGGAGGAATGGACAGCATTGACAAGCGGTAGCATGGAGGAGGAATGGACACCATCGGCAAGCGGCAGCATGGAGGAGGCATGGACACCATCAGGATACTGATCTACAGGAGGTAAGGAACACACAGTAGCAGGTTGCTAAGGGTAACAGAGGAACAGATTCTTGATCTTTAGCAGCAGATCTGATTTTATGTGCCTCATCTAATACTTGGGTTTTAATTTCTAACCAAGCTTGTAGCAGAGGGTGAACTAAAGTCAGTTTGTCTCTCCCTTGCTCACATTGCTCAATTAAAAAGTGCACAGAAGCAATACAATCCAACACCACCTGTTGTGAATAGGCTGAATACTGCTTGGAAAAAGAACCTGCACAATGTTTCAGCAACCATCCCAAAAATCCAGCCTGGTACATAGTAAATGGGGGGGGGGGAGGCCCTGAGAGGTAAACTGAAATAGCAGTTTAGAACAGACCTCAATCAAAGGTTGTACTTCACTAAGGGAAAATCTGCCCTCAACAGCTAAGGCATGTGCAGTCAGAATGCTTCCCAACAGCAGTGAGATTCTGCCAAAGTGAATGACAAAAATCCTTATCCTCTACTGCAAGTTTTACACCGCAAATAACCTTCACTCTCAGCATTCTGACAAAGGCAAAAAACTCAAGTAACTGGTTCTCAGTCCCTAAGTGTAGTGGATCTGGTCGTAGTGGGCGTCACTATTATGTCAGGGATCAGTGGCTAAGGAGACCAGACAGGTAGCTACACAAGGGAACTGAGACCAAACAAAGTATGTATCATTAAAGTGATATTTACAGTGAAACACACACCAATAAATATACACAGCAACCAGTGAACACAGCAAAAACAAACCCCAAAAGACAAAATAACAAATGCGCCTAACTTCTATCTATATGCAATATCTACAATACAGGTAACAGGGATGCAAGGAAGGGAAACGCGACTAGGTACAAGAGCAGGAGCAAGGCAGAGCTGTGCAGGATGGCTCGGGACAGGAGGCACAAGGCTCTGGTAGCAAAGGGGCAATCGACAGGATAGTGACGCGCTGGGGGAAGGGAGGAGCAGCCTTAAATTTCCACCTGGGAGCTGGAGCAAGGTGTGGCTGATCAGAACCTGCTGGCTTCTAGGAGACACCTGCTGGTGGACACCGGAACTTCAGCCATCGGCCCAGGACATTCTACCTATATAGCTCTTCAGCACAACCATTCAGGTTTGTACTATATTATAATACTTCATCCATGCTGATCTAAGAATTACTATCATTAAAATTATTTTTTCACTGTTCTATCCCCTGTGAGACAAAGTACATGCAGTACTTTAGTACTTTGTCCCATGTCGCTAGGTGCTTCCAAACCCTATTTATGAGTTTGGATAGGACAACCCACCCCCACTTCCTGTGGCCATCGGACCACATAGTTAGTTGGCGTTAGTAAGCTATGAATCTGATATTTTTTCCCCCTTTTTTTCCTTTCTTTTTCTTTCTTTTTTTTTGGAGCGCATAATATCAAGGAAGTGTGTATACATACAGAGATCCATCTATAATGGTTAGAAAAGCTATTCTCTATCTACAAAACTAGGTGTTTTTTTCTGGTAACATGGTTAACCACACACCTAAACTACTGTCGTGAAATGTTTGGGGTATGAATAAAACTCTTAAAAGACGATATGTATTTGATTATGTAAATTCTATTCACCCTTCCGTGATCTACCTGCAGAAGACCCATGCCACCAAGGAAAATGTCCATTTTCTCCATCGCCGAGGCATTCAAATTGCTTGTCATTCTACATATTCTACATACATGCGTGGAGTTGCTATTTTGGTCTGCCATGGGGTGGATTTGTTTTTCTTCATTGTACTTTATGGGATTTTGAAGTGGTACTTGATGCAGTGTACATCCCACCTCCATATAGCTCTGATGTGTTGCAACAGCTTGCTTCCTTCGTTAAAGGTCTTTTATTTATACCTATGATTATAATATGATTATATTTAGAGCTTTTAGCAATGTTATTGATCCTGGCAGAGACCAATTTCCCCCCTTTTCAGGTTTCTCCAGATGATAATGTATGTCATTTAGGGTGATTATATAGAGAAATGGGACTACAAGATGTCTGGAGGAAATGACACCCAGAAGAAATGTGTTATACATGCCATTCTGGAACCTATAACACACTGTCCAGAGTTGACCTGGTCTTGTCAGCAGCAGAGCTCGTGACAGCATATTTAGATGCAGGCACGTTGCAACAAAACAGGCAAACCAAACAATTGCTTGGGGCCCTGAGCTGGCCTGGGGCCCCAGCACTGCGGGCCCTTGCCGCGCCGCCGCTTCCTATAAGTGCTGCGGCCTGTAGCGTGGCCGAGCTCCTGTTCCTTCCTCCTGCAGTCCAGCTGGGTACAGGAGAATCAGTTTACTGTTCCCGGACAGACTGACAGGAAGTGCACACACTGAGTGAGCTCAGTTCCCGGCTGGGAACAGCAAACTGAATCTCCTGCCACGCGGTATGTGGTGGGGGGGTAAGGGGGAGAGGCAGTCATCAAGACCTCTTGCTCACTAGGGATGAGCCGAACACCCCCTGGTTCAGTTCGCACCAGAACCTGCGAACGGACCGAAAATTCGCACAAACGTTAGAACCCCATTGAAGTCTATGGGACTCGAACGTTCAAAATCAAAAGTGCTAATTTAAAAAGGGCTTGGGGACCTGGGTCCTGCCCCAGGGGACATGTATCAATGCAAAAAAAAGTCTTAAAAATGGTCGTTTTTTCGGGAGCAGTGATTTTAATGATGCTTAAAGTGAAAAAAAAAAGTGAAATATTCCTTTAAATATCATACCTGGGGGGTGTCTATAGTATGCCTGTAAAGTGGTACGTGTTTCCCGTGCTTAGAACAGTCCCTGTAGACAACAAAGGAGAACTTATGATCCAGAAGACTTTGCTTAATTCAATATAAATAATAACAGGTGAGGGAAATACCCTAGCAGCATCTGTATAAATATGAAGCTAATTGCAAAACACCCTGAGGATCTATTATAAACGAAGGGGTGTGTTTCTCTGAATTAAGAAGCATATCAAAAAAGAGGGGACACAAGGGGAGGGAACGGGATGAGATACCAGTTCCACCCAAGGAAAAAAGAATTCTTCAACAAGGAACCAGCAATTTAGCAAAAATGTAAATAATTTAATTTTGAAAAATAGTTCCACATATACACCAAACACAAAATAAAAAAATATGATAATAAGTGAACCACAAACCACCACTGAGAAAATAAAATAGACAACGTTGTCTAAAAACAGAACAACACACAGATGGCCACCACTCAGCACACACAGACGCCCAGCTTGATTAATAAATGAAAGGAAACATGACATTAAAGTCTCATAAATGTATCTGAAAGTTACTGGTCGGAGCTGGGAGGTAGGTGTGTGCATTCTTCTTTGTTTTGTGTATTTTGATTAATTTCAGTGTGTTTAGTTGAATGCCAATATCTAAAGATTACTTTTCTGAGGTAGAGAGAAATATCCTTATATACTTCAAACTCATTCATCCCTGATTTAGGAGAAAAAGAGAGGCCCTTACTGAGCAGGTGGGCATGTGGGAGGAGGAATCTGTTTATCAGTCACCAATGTACCTCCGCCACAGTCTCCTGTGGCTGAGGTACATTGATGACGTGCTAATGATTTGGGGGGGCACAGAGCAGGAGTTAGTGCTGTTCATGGATGAACTTAATATTAATGATCGTAACATCAAGCTTACCTACACAGTCCACCAGCATACCCTCTCCTTTCTAGACTTGACCTTGATTGCTGACAATGGGAAGATTAGTACCAAAACCCACAGGAAGCCAACGGCAGCGAACACACTTCTCCAGGCCACAAGTGACCATCCAAGATCCCTAATCAGAGGTATACCCATAGGCCTTATTAGAAGGGACCCCACGGATTCCAAAGATAGACATAAACCCCTCAGGATTATTACCAAATATGGCGCCCAATGGGAACAGATTAGGACCATTCTTAATAACCATTGGCATATCCTTTCTAGTTCCCCTGTTCTTGGTAAGATAGTGGGAGAACGCCCCCTTCTCACCGCTCGACGCTCTTGGAATTTGAGGGATCATTTGATCCATTCCGAATACCAAAGATCTCCTACACAAAACTGGCTTACCCAACTTCCACCCCTAAAAGGCATGTTTAAGTGCGGTAGATGTGCTATATGCAAGTATGTTGAACGAGCGGACGTGTTCACCGATTCTGACGGTAAGAGACAGTTTAGGGGCGTGGCTTGGCGCGCGGCTTGGATGGCAGCACACTAGAGGAGCTCCGTCAGACACACAGCCTGTTAGCCTGACACCCTTTCCAAGAACCCTCCATGCCGGCCAGGAAGCTACACAGCACCCCGCACACGCGTTCCCGCAAAGGGCTGACGACTCCCACAGCCAGGAATATCGTGGATTTATTGAGACAAAAGCCGGAGGCTGAGAACGGCAAGGCCGAATCCAAGATGGCGCCGACGCAGCAGGCAGAGCTCCACGAGGAAGACTTCAGCGGTGAGTCAGATGTTAGTGAGGACATTAACAGGGGGAAATCAAGACTCCACAAGCCCCTAACATATGCAGATATGTCCGGTTTCACAGCCGAAATAAAATCGGCCTTTTCAGCCGCTATAACCGACCTCAAAACAAATCTGGCTGTCCTCACTGAAAAATTAGCATCGGCGGAACATGCAGGGAAACAGAGAGATAAGGCCCTGGACAGGATGGACAAGATTGCTGTGTCCCACACCCAACACTTTATAGATGTAAACAGATACCTGGAAGACCTCGACAATAGAGGCAGGAGGAATAATATTAGGGTTCGGGGGATCCCCGAAACTGTGGAGGCAGATCAAATAGCCCCGGCCTTACAGAGGGTTTTTAATAGCCTTTTGGAAAGACAGGAGGAGACTGTGATTGATTTCATCAGGGCCCACAGAGCACTCAGGCCTAGAGGCCCCGACACTGCACCACCCCGGGACATCATTTGCTGCCTCCAAAGCTTCCAATTAAAGGAGGACATAATGCGCAAAGCGAGGAGGAATGAGAGGATCATTTTTAATGGAGAGAACATAATGTTATTCCAAGATCTATCCCAGATTACACTGCGCCCACTACTGGACAAACTCCGTGAAAAGGACCTCAGATACACCTGGCGCTTCCCCTTTGCCCTCATTGTGGCGACAAATGGACACCAGCATATCCTACGCACCCCATTGGATCTTCCTGACTTCTGTGCAGGACTTGGCCTGGACCTAGTGGACTTGCCAGATTGGTATGCCGAGTTAGCATTACCACCACACAACAGGAGCCCATCCAGATCACCATTTTCCACACCCGAAAAAAGGTCTTCCAAGAAAATGAAGTCAGGCAAAGCAGGAAGCTCCAAATCCAACACACCAAATCCAAGAGCTCTTTGGGACCGTGACCACACGGAGGATTGATGCAGAGCTGTCCAGTCTACAAGCCTATACAATGACCTGACTATCTGTTTTGATCCCAGAGGGAATTATGTTTGCCCAGCTCAACTGCCGATTTTTGTCCGCCTTTTTTTTTTTTTTTGCCTTTTTTAAGGCTCAGCTTACTAGGGCCATGCCCCACTGACTCTCCTTTTCTTAAGGCAGACTTTAGCTTGCTTTATGCACATGTTGTGTACTACAGTTTATTTCAGGATGTCTTAGCATTAGTCTAAGTTATAGCAGTTCTGGGGCCCTCGCGGCAGTGGAGGCCGGCTTGACCGTGACACTTTAGAGGTGGCGGTCGGCTGGGTCTTCACGTCGCCGAGGAGACACTGATAGCGGGGCCTCTCGGTCCCCCTGTTTGGGGGCGGAGGGGACCCTTTAATCTATAGGGTGAATTAAACATATATATGTTATTCTAGTTCAGAGATGTATATCTCTTATTAGCATTAGGCTGTGTGTCCGTTGGAGGACGGCTTTGCCAGTTATATCCTTCATAAGTTTTTTGCTTAACCTAACGGTTTGTTTTGTTAGTCTCATACACCAGGCAGCCGCCTCCCCCTACCCCCACAAGTGGTCTGTCACTGCATTAAGCTTTGCAGACGCACTACAGTTCTCTAGATAGGGCTCTATCTAGAGGTTGAACTTAATTCCTATTCTACTCATTCCTCTTCTCACCTCCACTTTCTTGTTTTCTTACTTTCTGCCCTTTTTCCCCTTTTTTGTTCTCTCACCCACCTCTCTATCTTACTTCTTGTCACCCCTCTCAGAGGCCCTGACCACCCACGTCCTCGACCTTAAAAACGCCTTAACTGACCACCAGCATTTCTTTTTCAGATTAATAGAGTTTCGCACCGCTCCTGAGTCTGCACCATGGCCTACTCGCTTCTAGGGCGCAATCCCACCGTAATATCCCACAATATACAGGGATTGAATACCCCGGAGAAGAGATCCACATTACTTAGAGAAATCAAAAAAGGTAAGCCACATTTCATACTACTACAGGAAACCCATTTTAAAACTGGCCGTGTCCCCAGGCTCACCGACTCGAACTACACAAGGGTTTACCATGCCACAAACAGCCTTGCTAAAACTAAAGGGGTCTCGATACTGGTCAGTAAGAATGCACCTTTTGACCTGACGGACCAACTGACAGATCCCGAGGGCAGATACATTTTCCTAAAAGGGAACTACAGTGGAACGCCCATCACAATAGCAAATGTGTATTTCCCAAACTCAGCACACCTGCTATTTTGCAAACAGATGGTTCATAAGCTGCAGGAGTTTGCTATGGGGTGTCTGATACTGGGGGGAGACTTCAACATCCCCCTGAATCCCCTAGCGGACACCTCCAATGGCAACACTAGCATTAGGTATAAAACCCTCAAAGGCATTAAATGCCTTCTCCATAAGCTGGGACTGATAGATTCGTGGAGATTCCTCAACCCACATTATCTGTTTATAACTCAAAAAGACCTCCCTATCCTTTCCAACGCATGCATAGGCACTCAATCTCTTTCCGATCACGCTCCAGTGGCTGTAACATTAGACCTGACAAAGTCGCCAAAAAAGACCCAGATCTAGAATTTTATGAAATGGAAGACACTTTGGCGCAAGCAAACGAACAAGTTGATATCTTTCTCGATACTTGGCGCCCATGGATCGTGTTTAAATACTCCCAAGCATTTTCCGACATTTTCAGTGCCAAGGCTTAGGCGATAAACTAAATTAATCTTAGATATGGCATTACAGCAGATCTGTGCCGGACTACTTATTCGGTCGACGTGGGTGGTCGAGGTTAACTAGGATTACTCAAGATCATTTCAGCTTCTTTTATATACTAAGATACTGAATAAACACAAACTTCATTCCTCCTACTTCACTTATGGCTTAGGTTTCTGTTTCCCCTTCTTTTACATGTATACTTTATTTTTTCCCCCCTTCTCATCTCTTTGATCCACTCAGAGGGTCAATTGTAATATCGCATATAATATTATTATAGGCCTAGGCGACATGGGTTGTGACATTGAACAGGTTTACTTCTGAGGTGATATGGTTCATGTAAAAGACACAACCGATACTACAGGGTTCAATTTTTGATTATTTTGAATCAACACTGCATAAACAACTGTAAACTGCGGCCTTGTTACTGAAACTTATATACGATCAGAAGCATTTTTTATTGTACTCTCTGTTCTGTACTGTCTACTTATTACTTTGTAATAAACTTCTTTAATGGAAAAAGAGACAGTTTAAAATCTATAATTTTATCAACTGCAATACCACACGAGTAGTGTATATGCTCACATGCCCTTGTGGCAAAAAATATCCATACTTCATACTCCCTATTGCTTTATTTCAGTATTGTTCTCTACTCTATGCCAATTCCTTTCCCTTCTTCTCTTTTTCTTCTTAATACACTTTATGTAATTCCCAGAGGTGATGCACCCACGGACTGGCCCGTTTTATTTATATAATCTTTGTTGTCTCATGGTACGAATGGCAGTCTAGTTGTTGCGCTGTTGCCAGGCCAACAGATAGCTGATGTATCCACGTTTGTAAGTGGGAGGGCTATATAAGTTGTCTGCTCTGGCTACGGCGCATGCTCTGAAGAAATCCCTGTGACGGATCAAACGCGTCAGCATGATGCCATCACGCTCTACCTAGCACACACACGGACCCACCCACAAGCCCTGGGTATTCCGTCCGCCCTCGTGTGAAGTCCCGCTGCATGGAACTAGGAAGTGGACGCTGACCTACACCGCACTCAGGCGGTACATCTCAACACACCTCCACTCCCCATAATCCTAACTGGTGATTGACCATGCAGATCCACGAGCCATATCAAGTCGGCCTGATTTGGATGCAGCTGTTCCGCAATACCTGAGATGGTCCAAGTAGGACTGTAAAGCCATGTATGCCTGCCGTACCTCGGTATCCCTGGACTGGTGAGACTGTATTTATATATATTCTAATTGTGACCGCTGTCACTATAGCTACATAGAGGTCTCCCACTCACAACTCAGTTATCATGCTGTGACTAATACCGATGCAGGCACATTCATAATCTACATAGCAACTAAACCCACATTACCAGCCATTGCACGCTACTTAGTTGCTAGTGCTATATCAGCTACTCCATGATACATACCTAGGGCTCACCTAAGGTCTGTTACTGGCACCCTGCAAGGCGGACTCCCCTTAATCAACGGTTGCACACACCTACCTCCCAGCTCCGACCAGTAACTTTCAGATACATTTATGAGACTTTAATGTCATGTTTCCTTTCATTTATTAATCAAGCTGGGCGTCTGTGTGTGCTGAGTGGTGGCCATCTGTGTGTTGTTCTGTTTTTAGACAACGTTGTCTATTTTATTTTCTCAGTGGTGGTTTGTGGTTCACTTATTGTCATATTTTTTGATTTTGTGTTTGGTGTATATGTGGAACTATTTTTCAAAATTAAATTATTTACATTTTTGCTAAATTGCTGGTTCCTTGTTGAAGAATTCTTTTTTCCTTGGGTGGAACTGGAATCTCATCCCGTTCCCTCCCCTTGTGTCCCCTCTTTTTTGATTAGAACAGTCCCTGCACAAAATGACATTTTTAAAGTAATAAAAGTCATTTAAAACGGCTTACGACTTTAATGTAATGTCCGGTCCTGGTAATATGGATGAAAATCAGTGAGACAAACGGCATGGGTACCCCCCCCAGTCCATTACCAGGAACTTTGGGTCTTGTATGGATATTAAGGGGAACCCCGCACCCAAATTAAAAAAAGGAAAGGTGTGGGGCCCCAGGCCCTCAGAACAGCAGTATACAGGCGGTGCAAACAAGACAGGGACTGTAGGTTTGTTGTTAAGTGGAATCTGTTTGTAATTTTGAACTGGTACATTTTTAAAGTGTAGCTCCAGCCAAAAAATCTATTTTTAAGCTTTTTGGAAAACATAGGAAAGGGTTATCACCCCTGTGACATTTGTTTTGCTGTCTGAGCACCACTTCAGAAGATTTCACCTCACTTTCTGTCCCAATGACAAATGTTTTTTGAAAATTTGGGGTTTTTAGTGAAACAAGGATTGGTGATAAAGCATCAGTGGAGAGGAGACACGTTTTTCCCATATTAACTCTTACAGGAGAGAATTTCCCTTCCTAGGGGTAGATTTCATCTCACTTCCCGTTGTCTCCTTCCGTTTGCAAGTAGGAGTGGTTTGTAAGTTGGATGTTTGAAAGTAGGGGCCTGCCCTATATACTCTGCAGAAATTGTGACCTTAGGTGTTGGCGTTGCCACAACACTGTAAGCCCTCACAGTCACTCTTGGTGGGCGCAGGAATGGGCTCTGCTGTGAAATATTAGATCAAGAATTGTAATTACATGCCCCTGTTAAACAGGGTCAGAAAAATTGGGCCTTTGGTGGTGCTGGTGCCACAACACTGTTATGCCCCGTACACACGGTCGGACATTGATCGGACATTCTGACATCCAAATCCTAGGATTTTTTCCGACGGATGTTGGCTCAAACTTGTCTTCCATACACACGGTCACACAAAGTTGTTGGAAAATCTGATCATTCTGAACGCGGTGATGTAAAACACGTACGTCGGGACTATAAACGGGGCAGTAGCCAATAGCTTTCATCTCTTTATTAATTCTGAGCATGCGTGGCACTTTGTGCGTCGGATTTGTGTACACACGATCGGAAATTCCGACAACGGATTTTGTTGTTGGAAAATTTTATAGCCTGCTCTCAAACTGTGCGTTGGAAAATCCGATGGAAAATGTGTGATGGAGCCTACACACGGTCGGATTTTCAGACAACAAGGTCCTATCACACATTTTCCATCGGAAAATACGACCGTGTGTACGGGGCATAAGTCCTCACAGTTGCTCTTGGCGGGAGCTGGAACGGAACCTGCTGTGAAATATTAGATCAAGAATTGTAATTACATGCACCTGTTGAACAGGGGCAGAAAAATTGGGCCTTTGGTGGTGGTGGTGCCACAACACTGTAATGCCCCGTACACACGGTCGGACTTTGTTCGGACATTCCGACAACAAAATCCTAGGATTTTTTCCGACGGATGTTGGCTCAAACTTGTCTTGCATACACACGGTCACACAAAGTTGTCGGAAAATCCGATCGTTCTGAACGTGGTGACGTAAAACACGTATGTCTGGACTATAAACGGGGCAGTGGCCAATAGCTTTCATCACTTTATTTATTCTAAGCATGCGTGGCACTTTGTCCGTCGGATTTGTGTACACACGATCGGAATTTCCGACAACGGATTTTGTTGTCGGAAAATTTTATATCCTGCTCTCAAACTTTGTGTGTCGGAAAATCCGATGGAAAATGTGTGATGGAGCCTACACACGGTCGGAATTTCCGACAACAAGGTCCTATCACACATTTTCCGTCGGAAAATCCGACCGTGAGTACGGGGCATAAGTTCTCACAGTTGCTCTTGGTGGGAGCTGGAATGGGCCCTGCTGTGAAATATTAGATCAATAATTGTAATTACATGCATCTGTTGAACAGGGGCAGAAAAATTGGGCCGTTGGTGGTGGTGGTGGTGCTGGTGCCACAACACTGTAAGTCCTCACAGTTACTCTTGGTGGGCACAGAAATGGGCCCTGCTGTGAAATATTAGATGAAGAATTGTAATTACATGTCCCAGTTGAACAGTGGCAGAAAAATTGGGCCTTTGGCACTGGTGCCACAACTCTGCAACCCCTCACAGATACTCTAGTTGGAGTGCAGGAATGAGCCCTCCTGCAAAATATTGCATCAAAAATTGTAATTACACGCCTGAAAAATCGGGCCTTAGGCACTGGTGCTGGTGCCACAACACTGCAACCCATCACAGATACTCTAGTTGGAGTGCAGGAACGAGCCCTGCTGCAAAGTATTGTATCAAAAATTGTAATTACAAGCCCTTGTTAAACAGGGGCTGAAAAATCGGGCCTTAGGCACTGGTGCCAGTGATCCATCCTCAAGACCCAGTAACCCAAAGGATTTTCGGTGGGAAAGGTGTCCAAGTCAGATCTTGTCCCTAGGTATTCCTGCACCATGTAAAACAGACGCTGGCGATGGTTGCTGGAATTGATTATACCTTGGGGCTGTGGAATAAAAAATTGTCTGAACACATCGGTCAGACGGCCACCTTCTCCACCACTCCTTCTTTGACTGACCGAAACCTCAGCAACACGTTGTCCAGGAACAGGAGTTTGTAACTTCCCAGTCTCTGGTAACGCGTTGCACAGACCTTTCTGCAAGGCCTCCCGAAGATGTTTCATCCTCTGCTCCCTCTGCGATGGCAAGATAAGGTCCGCAACCTTACCCTTGTAACGTGGTTCAAGGAGGGTTGCCAGCCAGTAATCATCCCTCCCCTTGATACCACTAATACGAGGATCCTTCCACAGGATTTACAGGACCAGGGAGGCCATGTAGCATAGGTTTGCTGAGGCATTCGGTCCAGAGTCCTCTGGGTCACTAAGGACGACATGATCTGCAGCTACCTTCTCCCAGCCACGTACAAGTCCATGGGTTTCTTCGGACTCTAAATGATCCCTTGAAGACTGCTGCTGATGCTGAGGGCCAGGCTCCACCTCCATGCTGACACATTCCTCCTCCTCTTCTTCTTCCTATGTGATCGGCGGGCACGCAGGAACACTGTCTGGATAAAGGGGGCCATGGGTTTCTTGGGACTGTAAATGATCCCTTAAAGACTGCTGCTGATGCTGAGTGCCAGGCTCCACTTCCATGCTGACACAATCCTCCTCTTCCTCCTCCTCCTCCTCCTCTTCCTGTGTGATCGGCGGGCACGCAGGAACACTGTCTGGATAAAGGAGGCCTTGAGAACTAAGGAAGTCCTCCTCTTCCTGCCTCTTTTTTGCCTCAAGTGCCCTGTCCATTATTCCACGCAGCGTGTGCTCCAACAGGTGGACAAGAGGGACAGTGTCACTGATGCATGCACTGTCAATGCTCACCATCCTCGTAGCCACCTCAAATGGTGACAGGACAGTGCATGCATCCGTGATCATGGCCCACTGGTGTGGGGAAAAAATACCAAGCTCCCCTGACCCTGTCCTGGTACCATAGTAGCACAGGTACTCATCGATGGCCCTCTGCTGCGTGTGCAGCCGCTGCAGCATGGCCAACGCTGAGTTCCATCTGGTGGGCATGTCACAGATTAGGCGGTTCTTGAGCAGGGTAAATTCCTTTTGGAGGTCAGCCAGCCGAGCACTGGCATTATATGACCTGCAGAAAGGCACACAGACTTTCCTGGCCTGCCTCAGGACATCCTGTAAGCCCAGGTACCTGCCCAAGAACCGCTGCACCACCAAGTTAAGGATGTGAGCCAAACAGGGCACATGGGTCAGTTGTCCCTGTCGGAGGGCAGAGAGGAGGTTGGTGCCATTGTCGCAAACCACCATACCTGCCTTAAGCTGGAGTGGTGTCAACCACCTCTGAACCTGTCCCTGCAGAGCTGACAGAATATCTGCCCCAGTGTGGCTCCTGTCCCCCAAGCACACCAGCTCAAGCACCGCATGGTGTCTTTTGGCCTGCGTGCTTGCGTAGCCCCTTGAACGCCTACGGAGCACCGCTGGTTCCAAAGACAAATCAGCACAGGAAGAGGCCATGGAGGAAGAAGAAGAGGAGGGGGTGCAGAAGAGAGGTGTGACAAAATCACCAATAGTAGTATTTTGGTGGCGGAACAACCTCCAACACTACTGCACCCTGTCCTGCATCCTTCCCAGCTGCCAGAAGAGTCAACCAGTGCGCGATAAAAGATAGGTAACGTCCCTGTCCATGCCTGCTGGACCATGAGTCAGCTTTAATATGCACCTTACCACTGACCGCCCTCTCCAGCAAGGCCAAGACATTGCCTTCCACATGCCGGTAGAAAGCTGGAATCGCCTTCCGTGAGAAAAAGTGGCGTTTGGGAACCTGCCACTGAGGAACCGCACATTCCACAAACTCACAGAAGGGGCAGAGTCTACCAACTGAAAAGGCAGCAGTTGAAGTGCTAGCAATTTAGCCAAGCTAGAATTCAACCGCTGGGCATGTGGATGGCTGGGAGCGAACTTCTTTCGGTGGTGCAGCAGCTGGGGCAGGGAAATTTGCCTGGTACAATCTGACACCGGTGTACCGATAGCAGATTGGCCCCCAAGTACTTGTCTGTGACACACCTAATTCTACACCTTCATTCCTCTCAGTGCAGGTCTCAGAGAGGACTGAAGGTATAGTGGGGTTGGAGATCCCAAATGATGAGGAGCAAGGAAAGGTCCTCTTTGTTGTTTGGTGTGGGTCTTTTAGGTACACTTGCCAATGAACTGCATACCAGGTCAACATATGTCTGGTCAAGCATGTGGTGCCCAAGCGGGAGATGTTTTGGCCACGCGAGATACGCTTGAGACATATGTTGCAAATAGCAGCGGTGGGATCTGATGCACTTGTCTCAAAAAGGCCCACACCAAAGAACTTTTGGAATAACGTGCAGAGACAGCAGCGCCCTGCACATGCGGAGCTCTGCAGTGTGATGCAGTCGGTGGAGGGCATCCAGCCTCGTTGGTGATGTACCACCTCCTCCTCTCTCCTATAAGGCACCCACGTGGAGTCAGTGACCTCATCATCTCCTCCCTCCTCATCACTGGAGCAAAGCTGGCAGTATGCTGCAGCTGGGGGAACATGACTGCCAGATTGCTGTCCTTCTTGGGCACCCCCTCTCTCTGGGCCCACGTTACTGCCTTCCTCTAGCTGGGTACCATCATCGGAGCCTTCAAAACGCTGGGCATCCTCATGGAGCATATACCCAACACTGTGGTAAAACAGTTCGAGGGACTCCTCAGGAGGACATGGTGGGGCTAGGGAAGGAGTCACTGATGCCATTGAGACGAGGGAAGAGGCCGCGTTGGCAGCTGCTTTGCCAGACAAAGTACACTGAGCCTGGGTGAGAGAGGATGAGGAGGATGAGGACAGCTTGGTCATCCACTCTACCAAGGCTTCTGCATGTTGTGGCTCAACACAGCCAGCTGACGAAAAAAAGGACAAGCGTGTCCCACGGCCACGTGCTGATGAGGATGCACCGTCTCCATGACCAGCACTGTTGCCTGTAGACACAGAGCCTGCTTGCCCTCTTTTATTGGCTTGTGACTTTCTGCCTCTCCTTGTTGGCCTTCCAGACATACTAATGGCCTGCATTCAGATGTAGATGCACAAAGCTGGGATGTATATATATACTGATACTGCAGCTAGCAGAATCAACTGCCTGCCTGTAGTATTATTAGTATGAGAACACCAGCAATTGTCTTCAGGTAGTTTTAGGTGCACACTGTGCAGAGGACACAGTACACTAACTGTAAATATTGTAGCTGCCTGACTGTGGTATTAATATAGGATCAGAAGAACACCACCAATTTTATTCAGGTAGCTTTAGGTGCATACTGTGCAGAGGACACAGTACACTAACTGTAAATATTGTAGCTGCCTGCCTGTGGTATTAATATAGGATCAGAAGAACACCACCAACTTTATTCAGGTAGTTTAGGTGCACACTGTGCAGAGGACACAGTATGCTAACTGTAAATACTGTAGCTGCCTGCCTGTGGTATTAATAGGAGTAGAAAAACAGCAATTTTCTTCAGCTAGCTTTAGGTGCACACTGTGCAGAGGACACAGTACACTAACTGTAAATACTGTAGCTGCCTGCCTGTGGTATTAATAGGAGCAGAACAACAGCAATTTTCTTCAGGTAGCTTTAGGTGCACACTGTGCAGAGGACGCAGTACACTAACTGTAAATACTGTAGCTGCCTGCCTGTGGTATTAATAGGATCAGAAGGACACCACCAATTTTATTCAGGTAGCTTTAGGTGCACACTGTGCAGAGGACACAGAACACTAACTGTAAATACTGTAGCTGCCTGCCTGTGGTATTAATATAGGATCTGAAGAACACCACCAATTTTATTCAGGTAGCTTTAGGTGCACACTGTGCAGAGGACACAGTACACTAATTGTAAATACTGTAGTTGCCTGCCTTTGGTATTAATATAGGATCAGAAGAACACCACCAATTTTATTCAGGTAGCTTTAGGTGCACACTGTGCAGAGGACACAGTACACTAACTGTAAATATTGTAGCTGCCTGCCTGTGGTATTAATATAGGATCAGAAGAACACCACCAACTTTATTCTGGTAGCTTTAGGTGCACACTGTGCAGAGGACACAGTACACTAACTGTGCCTGCCTGTAGTATTATTAGTATGAGAACACCAGCAATTGTCTTCAGGTAGCTTTAGGTGCACACTGTGCAGAGGACACAGAACACTAACTGTAAATACTGTAGCTGCCTGCCTGTGGTATTAATATAGGATCAGAAGAACACCACCAATTTTATTCCGGTAGCTTTAAGTGCACACTGTGCAGAGGACACAGTACACTAACTGTAAATACTCTAGCTGCCTGCCTGTGGTATTAATAGGAGCAGAATAACAGCAATTTTCTTCAGGTAGCTTTTGGTGCACACTGAGCAGACGACGCAGTACACTAACTGTAAATACTGTAGCTGCCTGCCTGTGGTATTAATAGGAGCAGAACAACAGCAATTTTCTTCAGGTAGCTTTAGGTGCACACTGTGCAGAGGACCCAGTACACTAACTGTAAATACTGTAGCTGCCTGCCTGTGGTATTAATAGGATCAGAAGAACACCACCAATTTTATTCAGGTAGCTTTAGGTGCACGCTGTGCAGAGGACACAGTACACTAACTGTAAATACTGTAGCTGCCTGCCTGTGGTATTAATATAGGATCAGAAGAACACCACCAATTTTATTCAGGTAGCTTTAGGTGCACACTGTGCAGAGGACGCAGTACACTAATTGTAAATACTGTAGTTGCCTGCCTGTGGTATTAATATAAGATCAGAAGAACACCACCAATTTTATTCAGGTAGCTTTAGGTGCACACTGTGCAGAGGACAAAGTACACTAACTGTAAATATTGTAGCTGTCTCCCTGTGGTATTAATATAGGATCAGAAGAACACCACCAATTTTATTCAGGTGGCTTTAGGTGCACACTGTGCAGAGCACACAGTACACTAACTGTATATACTGTACCTGCCTGCCTGTGGTATTAATAGGAGCAGAACACCACCAATTTTATTCAGGTAGCTTTAGAAGCACACTGTGCAGAGGACACAGTACACTAACTGTAAATATTGTAGCTGCCTGCCTGTGGTATCAATAGGAGCAGAATGGCAGCAATTTTCTTCAGGTAGTATTAGGTGCACAGTGTGCAGAGGATGCAGTACACTAACTGTAAATACTGTAGCTGCCTGCCTGTGGTATTAATAGGAGCAGAACAACAGCAATTTCCTTCAGGTAGCTTTAGGTGCACACTGTGCAGAGGACGCAGTACACTAACTGTAAATACTGTAGCTGCCTGCCTGTGGTATTAATATAGGATCAGAAGAACACCACCAATTTTATTCAGGTAGCTTTACGTGCACACTGTGCAGAGGACACAGTACACTTACTGTAAATACTGTAGCTGCCTGCCTGTGGTATTAATAGGAGCAGAACAACAGCAATTTTCTTCAGGTAGCTTTAGGTGCACACTGTGCAGAGGACGCAGTACACTAACTGTAAATACTGTAGCTACCTGCCTGTGGTATTAATAGGATCAGAACACCACCAATTTTATTCAGGTAGCTTTAGGTGCACACTGTGCAGAGGACACAGTACACTAACTGTAAATACTGTAGCTGCCTGCCTGTGGTATTAATAGGAGCAGAACAACAGCAATTTCCTTCAGGTAGCTTTAGGTGCACACTGTGCAGAGGACGCAGTACACTAACTGTAAATACTGTAGCTGCCTGCCTGTGGTATTATTATAGGATCAGAAGAACACCACCAATTTTATTCAGGTAGCTTTACGTGCACACTGTGCAGAGGACACAGTACACTTACTGTAAATACTGTAGCTGCCTGCCTGTGGTATTAATAGGAGCAGAACAACAGCAATTTTCTTCAGGCACTACTCTGCAATATACCCGGGCACTACTCTGCAATATACCCGGGCACTACTCTGCAATATACCCCGCAATACTCTGCAATATACCCCGCAATACTCTGCAATATATCCCGCAATACTCTGCAATAGCCCACAATACTCTGCAATATACCCCGCAATACTCTGCAATAGCCCGCAATACTCCGCAATTTTTAACCAGTTCCCGCCCACAGTCATATGACATCCTTGATTTTGAGCGGGTATATCTGAATGATGGGCGCAGCTACAGGCATCATTCAGATATCAGCTTTTTTCAGCCAGCGATTTCCTACACCATAGGAATGATCATAGCTGCTGTTCCACTGCTTGATCATTCTTATGGGAGGCGAGAGGGGACGCCCCCCCCCTTCCCGCCACCCTCCGGTGCTTCTACCGACTCACCGCTACGATCGAAGCCAAGATCGTTTTTTTTTTATTATTATTTCAGGCTTCCCAGCCTAGAGGTGAGATGTGGGGTCTTATTGACCCCATATCTCACTGTAAAGAGGACCTGTCATGCCATATTCCTATTACAAGGATGTTTACATTCCTTGTAATAGAAATAAAAGTGATCAAAAAATTTTTTTGGGGGGAAAAAGTGTCAAACTAAAATAAATAAAGTAAAATAAACAATAAAAAAAAAAAAAAAATTTTAAAGCGCCCATGTCCGTGTGCTCGCATGCAGAAGCGAACACATACGTAAGTCCCGCCCACATATGAAAACGGTGTTCAAACCACACATGTGAGGTATCGCTGTGATCGGTAGAGCGAGAGCAATAATTTTGGCCCTAGACCTCCTCTGTAACTCAAAACATGTAACCAGGAAAAAAATTTAAAGCGTCACCTATGGAGATTTTTAAGTAGCAACGTTTGGCACCATTCCACAAGAGTGTGCAATTTTGAAGGGTGACATGTTGGGTATCTATTTACTCGGTGTAACTTCATCTTTCACATTATGCAAAAACATTGGGCTAACTTTACTGTTTTGTTTTTTTTAAAGCACAAAACTGTTTCTTTCCCCAAAAAAACGCGTTCGAAAAATTGCTGCACAAATACCGTGCGAGATAAAAAGTTGCAACAACCGCCATTGTATTCTCTAGGGTCTTTGCTAAAAAAATATATATAATGTTTTGGGGTTCTATGTAATTTTCTAGCAAATAAATGATGATTTTTACATGTAGGAGAGAAATGTCAGAATTGGCCTGGGCGCTCCAGAACGCCTGGAGGTGCTCCCCTGCATGTTGGGCCTCTGTATGTGGCCAGGCTGTGTAAAAGTCTCACATATGTGGTATCGCCATACTCGGGAGTAATAGCAGAATGTGTTTTGGGGTGTAATTTGTGGTATGCATATGCTGTGTGTGAGAAATAACCTTCTAATATGACAATTTTGTGAAAAAAAAAAAAGAAAAAAAAAAATCTTGATTTTTCAAAGAATTGTGGGAAAAGATGACAATTTCAAAAAAACTCACCATGCATCTTTCTAAATACCTTGGAATGTCTTCTTTCCAAAAAGGGGTCATTTGAGGGGTATTTGTACTTTTCTGGCATGTTAGGGTCTAAAGAAATTAGATAGGCCTTCAGTAATTCAGGTGTGATCAATTTTCAGATATTGGCACCGTAGCTTTTGGACTCTCTAACATTCACAAAGACCAAATAATATACACCAAGTTGTACTTATTTTTACCAAAGATGTGTAGCGGTATAAATTTTGGCCAAAATTTACGAAGAAAAATTACTAATTTGCTAAATTTTATAACAGAAACAAAGAAAAATTCATTTTTTTACCAAATTTTCAGTCTTTTTTCTTTTATAGCGCAAAAAATAAAAAACCCAATGGTGATTAAATACCACCAAAAGAAAGCTCTATTTGTGTGAAAAAAAGGATAAAAATTTCATATGGGTAAAGTGTTGTATGACTGAGTAATTGTCATTCAAAGTGTGAGAGCACCGAAAGCTGAAAATTGGTCTGGTTAGGAAGGGGGTTTAAGTGCCCAGTGGTCAAGTGGTTAAGAACCTCCTACTGTTTTCGTGAAATTTCACTGAACACACCCACTATTTGATGTGATTTGGAGGGTGTGTGTAGGGGGAGGGGTTTTGTGGGGTACCTATTGTTTGAGAAAAAAAGGCCTGTATATATACAACACCTAGGATGTTTATCTATATACACAATACACTGTAAGTGCAGCTAACTGACTCGCCTGCCTACTCTATCTAACTTAAATCAAATGACACTGTCTCTCTGTCTATCTATCTCTCTCTCAACGTCAGAACACACTACACAGGGCCGCTGTGCAGGCGGCCTTATATAGTGTTGGGCGTGTACTAAACCCCCTGAGCTATAATTGGCCAAAGCCACCCTGGCTTTGGCCAATTACGGCTCTCTGTACAGATGGTGCTGTGATTGGTCAAGCATGCGGGTCATAGTGCATGCTTGGACAATCATCAGCCAGCAATGCACTGCGATGCCGCAGTGAATTATGGGCCGCGTCGCACCACTCGAAATTGGCGCAAACAGCCCATATCGTTCATAATTCGGTAAACAACCGAACACATGATGTTCGAGTCGAACATGCGTTCGATTTGAACACGAAGCTCATCCCTATTGCTCACAGCTTGATTTGACACCTTTGGATTTCCTTTGCATAGTGCACTTTTTGGACTTTTTTCATGGACTGTATTAATATATGCTGGCGCTAGTTATATACAGCATTTGCCACTGTGTTCACACAGATTACATTGCACTTTGCATCAGGATTTGCTGCTTTATTGTTGCCCATGCATTTTTTTTAGTCCATGTGACACATAGCATTCTTTGGACTTTGCACTTATCGTTTGATTCTTTGCACGATTTATTTGTTATTCGCACCAGATGGGGTAAATCTGTGATGCTTATACCCAGTGCACATTTATTTATATATATTTTCTATGCACGTTGCACTATATATTTTTTACAGTATTTTTAGCATGCCATGCACTGTTTTTTATTCTGTTTTGTATTCCGTTTATTAGAAGTATACTTTAGCATGTTATGCACTGTTTTTTACTTTTATACCAGGAGTGTACTGTGATATTAATTTATACAAGCTTTTGACATTTTAACTATAAGGAGTAGGGATGAGCTTCGTGTTCGAGTCGAACCCATGTTCGACTCGAACATCGGCTGTTCGACCGTCCGTCGAATTGCGAACGATATGGGCCGTTCGCGCCAAATTCGTGTGGCGCGTCACGGCCCATAATTCACTGCGGCATCGCAGTGCATTGCTGGCTGATGATTGGCCAAGCATGCACTATGACCCGCATGCTTGGCCAATCACAGCGCCGTCAGTAGAGAGAGCTGTAATTGGCCAAAGCCAGGGTGGCTTTGGCCAATTATGGCTCAGGGGATTTAGTACACACCCCACACTATATAAGGCCGCCTGCACGGCGGCCCTGTGTAGTGTGTGTTCCGGTGTGCTGAGAGATAGAGAGAGAGAGAGACAGTGTCATTTGATTTGAGTTAGATAGATTAGGCAGAACAGTCAGTCAGTTAGCTGCACTTACAGTGTATTGTGTATATATATGCATCCCAGGTGTTGCATATATATATATACACTGTATTCAGTTTAGCTAGATCCGTTCCTGTTATCTTCTATCTAGACTATTTACATTTAGTGCAGTGCGTCCTGCTCACAGTGTTCAGCTAGATCCGTTCCTGTTATCTTCTAGACTATTTACATTTAGTGCAGTGCGTCCTGCTCACAGTGTTCAGCTAGATCCGTTCCTGTTATTTACATTTAGTGCAGTGCGTCCTGCTCACAGTGTTCAGCTAGATCCGTTCCTGCTATTTACATTTAGTGCAGTGCGTCCTGCTCACAGTGTTCAGCTAGATCCGTTCCTGCTATTTACATTTAGTGCAGTGCGTCCTGCTCACAGTGTTCAGCTAGATCCGTTCCTGCTATTTACATTTAGTGCAGTGCGTCCAGCTCACAGTGTTCAGCTAGATCCGTTCCTGCTATTTACATTTAGTGCAGTGCGTCCTGCTCACAGTGTTCAGCTAGATCCGTTCCTGTTATCTTCTAGACTATTTACATTTAGTGCAGTGCGTCCTGCTCACAGTGTTCAGCTAGATCCGTTCCTGTTATTTACATTTAGTGCAGTGCGTCCTGCTCACAGTGTTCAGCTAGATCCGTTCCTGCTATTTACATTTAGTGCAGTGCGTCCAGCTCACAGTGTTCAGCTAGATCCGTTCCTGCTATTTACATTTAGTGCAGTGCGTCCTGCTCACAGTGTTCAGCTAGATCCGTTCCTGTTATCTTCTAGACTATTTACATTTAGTGCAGTGCGTCCTGCTCACAGTGTTCAGCTAGATCCGTTCCTGTTATTTACATTTAGTGCAGTGCGTCCTGCTCACAGTGTTCAGCTAGATCCGTTCCTGCTATTTACATTTAGTGCAGTGCGTCCTGCTCACAGTGTTCAGCTAGATCCGTTCCTGCTATTTACATTTAGTGCAGTGCGTCCTGCTCACAGTGTTCAGCTAGATCCGTTCCTGCTATTTACATTTAGTGCAGTGCGTCCTGCTCACAGTGTTCAGCTAGATCCGTTCCTGTTATCTTCTAGACTATTTACATTTAGTGCAGTGCGTCCTGCTCACAGTGTTCAGCTAGATCCGTTCCTGTTATTTACATTTAGTGCAGTGCGTCCTGCTCACAGTGTTCAGCTAGATCCGTTCCTGCTATTTACATTTAGTGCAGTGCGTCCAGCTCACAGTGTTCAGCTAGATCCGTTCCTGCTATTTACATTTAGTGCAGTGCGTCCTGCTCACAGTGTTCAGCTAGATCCGTTCCTGTTATCTTCTAGACTATTTACATTTAGTGCAGTGCGTCCTGCTCACAGTGTTCAGCTAGATCCGTTCCTGCTATTTACATTTAGTGCAGTGCGTCCTGCTCACAGTGTTCAGCTAGATCCGTTCCTGCTATTTACATTTAGTGCAGTGCGTCCTGCTCACAGTGTTCAGCTAGATCCGTTCCTGCTATTTACATTTAGTGCAGTGCGTCCTGCTCACAGTGTTCAGCTAGATCCGTTCCTGCTATTTACATTTAGTGCAGTGCGTCCAGCTCACAGTGTTCAGCTAGATCCGTTCCTGCTATTTACATTTAGTGCAGTGCGTCCTGCTCACAGTGTTCAGCTAGATCCGTTCCTGTTATCTTCTAGACTATTTACATTTAGTGCAGTGCGTCCTGCTCACAGTGTTCAGCTAGATCCGTTCCTGTTATTTACATTTAGTGCAGTGCGTCCTGCTCACAGTGTTCAGCTAGATCCGTTCCTGCTATTTACATTTAGTGCAGTGCGTCCAGCTCACAGTGTTCAGCTAGATCCGTTCCTGCTATTTACATTTAGTGCAGTGCGTCCTGCTCACAGTGTTCAGCTAGATCCGTTCCTGTTATCTTCTAGACTATTTACATTTAGTGCAGTGCGTCCTGCTCACAGTGTTCAGCTAGATCCGTTCCTGTTATTTACATTTAGTGCAGTGCGTCCTGCTCACAGTGTTCAGCTAGATCCGTTCCTGCTATTTACATTTAGTGCAGTGCGTCCTGCTCACAGTGTTCAGCTAGATCCGTTCCTGCTATTTACATTTAGTGCAGTGCGTCCTGCTCACAGTGTTCAGCTAGATCCGTTCCTGCTATTTACATTTAGTGCAGTGCGTCCTGCTCACAGTGTTCAGCTAGATCCGTTCCTGTTATCTTCTAGACTATTTACATTTAGTGCAGTGCGTCCTGCTCACAGTGTTCAGCTAGATCCGTTCCTGTTATTTACATTTAGTGCAGTGCGTCCTGCTCACAGTGTTCAGCTAGATCCGTTCCTGCTATTTACATTTAGTGCAGTGCGTCCAGCTCACAGTGTTCAGCTAGATCCGTTCCTGCTATTTACATTTAGTGCAGTGCGTCCTGCTCACAGTGTTCAGCTAGATCCGTTCCTGTTATCTTCTAGACTATTTACATTTAGTGCAGTGCGTCCTGCTCACAGTGTTCAGCTAGATCCGTTCCTGCTATTTACATTTAGTGCAGTGCGTCCTGCTCACAGTGTTCAGCTAGATCCGTTCCTGCTATTTACATTTAGTGCAGTGCGTCCAGCTCACAGTGTTCAGCTAGATCCGTTCCTGCTATTCACATTTAGTGCAGTGCGTCCTGCTCACAGTGTTCAGCTAGATCCGTTCCTGTTATCTTCTAGACTATTTACATTTAGTGCAGTGCGTCCTGCTCACAGTGTTCAGCTAGATCCGTTCCTGTTATTTACATTTAGTGCAGTGCGTCCTGCTCACAGTGTTCAGCTAGATCCGTTCCTGCTATTTACATTTAGTGCAGTGCGTCCTGCTCACAGTGTTCAGCTAGATCCGTTCCTGTTATCTTCTAGACTATTTACATTTAGTGCAGTGCGTCCTGCTCACAGTGTTCAGCTAGATCCGTTCCTGTTATTTACATTTAGTGCAGTGCGTCCTGCTCACAGTGTTCAGCTAGATCCGTTCCTGCTATTTACATTTAGTGCAGTGCGTCCAGCTCACAGTGTTCAGCTAGATCCGTTCCTGCTATTTACATTTAGTGCAGTGCGTCCTGCTCACAGTGTTCAGCTAGATCCGTTCCTGTTATCTTCTAGACTATTTACATTTAGTGCAGTGCGTCCTGCTCACAGTGTTCAGCTAGATCCGTTCCTGCTATTTACATTTAGTGCAGTGCGTCCTGCTCACAGTGTTCAGCTAGATCCGTTCCTGCTATTTACATTTAGTGCAGTGCGTCCAGCTCACAGTGTTCAGCTAGATCCGTTCCTGCTATTCACATTTAGTGCAGTGCGTCCTGCTCACAGTGTTCAGCTAGATCCGTTCCTGTTATCTTCTAGACTATTTACATTTAGTGCAGTGCGTCCTGCTCACAGTGTTCAGCTAGATCCGTTCCTGCTATTTACATTTAGTGCAGTGCGTCCTGCTCACAGTGTTCAGCTAGATCCGTTCCTGCTATTTAAATTTAGTGCAGTGCGTCCAGCTCACAGTGTTCAGCTAGATCCGTTCCTGCTATTTACATTTAGTGCAGTGCGTCCTGCTCACAGTGTTCAGCTAGATCCGTTCCTGCTATTTACATTTAGTGCAGTGCGTCCAGCTCACAGTGTTCAGCTAGATCCGTTCCTGCTATTTACATTTAGTGCAGTGCGTCCTGCTCACAGTGTTCAGCTAGATCCGTTCCTGCTATTTACATTTAGTGCAGAGCGTCCTGCTCACAGTGTTCAGCTAGATCCGTTCCTGTTATCTTCCTACTGACAGGCAGGCTTGTCTGGTTACAGTATATAAAGCTACCTGAAGAAAATTACAGGTGTTCTATTTGATCCTATTAGTACCACGATCAGGCAGCTAGACTATTTACATTTAGTACAGTGCGTCCTGCTCACAGTGTTCAGCTAGATCCGTTCCTGTTATCTTCCTACTGACAGGCAGGCTTGTCTGGTTACAGTATATAAAGCTACCTGAAGAAAATTACAGGTGTTCTATCCCAGCTTAGTGCAGCTACAGGCCATTAGTATGTCTGGAAGGCCAAGAAGGAGAGGCAGACAGTCACAAGCCAATAAGAGAGGGCAAGCAGGCTCTGTGTCTAGTGCTGGTCGTGGAGACGGTGCATCCTCATCAGCACGTGGCCATGGGACACGCTTGGCCTTTTTTTCGGCAGCTGGCCATGTTGAGCCGCAACATGCGGAAGACTTGGTCGAGTGGATGACCAAGCCGTCCTCATCCTCCTCATCCTCTCTCACCCATGCCCAGGATGCTTTGTCTGGCAAAGCAGCGGCCTCTTCCCTCAGCTCAATGTCATCAGTGACTCCTTCCCTAGCTCCACCATGTCCTCCTGAGGAGTCCCTCGAACTGTTTGACCACAGGGTTGGGTACATGCTCCAGGAGGATGCCCAGCGTTTGGAAGGCTCTGATGATGATACTGAGCTCGATGAAGGCAGTAACATGAGCACGGACAGAGGGGGTGCCCAAGAAGGACAGCAATCTGGCAGTCATGCTCCCCCTGCTGCAGCATACTGCCAGGTTTGCTCCAGTGATGAGGAGGGAGGGGATGATGAGGTCACTGACTCAACGTGGGTGCCTGATAGGAGAGAGGAGGAGGAGGAGGAGGAGGAGGAGGCGGCACATCACCAACGAGGCAGGATGCCCTCCAGGGGCCAGCCTAAGGGCAGCACATTGACTGCATCACACCCCAAAGCTCCACATGTGCAGGGCACTGCAGTCTCTGCACGTTATTCAAAAAGTTCTTTGGTGTGGGCCTTTTTTGAGACGAGTGCATCAGATCGCACCGCTGCTATTTGCAACATATGTCTCAAGCGTATCTCGCGTGGCCAAAACATCTCCCGCTTGGGTACCACATGCTTGACCAGACATATGTTGACCTGCCATGCAGTTCGTTGGCAAGCGTATCTAAAAGACCCACACCAAAGAACAAAGAGGATCTCTCCTTGCTCCTCATCAGCTGAGATTTCCAACCCCACTAGACCTTCAGTCCTCTCTGAGACCTGCACTGAGAGGAATGAAGGTGTAGAATTAGGTGTGTCACAGCCAAGTACTTGTGGGCAATCTGCTTTTGGTACACCGACGTCAGATTGTACCAGGCAAATTTCCCTGCCCCAGCTGCTGCACCGCCGAAAAAGGAGTTTGCTCCCAGCCATCCACATGCCCAGCGGTTGAATGCTAGCTTGGCAAAATTGCTAGCACTTCAACTGCTGCCTTTTAAGTTGGTAGACTCTGCCCCCTTCCGTGAGTTTGTGGAATGTGCGGTTCCTCAGTGGCAGGTACCCAAACGCCACTTTTTCTCACGGAAGGCGATTCCGGCTCTCTACCGGCATGTGGAAAGCAATGTCCATGCCTCGCTGGACAGGGCGGTCAGCGGTAAGGTGCATATTACCGCTGACTCATGGTCCAGCAGGCATGGACAGGGACGTTACCTAAGTTTCACGGCGCATTGGGTGACTCTGCTGGCAGCTGGGAAGGATGCAGGACAAGGTGCAGTAGTGTTGGAGGTTGTTCCGCCACCACGCCTCCAAAATGCTGATTGTGACACACCTCTCTCCTCCACCCCCTCCTCTTCTTCTTCCTCCATGGCCTCTTCCTCGGAACCAGCGGTGCTCCGTAGGCGTTCAAGGGGCTACGCAAGTACGCAGGCCAAAAGATGCCATGCGGTGCTTGAGCTGGTGTGCTTGGGGGACAGGAGCCACACTGGGGCAGAGGTTCTGTCAGCTCTGCAGGGGCAGGTTCAGAGGTGGTTGACGCCACGCCAACTTAAGGCAGGAATGGTGGTTTGCGACAATGGCACCAACCTCCTCTCTGCCCTCCGACAGGGACAAATGACCCATGTGCCCTGTTTGGCTCACGTCCTTAACTTGGTGGTGCAGCGGTTCTTGGGCAGGTACCCGGGCTTACAGGATGTCCTGAGGCAGGCCAGGAAAGTCTGTGTGCATTTCCGCCGGTCATATAATGCCAGTGCTCGGCTGACGGACCTCCAAAAGGAGTTTAACCTGCCCAAGAACCGCCTAATCTGTGACATGCCCACCAGGTGGAACTCAACGTTGGCCATGCTGCAGCGGCTGCACATGCAGCAGAGGGCCATCAATGAGTACCTGTGCGACTATGGCACCAGGACAGGGTCAGGGGAGCTTGGTTTTTTTTCCCCACGCCAGTGGGCCATGATCAGGGATGCATGCACTGTCCTGTCACCATTCGAGGAGGCCACGAGGATGGTGAGCACTGACAGTGCATGCATCAGTGACACTGTCCCCCTTGTCCACCTGTTGGAGCACACGTTGCGTGGAATAATGGACAGGGCACTTGAGGCAGAACAGAGGCAGGAAGAGGAGGACTTCCTTAGCTCTCAAGGCCCCCTTTATTCAGACAGTGTTCCTGCGTGCCCGCCGATCACACAGGAAGAGGAGGAGGAGGAGGAGGAGGAGGAGGAGGAGGAAGATTGTGTCAGTATGGAGGTGGAGCCTGGCACTCAGCATCAGCAGCAGTCTTTAAGGGATCAGTCCCAAGGAACACATGGACTTGTATGTGGCTGGGAGGAGGTGGCTGCGGACGTTGTTGTCCTTAGTGACCCAGAGGACTCCGGACCGAATGCCTCAGCAAACCTACGCTGCATGGCCTCCCTGATCCTGCAAAGCCTGCGTAAGGATCCTCGTATTCGTGGTATCAAGGAGAAGGACCAATACTGGCTGGCAACCCTCCTTGATCCACGTTACAAGGGTAAGGTTGCGGACCTTATCTTGCCATCGCAGAGGGAACAGAGGATGAAACATCTTCGGGAGGCCTTGCAGAAAGGTCTGTGCAACGCGTTCCCAGAGACTGGGAGGTTACAAACTCCTGTTTCTGGACAACGTGTTGCTGAGGCTTCGGTCAGTCAAAGAAGGAGCGGTGGAGAAGGTGGCCGTCTGACCGATGCGTTCAGACAATTTTTTGGTCCGCAGCCCCAAGGTATGATCGGTTCCAGCAACCATCGCCAGCGTCTGTTTTACATGGTGCAGGAATACCTAGGGGCAAGATCAGACTTGGACACCTTTCCCACCGAAAATCCTCTGGGTTACTGGGTCTTGAGGATGGATCACTGGCCAGAGCTTGCACAGTATGCAATTGAGCTACTGGCCTGTCCTGCATCCAGCGTTCTTTCGGAACGCACATTCAGTGCTGCTGGAAGCGTGGTAACCGATCACAGGGTGCGTCTGTCCACCGACTCGGTCGATCGGCTGACCTTCATAAAAATGAATCAGTCTTGGATCACCACCAGCTACCAAGCACCTGATGCTGATGTAACCGAATAATTTTTTTTGAAATCTCAGATCCCTTCAAAGACTGCCTATGCTGATGCTGAGTGACTATCCCTGAGTAATTATCCTCTTCCTCCTCAATCATCACGCTGATAGCTTGTAAGAACATTTTTGGTTCTGGGCGCCACCACCAGTGCCTAAGGCACAATTTTTCAGCCCCTGTTTAACAGGGGCGTGTAATTACAATTTTTGATGTAATACTTTGCAGCAGGGCTCGTTCCTGCATTCCAACTAGAGTGTCTGTGAGGGGTTGCAGTGTTGTGGCACCAGCACCAGTGCCTAAGGCCCAATTTTTCTGCCCCTGTCTAACAGGGGCGTGTAATTACAATTTTTGATGCAATACTTTGCAGCAGGGCTCGTTCCTGCGTTCCAACTAGAGTGTCTGTAAGGGGTTGCAGTGTTGTGGCACCAGTGCCTAAGGCCCAATTTTTCTGCCCCTGTCTAACAGGGGCGTGTAATTACAATTTTTGAAGCAATACTTTGCAGCAGGGCTCGTTCCTGCGTTCCAACTAGAGTGTCTGTGAGGGGTTGCAGTGTTGTGGCACCAGCACCAGTGCCTAAGGCCCAATTTTTCTGCCCCTGTCTAACAGGGGCGTGTAATTACAATTTTTGAAGCAATACTTTGCAGCAGGGCTCGTTCCTGCGTTCCAACTAGAGTGCCTGTGAGGGGTTGCAGTGTTGTGGCACCAGCACCGGTGCCTAAGGCCTAATTTTTCAGCTCCTGTTCAACAGGGGCATGTAATTACAATTCTTGATCTAATATTTCACAGCAGGGCCCTGTGAGGGCTTACAGTGTTGTGGCCACAGCAACACCTAAGGCCCAAATTTCTGCTGAGTATATAGGGCAGGACCCTACTTTCAAACATCTAACTTACAAACGACTCCTACTTGCAAACGGAAGGAGACAACAGGAAGTGAGATGAAATCTACCCCTAGGAAGGGAAATTCTCTCCTGTAAGAGTTAATATGGGAAAACAATTTCTCCTTTCCACTGATGCTTTCCAATCCTTGTTCCACAAAAAAACCCAAATTTTCAAAAAACATTTTTCATTGGGACAAAAAAGTGAGGTGAAATCTTCTGAAGAGGAGGAAAGACAGCAAAACAAATGTCACAGGGGTGATAACCCTTCCCTATGTTTTCCAAAAAGCTTAGAAAAGATTTTTTGGCTGGAGCTAAACACGTTAAAAATGTTCAAAATTACAAACAGATTCTACTTAACAACAAACCTACAGTCCCTGTCTTGTTTGCACCGCCTGTATACTGCTGTTCAGAGTATATAGGGCCTGGTGGCCCCACACCTTTCCTTATTTTAATTTGGGTGCGGGGTTCCCCTTAATATCCATACAAGACCCAAAGGGCCTGGTAATGGACTGGGGGGTACCCATGCCGTTTGTCTCACTGATTTTCATCCATATTGCCATGACCCGACATGACATTAAACCCGCAAGCAGTTTTAAATGAGATTTTTTCCTTTAAAAATGACATTTGGTGCAGGGACTGTTCTAAACATGGGAAACACGCGTCACTTTACAGGCATACTATAGACACCCCCCAGGTACGATATTTAAAGGAATATTTCACTTTTTTTTTTTTTTACTTTAAGCATCATTAAAATCACTGCTCCCGAAAAAACGGCCGTTTTTAAAAGTTTTTTTTGCATTGATACATGTCCCCTGGGGTAGGACCCGGGTCCCCAAACCCTTTTTAGGACAATACCATGCAAATTAGCCTTTAAAATGAGCACTTTTGATTTCGAACGTTCGAGTCCCATAGACGTCAATGGGGTTCTAACGTTCGTGCGAACTTTCGGTCCGTTCGCGGGTTCTGGTGCAAACCGAACCGGGGGGTGTTCGGCTCATCCCTAATAAGGAGTAGTGTAACCTCTACGTTAGGAGTGCTATCTTCTTTATCCTTTAATTTGCCTATTGGCACTATATCCCTCAGGGACAGCGCAGCACCACCCCCACTTTTATCCAATAAATTTTAGGGTATGGTTTGACCCTTTTTTTCGGTGTCTGCAGCAGTTCCACCATCTAATTTGCATTTACACTTGGTAGCGCAGGAATAATATTACTCTAATCATCAAGACCCATTTAGTATGAAAAATATGGTAGCTTGCTGACCATAACCTACCTGGGTGATATGTATCATAAACAAAACAATTACCATAGCTTTCTTTCCATTTTCTTTCTTTACCATCCCATTTCCATCGTATTGCTTCCTTTTTGAATCAGGTAATATTAATTAAAGCTTTTCACAAAAATTTACAAAGCAGAGAAAAGACTCTACCGTAGAGTCTACGGTAGAGTCTTTTCTCTGCTTTGTAAATTTTTGCAAAAAGCTTTAATAAATATTACCTGATTCAAAAAAGAAGCAATAAGATGGAAATGGGATGATAAAGAAAGAAAATGGAAAGAAAGCTATGGTAAATCTTTCTTTTTTGCTCTCCTCATTAGATATCGTTAGATATACTATGTCCACTGTACGCGCGTGCGTGGGTGGGGGGGGCCTCCATGTCCATTTGCTTGGGGCCCCCAAATTCCTTCAAACGACCCTGTTTAGATGCTACCATTGAGCCCAGAGAGATCCCTGACCATTCGCCTCTAGTTATCTCAATGGAATTGGGCCTCACAGGTCCAAAGGTATCTTGGCACCTGAATCCTTTTTGGTTAGATCTCTTTCTGCCAACGGATGGTGTCTCATCGGTCATCAGGATTTTCACTACAGATACAGATTCAGCCTCTTATACTGATACTGTGTGGGATGTTCTTAAAGCCTGATACAAGCTAGCAGTTATTTTTTCATTCAACCTAAGGAGCTGAACGAAAAAAACTGAAGAGCTTGCTGTACTAACTATCCAATGTTATTACAGTGATGTCCCCCCTCTAAACTATTGTGTTCTGACAGGGTGACGGCTTCCCACCAGAATACACTGGTCAGCAGACCTTTTTCAGACATGCCCCTTTGACAGAAGCTGAACGTCCGGCCGACTTCTGTTGGACCAGCTGCCGTACACACAGAGACTTCAGCAGTAGAGGCCAGATTTGTCCTTGATCCATCCCCTGTAAATCGGGCAGAATGGTTATCGCAGCAAGTGCAACTGTCCACACGTTTTGTTGGATAGGGTTTGTCATAAGCAATATTTTCAAAAACGGTTAAGGAACCACTAATGCTCTCATTAACGCACCTTAAAGTAGTTCCTACTAGTTAAATACCTGGGGGTTAATATGTCCAATTCTCCTAGAGATTACATCTCAGACAATATTCTCCCTTTACTTTCTAAATTTCAAAAGCAATATAAAGTGTGGTGCAAGTTACCTCTTTCTTTTGTGGGGAGAATGAATTTGCTTAAAATGATTTGCAAGGGTCAATACTATATTTAGGGACCTGATCTGGAGGAGGAAGTCAACAAGGATAAAATTAGAATTTTTACAATATCCTACTGATGCAGGAGGTTTAGCTGTTTCCCATCTACTTTTTAGCTGCCCAGCTACAACATTTAGGGTGAAGCTCTGGGATGTCCTCTAAATCTTCTTACAGCCTATGCTTGTTTATGAGCCAAGGTTGCCAACCTTTATACACTTTTGAGATACCAGTTTAAAGGGCTTTGCTGGTAAAATTTCCTACTATTCATAGGATGTGACTAAAAAAACAACTCCTTTAGTAAAGGATTGCCACCTTTACTAAATATACCCCCATTTGGGATAATAACCTTTTTCCTGAAATCTGTGAGCTCCAGGGATCACAGCGATGGGAAAAAATCAGGAATATGTACCCTGGAACATCTCTGATGGTGGTGGTAGTACTCTGAAATCTTTTTCACAATTAGTAGAAGAATTTGAGATTATTTCTAAGTGGTTTTATAAGTATGCCAGTTTAGGCACACTATTCAAGCTCAGCCTAATTTGGTATCAGTTTCCTTTTTCTCCATGCCCCTCATTAACACCATAGGTAATGTGTCATCAACTAAGGGATTGAATTTGGATACTTACCATGGATTATTAGATCAATTGCTTTTGAGGCTTCCTCTGTTATGTAGGTCTCGATGGGAGAGAGATAAATAGGTTCTTTTCCTAATGATAGCCGGGAGGTTATCCTAAAGCTCTTTCAGAGTTTTTCCTCATCTCCTTCCCATAGACTCACACAGATATTTATTTTATATAGGGTTTATAGAACCCCTGAATTTTTATTTAAAATTGGTTTGAAAGATGACCCTTGCCCTGCTAGATGTGTCACATATCTATTTATCTTCTATGGCGTTGTCCCAAATTTAGAAAGTATTTGGCTAAAGTGGTAGGGACTCTTAATGGGCTTTTAGGGGTTAGCTTGATGGTTGACCCTCTTGTTTATTTGGTTTTGTAGATTTATGTACGACTAATCAGAACCTTTCACTCATTGTCTTGAGAGAATTATTTATAGCCCACAGATTGATTGTATTTAAGTGGACTTCCTCACTGCCCCCTTCTCTTTCTGAATGGATAACAGAGCTCAACAAACAAATTCTCTATAAAAAAACATACTTGCTACCTTAGGAACTCTATATGGAAGTTTGAAGCAATATGGTCCAAGTGGATAGAGTGCATGTATCCTAATTTTTGATAGGGACCATTTAAAAATCACTTTATTTATAGGATAATTGCACTCCTTCCCCCTTGTTATTTCTTTCTTTTCTTTCCCTTCTCTTTTTTGTGCTGTGCCATTGGATTGTTTGTTCTGTGCTGCAAGGTGGGTAATTATTTTGTTTTTGTATTTTTGTGTGTAAAATGAAAACATTTTTGTAATCAATAACATCTGATCAGATCTCATATTTAAGAGGTCCTGTCATGCTTTTTTTCTATTTCAAGGAATTTTTTTAATTCCTTGTAATAGGAATAAAAATGACACATTTTTTTAAAAAGAACAGTGTAAAAATAAATAGTAAAATAAATAAGATTTTTTTTTTTTTAAACGCGCCCCATCCCTCCGAGCTCACGTGCAGAAGCGAAACGTATATGTGAGTAGTGCCCGCATATGAAAACTGTGTTCAAACCACACATGTGAGGTATTGCCACGATCGGTAGAGCGAGAGCAATATTTCTAGCCCTAGACCTCCACTAACTCAAAACATGCAACCTGTAGTATTTTTTAAACGTCACCTATGGAGATTTTTAAGGGTAAAAGTTTTTCGTCATTCCACAAGCAGGCACAATTTTGAAGCATGACATGTTGGGTATCAATTTACTCGGTGTAACATAATCTTTCACAATATAAAACAATTAAATTGGGCTAACTTTACTATTGTCTTATTTTTTAATTCAAAAAGTATTTTTTCCAAAAAAAGTGTGCTTGTAAGACCGCTGCGCAAATACGGTGTGACAGAATGTATTGCAAAGACCACCATTTTATTCTCTAGGGTGTTATAAAAAATTGTAATGTTTGGAGGTTCTGAGTAATTTTCAAGTAAAAAAAAACTGTTTTTAAACTTGTAAACAAATCTCAGAAAGAGGCTCGGTCCTTAAGTGGTTAAAGGCTTAGTCCCAGGAGCACGAAGGGCAGTACAATGTGCATATCCATGCAGAATCACTTACCTTGTAGTCACAGGTGTTGCGCACAGCTGAGTGTATAAATCAATGACAGGATGTGGCTATACGCTGGTAAACATAGTTATGCTCCTGGATGCAGTCAGTTCATCTTTCCCCTCAGTGGTAAATGTGCTTCCTGTACTCCTTTCTTGATGCTTTTTGCTGACGTAGATGAGTAATAGCTACATCCCTCACAAAGGGGACATGTCAGAGATTATGAAACGCATTGGGCAGTACAGTAAAATTCTGGTGCCTATTGAACTGTGAGAACACAAAATATGTGTGTGTACATACACACACACTATACTATTTATCCAATCTTGGGAGTTATACGCTATAGTGACAGCCCTATTTTCTGACTTAGCAGTGCAGAATTCATAGTCACCTTTCCAACACCTACTTGCCCATTATTACAGTTTATCACCATCATTACCTCTGTGCAATGATGACCATTCAGGTAACACAGAAAGCAGATAATGTGAATCTCAAAATAATGTTTTGACCTGCGCAATGTTGCAGGGGTTTGGGAATCATGCGTATGACTGAAGAGAATTACAATGGGGATTATTTACGAAAGGCAAATCAACTGTGCACTACATGTGCAAAGTGAACTTGAAATTGCACTGAAAGTGCAGTCGCTGTAAATCTGAGGGGTAGATCTGAAATGAGGGGAAGCTCTGCTGGTTTTATTATCCAATCAAGTGCAAGCTAAAATGCTGAAGCAAAAAAGAACCAAATTCCAACACAGGATGGGTCTGTGGGAATTTACTAGGTAGGGCAGTGCCACGTCCTAAATATTGATATAGTTTAACAAAGAAAGGGGTGGAAAAATGGACTTTATAGGCACCAATCATAAAATTATATATATACATTTTTTATTGTACACATAATACAAAAAGACACCAACATATTAAAATATTGCAATCAAAGTGCAAAAAGCTAGCTAGGTCTCTCTTATAGAGGTCATAGACTCCAAAGAGACATACCCTTAGAACAAGGACATATCCCTCTAATAAAGTATAAAAGACATCAAACTTAAAAAGCTCTGCATGTTTCACAATTGAATGCTTCTTCAGGAGCTCGTTTGATTAGTCTATAGAAAAAAGAAACAATCCGCCAATTATGACAAAGAATTTATGATCATATCTATTCCTCTGCCAATGGCAGGATGCTTAGTCCCATTAGTAGACATCTTGATCTTTGTCATAGATTTGATACTTCTGTTGCGACCTTCATTGTTTTGGCAGTGATTCCGCAGGACCCAAGAGGAGGTGATTGGGATAGGAAGATACTCCAACATGAGGCAAAATAGGTAGAGCGCTTGAACGCCACTCGATGGCCAGGCATCAATGAAATACAATCCTACAAGTCATTTCTCTAATAACAGGTTATGTGCTAAATTACCTTTTTAGCCAACAAATCTACTATTGATTATATATCTTAAATATATCCTGCATCCTCATGTTTTGGCGACTCATTGTCCCTTTCTCCTCCTCTGATGCCCTGCTGGTTTTTTCACTGCTTAAACTTTTAACGGTGTTATTCCTGTTTCTTCAGTACTTTCTCTTTCTACACTTTCCTGCTATCCAATATTGAATCCATGTCACATTGTATTAAAAAGCACTTGCAGTCATTTTCATTAATTAATGTTTGTTGTTCCCTCTTATTTCCTTTAGGCGCTGTTTTATCTATTTGCGATTATTGGCCTTCTGTCTCAGGCCTGCGGTGGAGACCACATTGATATCAGCCTCTGGACTTTGCTGACTTGCTGGTGTCCTTAGCCACATGTGTGGCCGGCTAGCCGCAGTTCGTTTCTTACTGGAGACGTTTTTTGCGGCTTTAGGTCCAGGCCTGTTATTCTCCCCTATGTTTTACCATCATCTTTTCAGGCCTTTTTCATCTGCCTTCTACAGCGATATTACGCTGGTATTGTGGAGTATCCACAGGAGGGAGCTCTCAGTCCTGTTACCTCTAGGACTGTGCTCTCCTAGCGTGGCTGTGTCTATGGCAGTTGCCGTTGTGCACTGCGCATGCGCGGCCGTGCGGAGATGCGCGTGCAGCCCTGCCTGGCCAAATCAGGTGATGCGCAAGTCACACACCTGATTGGGGCGTGCATTTAAGGCTGTTGTTTCAACCTTCTACCACGCCATTCCTCTCTTATGGTGCTTCGTTTTTTGGACATATCTATCCCCATCACCATATCCTTCTTGGTAAGATTCCCATTTTTATACCTGGTTTGCTGCACTCTTGCTACATTATATGCACTGCTGTTATTTAGATACATATATCTTATAGATGGCTTTTGCCAAATTGACTGTGCTGCTGTATACAAATCCTTACTAAGCTTCCCCGTTTTTTCTTGCTGGCTGTCCTCTGAAGTGAACATTTTTTATGCTTGATTTAAAGGCTTCATATATTTAAAACTACCTCTAAAAAGGTGAGACCCCGTATGCTTTTATTAACATCACTTCACTTATGTGACAGTGAAACCATTACCACTAAAAACGGTCATCTATCTATCCATCCATCTACACACACACACACACACACACACACAATATATACTCTCTAGAAGCAGTTATGTCCATCATCAAGCACAGTCTCACCACCTAAAAGTAAATTTTTTTATCGAGCAGTCATCTAGAAGCAATATTTAATTGTTCCCTCCAAGGTAGGCTTAACTATATATATGTTTATATTTTATCATTGTACCTATGCTTCTCTTGCATGGAGTGAAACTTTTCATTATACCCCAACTAACCCTTGGTGGGTTGTTATATTTTTTTCCCCTCATTCCTGGCAGTGGAGATATAAAATCCCTTTTTACCTCTGCTGCTTTCATTTTCCTTTTTACACTTCTTAAGGTTCTGCTACCAGGCACGTCCCCACATGTGAGCTGTTTTCACCTGTTGCATGTCTTGTGCGAGGTCCCCCCGCTGATTCCTTTGTAGCACTCCCCGCTAATGATTGAGACGTTCTACCAAGATGTTCAAGTTCAATAATAATTGTATGTACTATTTGCTTTTGTGTTTTCTCTCTCTCTCTGTCTCTTTTCTATAGACTAAATCAAACGATCTCCTGAAGAAGCATTCAATTGTGAAACATGTAGAGCTTTTTAAGTTTGATGTCTTTTATACTTTTTTAGAGGGATATGTCCTTGTTCTAAAAGGTATGTCTCTTTGGAGTCTATGACCTCTATGAGAGAGACCTAGCTAGCCTTTTACTTTAATTGCAGTGTTTTAATACGTTGGTGTCTTTTTGTATTATGTGTACAATAAAAAAAATGTGTGTGTGTGTGTGTATATATATATATATATATATACATATATATATATATATATATATACATACATACATACATACATACATACATACACACACACACTTTATGATTAGTGCCTATAAAGTAAATTTTTTCCACCCCTTTGTTAAAATATATCAAGCTAAAATGCTGTTTATTTTATATTCCTTGCATACCCCCCCCCATCTACAGCGACTGCACTTCCAAGTGCACTTTGTACTTGTAGTGCACAGTGGATTTGCCTTTAGTAAATAACCCCCCATGTTTGACAGGTAAAATAGTTCAAACGTACTGTTCATTTTACATTTGATGTTATTAAAGTACTGTATTTATTGCCGTATAACACTCACTTTTTCACCATGAAAATTGGGTGCAAATAGCGTGTGCGTGTTATAGGCCAATGCTCCAATTTCGGCTCCCTCAGAGGCAACGGGGGGGGGGGGGTAGTTGGAGGAGGGGGTTGGCATGAGTGCCGTTAGATTTCATACAGTGAGAATCTCCTGTTTATATGGCGGCCTCTGTAATAGGAAGTCAATAGATGGCAATGGGGAGGCTGCTGCATTGATGTGGACTAATAAGGCTGCATTGATGGCACTTGTGAGGCTGCAGGTGGGCATTGGTCAGGTTGCATTGATGGCAATGGTGAGGCTGCAGATGGGCACTGACCCTTATTTTGCTTCAACGTTCCTTATTTAAAATTTAAGTTTTTTCCTGAAACTTCCCTCTTAAAATGAATGCGCGTGTTATACGCCTGTGCGTGTTATATGCCGATAAATACGGTATCTAAAATACAATATTTAAAACTAATCAAATGGACCAAACGGGTTTAGTATGACGATTTATTCATGATGAAGTTTAAAAAGTTAAACAGAGATAAAGTAAATGCATAAAACTTAGGAGAAATCTGTGCAAATGAGATCCATCTTTGGTAATAGTATACCATGATCAGCGAAGCCATTAAGAAATGGTTCACGAACACCAGCCTCTGTAGCATCCATTCCCTTAGAAGGGCTATGATAGGCAGCAACAAGATTTCTACATTCACCAGAATAGTTTTTTTGGAAGATTAAACATTCTACTGCAGACACAGAATTGGCTGAAAAATTTGCTGCATATGTACAATACTGAAAAGTTACAAAGTATCTTTAGCTGCATCAACAAAACATGGAGAACCAGAGTTTGTCTGATATTCCCTTTAGTTTTACATCCTATGCTGGTAAAAAAAATAAAAATAATCCAAAACATATTTTTTGAGTTGTGCAAATGTTGTATGTGCTGCTTGATACATCAAGATGTGCCTACCCCTTTCCTGTGGGCCCTCTATCTTCCACGTGCCAAACAAATACAGTGCTTTTAATTCCATCACATCTCAATGAAGCACAAGTGTGTATGATTGAGGGAGAGGGACATGTGCATTTGTTTACTTAAGGATGCACATTGGGGGCATACCCTCAAAATGCGTGCACAAATCTGTTTGAGCATACTACTAATGAGTATGTATTTTTAGACAGGACTTTCTTCTTGCATATTCTTTTTAACAGGCCTTTCCATTTTGGTCTGACAATTCAAATCTTTTTTTTTTTTGGTACCTTGTATAGTAAATTCCTTTTCTTTTGGACATGGAATCATGTGCACCAAAAGAGTGGAGAGCAGCATTTTGTTAATGGAATTATACCCATATATTACCAGCCCTAAAAGCAGGAAAACATTTCAAAGACTCCAGCCTTAACCCACCACCACAGATTGACAGTTCTAATCACAAATTAAATGAGAATTGTTTAAGAGTTTTACACGCCCTTTGTTCATCATGCTCATGATTTTCTCCGCAGAGGCCGTTTAACATTGGCTCTTCTCCCTAAACAAGAATAGTGAGAACTAGTTAGAAAAAAACTAAACTGTAAGAAAAGTAAAAATATATTTTGTGCAACTTCCTCTACCCCTCCTCCCAGATCCTACCCAAGCCATTGAATTTTTTTCTGTCCAGTGCTCCAAGAGGCATGTGAAATCTTGTGAACATGTGCCAAGCTGGAGATAGGAGTTGACATTTGTTATGGCAATAAACAGTAAAAACACTGGAGGTGGCAATGCCTCCACTGTATATTGGTCCAGATTTTTTTGCAGCCAAATCCACGGTACGCAAATCCATTTCTCTGAAAGCACCTAAAAACCATTGCCTTATTTGACCTGCTTTTGCATTTAAATTCCACGTACAATAACCCTATACACATAAGAACAGTAGTTATTTACAGCTAGGAGGTTAATAAAAAATGTCATGCATAGGCTGGTCGGTGATTAAAAAGAAAATTAAAAGGTACTATACATCTGAAGAAACAAAATGTTATTAGAAGCAATGTTTAACCCTAGTTTGTTCATATACTGCAGATTGCAGTCTTGTATACACACACACACACAGGTCAGCTATACTTGCTCATTACACATCAGTGTCAGCTTGCTGATTTAGAGTACTACACAATAGCACTATACAGGTAGTTCCAGAGTTACAAACATCCGACTCGTAATTACAAAATGGAGGGAGACAACAGGAAATCTACCCCTAGGAAGGGAAATTCACTCCTGTCAGAGTTATCATGGAGGGGGGGGGGGGGGGGGCAGAAGTCTCCACTAAAGCTTTATCACCAAATTTTAGTTTCCACAACAACCTAAAATTTGCAAAACCCCCAAAAAATTGGACAGGAAGCACGATCGGACACTCAGTCAACAAAATCCATGGATTTTTTCAGATGGATGTAGGCTCAAACTTGTCGTGCATACACACGGTCACACAAATCTTGTCCGAAATTCTGAAAGTCAAGAACGCGGTGACGTACAACACGTACGATGAGCCGAGAACAAAAATGAAGTTTAATAGCCAGTGCGGCTCTTCTTCCCTATGTGTGCTGTAAAATACTGTTGTAGCATTAGCTGCATGCAATATGTAGCGCCTTGTTCCAGCAGCAGTATGGGCAGCTTCCCGCCTGCTGCCACAAGAGGTGGCCTGAATGTAGGAGAATCCTTGAATTTTTAGTCATGAATTCTATGAAAACTAATGACTGATCACAGAAATAAGGCAATTTACAGCAATAGCACTACCTGTTGCAGGTCGCACACACACACAAATCATCATCTTCAAAGCATGTAGTTCCATTACATGAGCTTACAGACAACCACAGAATGCCAGAGGAGCATTTCCCTTGGACGAAGTATAAAGGTTACTGGGTCACCCTGTGTCCGCAAAGTCTTTGAAGCCAAAGTTATGCCTCTCTAGGTTAGTAACCGACTCTCACATGTGAGCTAGAACCAAGGGCGCTGCGCAGCTCATCTGTGAGATTCAGTAACATGTATAAGCGCAGAATATTACTGCACTCCTCGGTAGCTTTTTTTTTTCTTTTTTTTAATGCTTCAATAAAACACACACACCACAGGACATCAGATATGACAGCATTAAAAAGGTGATGTTTTTGATGTTTTCCGCACTAAATTCAGCGCTTACTAAAACCTCCTTTAAAATGCTGAATTTGGCCCAAAAAGGCATCAACTTTTAATGCTCCTGTCATACATGTGATGTAATTTTATTACTTTAATGAAGATACCAAGGAAGTGCATCAATATTCCAGACTTGTGCATATTACTGCAAAGTCTTTGAAGTTTTTCTGTTGCTGGTGGGAGACAAATCTAGGCAGCTGCTAGGAGAGGGATCTACACACACACACACACACACACAAACAAACAGTGGGGCAAAAAAGTATTTAGTCAGCCACCAATTGTGCAAATTCTCCCACTTAAAAAGATGAGGCCTGTAATTGTCATCATAGGTATATCTCAACTATGAGCAGCAAAATGTGGAAACAAATTCAGACAGACAATCACATTGTCTGATTTTTGAAAGAATTTGAAAATTATGGTGGAAAATAAGTATTTGGTCACCTACAAACAAGATTTATGGCTCTCAGACTTGTATCTTCTTTAACCACTTCAGCCCCGGAAGGATTTACCCCCTTCCTGACCAGAGCACTTTTTACAATTCGGCACTGCGTCGCTTTAACTGCTAATTGCGCGGTCATGCAATGCTGTACCCAAACGAAATTTGCGTCCTTTTCTTCCCACAAATAGAGCTTTCTTTTGATGGTATTTAATCACCTCTGCCGTTTTTATTTTTTGCGCTATAAACGGAAAAAGACTGAAAATTTTGAAAAAAAAATTATATTTTCTACTTTTTGTTATATAAAAAAAAAAATCCAATAAACTCAATTTTAGTCATACATTTAGGCCAAAATGTATTCGGCCACATGTCTTTGGTAAAAAAAAAGTCAATAAGCGTATATTTATTGGTTTGCGCAAAAGTTATAGCGTCTACAAACTAGGGAACATTTTCTGGAATTTACACAGCTTTTAGTTTATGACTGCCTATGTCATTTCTTGAGGTGCTAAAATAGCAGGGCAGTACAAAACCCCCCCAAAATGACCCCATTTTGGAAAGTAGACACCCCAAGGAAATTGCTGAGAGGCATGTTGAGCCCATTGAATATTTATTTTTTTGTCTCAAGTGATTGAATAATGACAAAAAAAAAAAAAAAATTACAAAAAGTTGTCACTAAATGATATATTGCTCACACAGGCCATGGGCATATGTGGAATTGCACCCCAAAATACATTCAGCTGCTTCTCCTGAGTACGAGGATACCACGTGTGGGACTTTTTGGGAGCCTAGCCGCGTACGGGGCCCTGAAAACCAAACACCACCTTCAGGTTTTCTAAGGGCATACATTTTTTATTTCACTCCTCACTACCTATCACAGTTTTGAAGGCCATAAAATGCCAAGATGGCACAAAACCCCCCCAAATGACCCCATTTTGGAAAGTAGACACCCCAAGCTATTTGATGAGAGGCATTGTGAGTATTTTGCAGCTCTCATTTGAAAATGAAGAAAGACCAGAAAAAAAAAATTCTCTTCTTTTTTCAATTTTCAAAACTTTGTGACAAAAAGTGAGGTCTGAAAAATACTCACTATACCTCTCAGCAAATAGCTTGGGGTGTCTAATTTCCAAAATGGGGTCATTTGGGGGGGGGTTTTGTGCCACCTGGGCATTCCATGGCCTCCGAAACTGTGATAGGCAGTGAAGAGTGAAATCAAAAATTTACGCCATTAGAAAGCCTGAAGGCGGTGCTTGGTTTTCGGGGTCCCGTGCACGGCTTGGCTCCCAAAAAGTCCCACACATGTGGTATCCCCATACTCAGGAGAAGCAACAGAATGTTTTTTGGGGTGCAATTTCACATATTCCCATGGCATGTTTGAGCAATATATCATTTAGTGACAACTTTGTGCAAAAAAAAATTTTTGTCTCTTTCCCGCAACTGTCTTGGCATTTTATGCACAACATTTAGAAGCTTATGTCACACATCACCCACTCTTCTAACCACTTGAAGACAAAGCCCTTTCTGACACTTTGATTACATGAAAAAAATATTTTTTTGCAAGAAAAATTACTTTGAACCCCCAAACATTATATATATTTTTTTTAAGCAAATGCCCTACAGATTAAAATGGTGGGTGTTTCATTTTTTTTTTTTCACACAGTATTTGCGCAGCGATTTTTCAAATGCATTTTTTGTGGAAAAAACACTTTTTTCAATTTTAATGCACTAAAACACACTATATTGCCCAAATGTTTGATGAAATAAAAAAGATGATCTTAGGCCAAGTACATGGATACCAAACATGACATGCTTTAAAAATTGCGCACAAACGTGCAGTGGCAACAAAATTAATACATTTTAAAAGCACTTTAGATTTAAAGAGGAGGTCTACTGCTAAAATTACTGCCCTCGATCTGTCCTTCGTGGTGATACCTCACATTCATGGTGCAATTGCCGTTTACAACTGACGCTTGCGTTCGCCTTAGCACGAGAGCAGGGGGGACAGGGGTGCTTTTTTTTTTTTTCTTTATTATTTTTTTGTTTTTATCTTATTTTTAAACTGTTCCTTTCATTTTTTTTTTTAATCATTTTTATTGTTATCTCAGGGAATGTAAATATCCCCTATGATAGCAATAGGTAGTGACAGGTACTCTTTTTTGAAAAAATTGGGGTCCATTAGACCCTAGATTTCTCCTCTGCCCTCGAAGCATCTGACCACACCAAGATCGGTGTGATAAAATGCTTCCCCAATGGCGCTGTTTACATCCGGCGAAATCTAAGTCCTAAAATGCTCATAGCTTTTAGTTTCTTAGGCCATAGAGATGTTTGGAGCCACTCTGGTCTTTGATCAGCTCTATGGTCAGCTGACTGAATCACCGGCTGCATTCTCAGGTTCCCTGTTGAGACAGGAGAGCCAGAGAAAAAACACGGAAGACGGTGGGGGGGGGCATTCCCTCCCACTGCTTGTAAAAGCAGTCTAGAGGCTAATTAGCCACTAGGATTGCTTTTACATGAAAGCCGACCGCTGGCTGAAAAGAATGATACCAAGATGATACCTAAACCTGCAGGCATCATTCTGGTATAACCACTCAAAGTCATGAATGGCGTACCTGAAGACAAAAAAAATGGTTAACAATAAAGCACAGTAAACGGTAAAGTATAAAAAAAAAAAATTTGCATACCTGAAAAGCAAACATGATAAAACATAACAATAAAACATTGCAGAATAGAATACAGTAAAAAAGAGCAGAACAATAGAGAGAATAGAGAGAACAATAAGACAACTATTTTTTTTTATTTTATATTTTTGTTTGTGTTTTTTTTTTTTTTACACTTTTTTTTGTAACTAACTTTTATAACTGTAACCGGTTCCAGGTTCGGGTCTTTCAAAATACGATGGCATCTTGGGAGACCCTGTGAAAGTGCGCCTACTCTGTGTAATGCTGTACCCTACGCTAATACTCAACTAGTGAATGGTAGCGTTCAAAAAACATTCACCAATGCAAAGACCAGGATTGTCAGGACAGGAAGGACAATAATAGCGGGTGTCACGCCTATATCTGCGCTTGCTGCAGACACAACATCTTTTTTGGGGGGGTTCATTGGGTAGGGGTACTCGGGAGGACAAAGAAAATGGCTCTCATGCAGCCGACTGCATTTGGTTGGGGATGTGAATGGGGGAATTACGGGCGCTGCAGAAGCAGTGGATTCCCAATTAGGATTGGCGAATGCAGCAGGAAGGGCATTATGGGCACGACAGGCCTGTGTTTGTCTTCTTGGTGGCAGCGGGACACTACTTGTGCTTGCCACCTCACCAGCTTGAACTGCACTTATGGGACTTGCCACGTCACCAAGTGTTACTGCAGTGCTGGTTTGACTACGACCGGGGTGTACTAGGCCGCCGATGCTTGCCAGTTCACCAAAAACGCTACCAAAAAAAACTGTTAGCGATTGCAGGGATCAGGCCTGACTCTGCGAACGCTGTAGTTATGCGTTTGTTTTGTAAGTGTCAGCGATCGATCGATACTGCACTTGGGTGGGCTGGGCCGGGCGGAGGGGCAAAACGCAGGTGCTAGCAGGTATCTGGGCTGATCCCGCTAACACTGCGTTTTTGGAACCCTAAACTGCTGGGGACGCTAGTATAGATCTGATCAGATATTGATGCGTTCAGATACTATACCACTAAGGGAGGTGTATGCTGCGTGCGTGGGTGTTAGCGATACTGGCGCTAATCTGACGCTGCCTGGGGCGACGCACATAACTGCCGGGCAAGCAGGGGGCTAAACCTTTATTCGGTAATAAACGGCGGGTGCCCTGACACTATAAAAAATAAACGAACTAACCAGCGTCACCCGTAACGGTTATACGGTGATCAGTGGTGAAAGGGTTAACTAGGGGGCAATTAAGGGGTTAAAACATTAGGTAGTATATGGGGGTCCCTGACGCTATAAAACGCTGACGGCAAACCTAAATATTTACCTCCCTAACTAGCGTCACCAGTGACACTAATACAGCGATCAGAAAAATGATCGCTTAGCGACACTGGTGACGGGGGGTGATCAAGGGGTTAAAACTTTATTAGGGGGGGTTAGGGGGGTATCCTAGACCTAAAGGGGGCTAATACTAACTGCCCTAACACTTCTAACTGTCAAACTGACACCATGCAGTAATCAGGAAAAAAAAAAAACCCTGCTTGGTGTCAGTGTGACAGGGAGGGGTGATGGGGGGTATCAGGGGGCGATCGGGGGGGGGGGAATCGGGGGTGTAATGTATGCCCGGCATGTTCTACTGTGTTGTGTTGTGTTTTACACTTACTCAGATGTCTTCTCTCCTCAGCGCCGGAACGGAAACTGCCGAGCCGAGGAGAGATGACATCACATCCTCTGCCTCTGTGTACTATACAGAGGCAGGGGATGTTTCTCATTGGCTGGGAGCGATCGCGAGGGGGGCCACGATCGGATGGCCTCCCCCTCGCCTCTCAATGCTCCCAGACAAATGCCGACCGCCGCTGGCACCGGGGGGGGGTCCGATCAGACCCCCCGCCCGCGGGAAGGCAATCACGTGCCAGGTACGTGATTTTTGCCTGCCCGTGCCATTGTGTTCACGTATATGGGCGTTCGGCAAGTGGTTAAGAGGCTCCTCTGTCCTTCACTCATTACCTGTATTAAAAATGGCACCTCTTTGAACTTGTTAGTATGAAAGACACCTGTCCACAACCTCAAACAGTCACACTCCAAACTCCACTATGGTGAAGACCAAAGAGCTATCGAAGGACACCAGAAACAAAATTGTAGACCTGCACCAGTCTGGGAAGACTGAATCTGCAATAGGCAAGCAGCTTGGTGTGAAGAAATCAACTGTGGGAGCAATAATTAGAAAATGGAAGACATACAAGACCTCCGATAATCTCCCTCTATCTGGGGCTCCACGCAAGATCTCACCCAGTGGGGTAAAAATGATCACAAGAACGGTGAGCAAAAATCCCAGAACTACACGGGGGGACCTAGTGAATGACCTGCAGAGAGCTGGGACCAATGTAACGAAGGCTACCATCGGTAACATTACGCCTCCAGGGACTCAGATCCTGCAGTGCCAGACGTGTCCCCCTGCTTAAGCCAGTACATGTCCGGGCCCGTCTGAGGTTTGCTAGAGAGCATTTGGATGATCCAGAAGAGGATTGGGAGAATGTCATATGGTCAGATGAAACCAAAGTAGAACTGTTTGGTAGACACACAACTCGTCATGTTTGGAGGAGAGAGAGTGCTGAGTTGCAACCAAAGAACACCATACCTACTGTGAAGCATGGGAGGTGGTAACATCATGCTTTGGGCTGTTTCTCTGCAAAGGGAACAGCACGACTGATCCGTGTACATGAAAGAATGAATGGAGCCATGTATGATGAGATTGAGTGCAAACCTCCTCCCATCAGCAAGGGCATTGAAGATGAAACGTGGCTGGGTCTTTCAGCATGACAATGATCCCAAACAAACCGCCCGGGCAACAAGGAGTGGCTTCGTAAGAAGCATTTCAAGGTCCTGGACCCTAGCCAGTCTGCAGATCTTAACTCCATAGAAAATCTTTAGAGGGAGTTGAAAGTCCGTGTTGCCCAGCGACAGCCCCAAAACATCACTGCTCTAGAGGAATGGGCCAACATACCAGCAACAGTGTGTGACAACTTACACAAAACTCTTGAGCTCGGTCATTGCCAACAAAGGATATAAAACAAAGTATTGAGATGAACTTTTGATATTGACAAAATACTTATTTTCCACCATAATTTTCAAATAAATTCTTTCAAAAATCAGACAATGTGATTGTCTGGATTTGATGCCACATTTTGCCTCTCATAGTTGAGGTATACCTATGACGACAATTACAGGCCACTCATCTTTTTAAGTGGGAGAACTTGCACAATGGGTGACTGACTACTAATACTTTAGTCAGGAAAAAAAAAAAAAAAAAAAAAAGGGGGGGGGGGGGGTTGGGAAGACTACTTTTACCCTCCATGTCAGGTACTTCTCTTGAACATCTTGAACACGGCTCCTACTCTTTCCAGACCCAGTGGGGCTCTATCCCTGGTCTGACATTGCAAGTGCCGTATGACATAAAAAACTGAGTTTTAGCCAATAAGACACTGTACTCCCAAGATATCTGCCTGGAGCCTATAGCAGTGGACAAGTTAAGCCTTGTACACAAGATCGGATTGTTCGTCAACAAAGCATCAGACTTTTGTCCGAAGGGCATGTGCTGTGAACTTGTCTTGCATACAAAAACGGTACACAATTGTCGGCCAACAAACACAAACGTAGTGACGTACTACCTGGAATTTCAGCTCTTGAGCGCCACCCTTTGGGCACCTTCTACTAATGTTGTGTTTGGTGAGCATAGATGCCGAGCATGTGTTTGTACTTTGGACTTGTGTTCACAAGATACGAAAATCTGACAACAGACCATTGGCCGCTGAAAATTTACTAGCTTGCCATCCAACATTTGTTGGCGGAAAGTTGGACAACAATTGTCTGATGGAGCGTACTAATGGTCGGATTTTAGGCAGTCTATCACACAATTCCTGGACAAAAATCCAATCGCGTGTATGAGGCTCTAGTCCTCAGTGACCCCTTGCCAGCCTAAAGACAGCGCAGTCCACCTTCAGGTCAGTGGACATACTGCAGCTTAACACCCACCTTCAAGTGTACAGGCATTCTGAAAAGTTCAAAAATGCAGAACTGTGCTACATGCAAGCACATTAACAACAGTACCTCCCCCTTACCCCCTTTTGATTTAAGGGAACTTACTATTAAATGCATACAGTGGGGAAAGATAATCATTTGATCCCCTGCAGATTTGTGAGTTTGTCCACACAAAATTGAAAGGTTTAGAAAAATTCTTTACGATAGGTGTCAGAAACCATGAATCAGACTGCGACAAAAGTACAGAAAAAAAAAAAAAAAAAAAAAAAAAAGCCAAACAAGTCTTTAACAGGAACACAGGAGAGCATCTGAAGAGATGTGACCAAGGCAAAGACAGAAATCTGGGCTGGATGGCTAAGGTAGGCAGGACTGATAAGCAGGATATCAACAGGCGAGTCACTGTTGAGAGATAGGAGCTGGCAATTAGCCGACAGGTGAGCAGCCAGCTCAGAGAAGGAAGGGCTAAGCCCAGCCCTGACAAAGACAGAATATCAACCAAAAAGCCCCAAATGATACAAATGGAGATGCAGTTCAGCGAGTAATAAGCATTTGATCCCTGAAGGGTTAATTATGTTTTTATGCTGTATATATTTACCTGCTTTACATATAACTATGCATGACTCAGTCATTAGATTGTGTTTACATGTACAAGCTTAATCAGTAGAAATGTCCTTGCGAGAACATCTTGACTTCTGCTGGAATGTATCCGATTTTAACTCTTGTTCAGGCCAGTTTCCAACAGTCTAATTTCTAGCATTTTTACTGTATATAAACAGTAAACAATCCCCAACAATCCCCTAGCAAAAACATGACTTGGTAAAGAAATCCTTTTAGGAAGCACCGAGGCAAGAGGTTTCTTGTAGTTGGTTACTAGGTTTGCACACATCTCAGGAGGGATTTTGGTCCACTTAACAGATCTTCTCCAAATCCTTAAGGTTTCTTGGCCGTCACTTAGCAATGTGAAGTTTCAGCTCCCTCCATAAATTTTCCATAGGATTAAGGTCTGGAGCCTAGCTAGGCCACTGCATGATCTAAATGTGCTTCTCCTTGAGCCACTCCTTTGTTGCCTTGGCAGCATGTTTTGGGTCATTGTCATGTTGAAAAAACCATCTTCAGTGTTCTGGCAGAAGGTTCTCATCCAAGAGTTTACAATACATGGCCCCACCCTTTGAGGCAAAGTACCTGTACCTTTAGCAGAGAAACAGCCTCAAAGCACTTGAATGTAGGAATGGTGTTATAAGGGTCACAGTCAGCATTTTTCTTCCTCCAAACACAGCAAGTTGAGTTAATGCCAAAGAGCTCAATTGTGGTTGCATCTGATCACAGAACTTTCTCCCAGCCCTTCTCTGAATCATTTAGGAGCCTGTACATGTTCCTTCCTAAGGAGGGAGACCTTGCAGGATTTCAATCCATGGCCGTGTATTGTGTTACCAATGGTTTGATGACTGTGGTCCCGACTGCTTTGAGACCACAAGATTTTCCTGTGTAGTTCTGGGCTGATCCCTCACGACCATCCTTACTCCATGAGGTGAAATCTTGCAAGGAACTCCAGACCGAGGGACATGTGTCTTTTATACACATTTTCTTGGGAAAAATTACAAAATTTGCAGGGAATCAAATTATTATTATAAACAATCAGTGCAGACCCCCCGATCAGCTCTGCTCTACTCGCGCCTGTCAGACGCGAGTGAGGAACAGCCGATCAACGGCTCTACCCGTTTACCACGTGATCAGCCGTGTCCAATCACAATGTAAAGAGCCTCTTTACTGAGATCAGTGTAGTGGTGTGTCAGACTGACACACCACCGATCCCCACAGGCGTGCGGCAGCTGTTATCCTGCTGGACATCATATGACGCCCAGTCAGGATAACAACCACCGGCCAGCATTCTGCTATAGGCCAGGCGGGAAGTGGTTAAAGAAGAATGTTCACCACACACACACACACACACACACACACACACACACACCTCTATATCTGCCTGGAGGTTTTAAAATCAAATGCTGAAGTCCCACAAGTTGTGAAGGTGAAGGTACAAACTATAACCAATGGTGTAATTTACCATCTAGAATCCCTGTCCAATATCTGAAATTTCCCTTGGTTACTTATGCCGATTTTATTTTCTAGCTCAGAAACTGAATATATTTTAACTTATTGGATCCATTATAAATTTTTATTTTTATTGCTGTAACCAGCACATTTAAGTGACATTGAAAGGGTAATAAAATTAAACACTGCCAGTGTCAAAATATATATATATATTTTTTTTATTTGGATTTGGCATTCACACATTTACCAATATTGCAACTTAGATGTTCTAAATTGTTCATAGTTTTATGCAGATACAGAGCATTCCTCCTCCACACAAATTAGGTATTTCACATCCCTACAGGTTGGGCCGCTTGAAATCCCAGCAGGACATAAGAGCATACTATGCAGTTAAACTAAGAGCTCAAAGAATACATTTAAAAAGGTTCAGCTAAAGTTTACTTTTCTGCCAGAAAGCCCACAAGGACATCTACATCACTGCATGGCACCAACTACTGCAGGATTTCTAGGCATTAAAATTGGGCAGAACCATTTCAAACACAAAATGGTGAAGGATGACATCTTCAGTCTATATTGCAATAGTTCTAGTATAGATTTCACACTGCTTGAGTGTTTTCTTTGTCTTCGGCATAACGTGGGTAAGATTCACCAAGGAGTGGCTGTAGCACCTCATTCTTCTGGTTCTTGCGCCGAACAGCACATGTGGCACCAGCAAAGATTATAGCCACAAGAACTAAGGCTGCTATTACTGCTATAGTAATAATCTCTGTATTGCTCAGTGGACGACCTAAAGAAACAGAATATTCAGGCATCATTTTTTCAAGTTCCTGCCATTCACTCATGTGTAGTAAACACTTTAGGATACACCATGGGGGGGCAGGGGTTTAGAGGGAACCACCCCAATACAAAGAATAAGACACAAATTACACACACTTTACTCATGCAATATGATGTGCTGGAACTGAGGTGCAACAACCATCTGTAATGCAATGACAAAGTAATTCTTTAAAAACAGGTAGCAACAGTTTAATTTATCCTGTGGGCACTGCCATTCCAATACCTAGTACCCAAGAGAGGGGGGGGGCATGAAAGCACAGCAGGCCCTAAAGTGGTTGTAAAGGTTTTTTTTTTACCATATCTACACTTACCTGCTCTGTGCAAAGGTTTTGCACAGAGTAGCCCTGATCCAATTCTGGGGTCCTATTCCCACGCTCCTTCTCTTCATTGGGTGCCCCCACATAAGACTACATCAACCTATCCAAAGAGAGAGACCATGCACATCGCTGGATCGGATGGGCTCAGGTAAGGAAATGGGGGGCAGCTGCAGCAGAGAAGATTTTTCACCTTCATGCATAAAAAAGGTGAAACCTTAAGGCTTTGGAACCACTTTAAGGCTGGGTACACACTTGTGTGAATTGGATGCAGGTTTCTCCACACGACACGAGAGAGTGACAGGCTCTCAATGCAGCCAGTTAGCACATCTCGGGGGTGGCCATGGAGCATACTGCAGAAGGGTCCTGTGCATCTTTGGCGCCATTTCAGGCAAAAAATTCAGACCCAAAAACTGAACATGCCAGACCCCCTGCTGCGAGGCGCGCCGAAGATAGTGTAAACCTTTTTAGTTCACACAGCCTAGGCTTAAAACTATTGCTCCACAACTGGAAAAAAACAAAAAAAACCCACCCACAACACCTGCATACATTTTAGCACCTTTTAAAAACAATCACTATAGGTTGAAGAATACCTAAAGCCAAAAATGTTTTGTTTTGGATAGAGGGGAGAGGGATAAGAAAACTTGTCAGTTTTTATTGCTGTCTGTGCCCCAGTTAGGGAGATCCACCCCATTTGTCCCGTTTACAATGATCATTGAAAAATGAAAGTAAGAGAAAATCACAAGTTTTGGGATGTCCCCAGAATAAAGAAGTCTTCCAATGGAGACCCTAAATCGGGTGACCTGGGGGGGTTCCCCAAGGGATTCCTTTAATTTGCAGGGATCTCCTCCCACTTCCTGTTTGGCTATGAGACAAATTTTGCCTATAGTTTTACTTTAAGTATGGAAAGCCATTTTTAATATATGTCAGAAACTTATTTTAATACAAAACATGCCAATAGCTACTTCACCAATTGCAAATGGTGCCAGTCTTGGAGCAAAGTAGGTTTTCTACCATTGCCAATAACTGCAAGGTGGAAAAACCATGCTTAGTACATTTGTGAAGTAACAATGGGATTTATGGTTTGCATGTCAGTCCTTCAAGGTTAGATCATCGTGTGTTTAAATGCTAGAGTTGTTCAAATCTAAAAACCATTTACTATTTTTATACAGTATACAAAGGATTTCCCAGTTCCTAAGCTGAGTAAATGTTTTACTCATGGGTCCAGCATTTTAAAAGTGACATGTGCACCAAAAGACAAGACACACCCAGACCCCTCCCCCCCCCCCCCCGCTTTTTTCTCACAAACATGGTTGCCGATTACAGGGAGCCTATGGAAAAGTTACCGATAATGCATAGTAGTGTTGGCCTACTAGGTTTTTCTCCTCCCATTAAGGTGCTACACCATTTACCATTAATCTTGCTTGAACAGCAACACTACCACACCCAGCTAGTTGCAGGCACCCCAAGCCAACAGATTATATACAATTTACAGGACACCTCCACAAAATAGCAGCTTTAAAGTGGTTATAGAGGCTGAAGGTTTACCTTTATGCATGCTGCTCCCGAATACTTACCTGAACCCCACACAATCCAGTGATAGGCTTAAGATACTTGGCTGTCCTGGGACTCATTGGCTGAGAAAGCAGCGGGAGCCCACTGGCTCCCACTACTGTTAAATACAGCCAGTGAGCAAATGAGGAGAGAGAGCAGGGGGCGGGGCTGAGCCATGGCTGTGTGTCTTATGGACGCATAAAGCAGCAGCTCAGGAGAGAGCATGCAGTGGTGCCCCCAGGGAAAGTGGCTTTTTCTGGGGGCACTGCTAGGAGAGCCAGCGAGGGAAAAAAAAAAAAAAAAAAAAAAAAAGGGGGATTAGGGCTGCCTTGTGCAAAACTTTTTTTTTTTACAAAGCTTGATTACTTTAAGGATTTTGGGTTAACAGGATCTAAAAGCAGGGATCAGCAACCTTTTAGAGGTGGACCTCTACTTGATGAAAGAAAGATCAAAGGTCACTGGGGCTCTGCTTTTTTTTCCCTGAAGAAACGAACTAGCAAGGCCTAACTAAAAATAGTAAAGGAAACATTTAATATAAAAAAATAGCCTAGCTTAAAAGTGGACAGTGTCAGTAGGGCAGTGGAAGGAGTCTTAACACAGCCCTGTTGAAAGGTCTTTGGTGAAATACCAGGGGTCTAAACAGACCCTTGATGTCTTTGAGGACATAGAATACTCTCTCTGCAGCTGCAACTACACAGAAGAACATGAAGGGCTCTGCACAGGTATCCCTGTTCATTCACAAAAAGAAGCATAGTAAAAACACAATTTACTATGCATCAGTTATAACCGAACAGTGAGTGACTGGTACCGATAACACTATTCACTGAGAAAAGGAAGGGGCTGGTAAAAGACATTTACTGACCCCTTCCATCCATCCCCTGCAGCAGCTGGCAGGGGTGTAAGAGAAACCAGCAAGCACCGCATTCTGCACTGAATGAGACACTGAAGAGTATATAGCAGGACCTCAGAATGAGAGAAGTCTCCTCCTCTGCTCCACTCTTCTCCAGACTTCCCCCTGACTGAGCTCCCACTGTATACGATCTAATGAGCAAGTTTGGGGTCTGTACTGGGGCAGGGATTGTAGGAACGTTAGGTCAGTCTGTGCTGAGGCTTATACTGGGCTGGTGTGGTGCGCATTTCAGCACCACCACACAGTTTTGTACAAACTTGTACCCAAAAGAGACTTAATCAGTAGCAGCCTGTGCATAGTGGGCGCACGGGCACCAACCCCCCCATCCCTGCTGCCGCCTCCCTATCCATGCGCTCGGTCCCTTTCAGGACGCCTTACTCATGGACAGGAGGGGGTGTATTTTTTGGAGCACCCAAATAAAGCCAGAGGCTTGAATAGGCTCCAAAAGAGGGTGGGCTCGGGGCACAGAGTGTGCACCCCAATTGTGTGACCATTTTCACACCGCTTTGCCTCCCCGCCAATCTGGAGGCAGGTCAGTGAGACCTGTTTCCCCAATTGGCCAAAGCGCCAGGTGTCCCTATTGGATGCCCAGTGCTTTGGCAGAAGTGGGACAGAGTGGAGGAAGCTGACTGGAGAGGAGACGCCGGAGAAGGACACCCGGTAAGCGGCAGACCTCCTGCACGGGAAACTTAGCTTTAATTGTGCTGCGACTAGGGATGAGCTTCGAGTTGAACTCATGTTCGACTCGAACACTGGCTGTTCGCAAGTTCGCCGAACACCGAACAATTTGGGGTGTTCGCGGCAAATTCGAATGCCGCGGAACACCCTTTAAAAGTCTATGGGAGAAATCAAAAGTGCTAATTTTAAAGGCTTATATGCAAGTTATTGTCATAAAAAGTGTTTGGGGACCTGGGTCCTGCCCCAGGGGACATGTATCAATGCAAAAAAAAGTTTTAAAAACGGACGTTTTTTCAGGAGCAGCGATTTTAATAATGCTTAAAGTCAAACAATAAAAGTGTAATATCCCTTTAAATTTCGTACCTGGGGGGTGTCTATAGTATGCCTGTAAAGGGGCGCATGTTTCCCGTGTTTAGAACAGTCTGACAGCAAAATGACATTTCGAAGGAAAAAAACTCATTTAAAACTACCGCGGCTATTAATGAATTGCCGGTCCGACAATACACATAAAAGTTCATTGATAAAAACGGCATGGGAATTCCCCACAGGGAAACCCTGAACCAAAATAAAAAAAAAAAAAGCCGTGGGGGGGTCCCCCTAAATTCCATACCAGACCCTTCAGGTCTGGTATGGATTTTAAGGGGAACCCCGCGCCAAAAAAAAAAAAAAACGCGTGGGGTTCCCCCAAAAATCCATACCAGACCCTTATCCGAGCACGCAACCTGGCAGGCCGCAGGAAAAGAGGGGGGGACGAGAGTGCGGCCCCCCCCCCCTCCTGAACCGTACCAGGCCACATGCCCTCAACATTGGGAGGGTGCTTTGGGGTAGCCCCCCAAAACCCCTTGTCCCCATGTTGATGAGGACAAGGGCCTCATCCCCACAACCGTGGCCAGTGGTTGTGGGGGTCTGTGGGCGGGGGGCTTATCGGAATCTGGAAGCCCCCTTTAACAAGGGGACCCCCAGATCCCGGCCCCCCCCCTGTGTGAAATGGTAAGAGGGTACTTACCCCTACCATTTCACTAAAAGTGTCAAAATAGTTAAAAATGACAAGACAGTTTGACAATTCCTTTATTTAAATGCTTCTTCTATCTTCCTTCATCTTCTGGTTCTTCCTCCGGCGTTCTCGTCCAGCATCTCCTCCGCGGCGTCTTCTATCTTCTCCTCGGGCCGCTCCGCACCCATGGCATGGGGGGAGGCTCCCGTTCTTCTCTTCATCTTCTTCTGCGGGCCGCTCCGCATCCATGCATGGAGGGAGGCTCCCGCTGTGTGACGGCGTCTCCTCGTCTGACGGTTCTTAAATAACGGGGGGCGGGGCCACCCGGTGACCCCGCCCCCCTCTGACGCACGGTGACTTGACGGGACTTCCCTGTGACGTCACGGGGAATGCCACAGGGAAGTCCCGTCATGTCCCGTGCGTCAGAGGGGGCGGGGTCACCGGGTGGCCCCGCCCCCCGTTATTTAAGAACCGTCAGACGAGGAGACGCCGTCACACAGCGGGAGCCTCCCTCCATGCATGGATGCGGATAAATAAAGGAATTGTCAAAAACTGTCTCTTGTCCTTTTTAACTATTTTGACACTTTAGTGAAATGGTAGGGGTAAGTACCCCCTTACCATTTCACACAGGGGGGGGGGGGCCGGGATCTGGGGGTCCCCTTGTTAAAGGGGGCTTCCAGATTCCGATAAGCCCCCCGCCCGCAGACCCCCACAACCACCGGCCACGGTTGTGGGGATGAGGCCCTTGTCCTCAACATGGGGACAAGGTGTTTTGGGGGCTACCCCAAAGCACCCTCCCAATGTTGAGGGCATGTGGCCTGGTACGGTTCAGGAGGGGGGGGGCCGCACTCTCATCCCCCCCTCTTTTCCTGCGGCCTGCCCGGTTGCGTGCTCGGATAAGGGTCTGGTATGGATTTTTGGGGGAACCCCACGCCGTTTTTTTTTTTGGCGCGGGGTTCCCCTTTAAATCCATACCAGACCTGAAGGGTCTGGTATGGAATTTAGGGAGACCCCCCCACGTCATTTTTTTTTTTAAATTTTGGTTCGGGGTTTCCCTGTGGGGAATTCCCATGCCGTTTTTATCAATGAACTTTTGTGTATTGTCGGACCGGCAATTCATTAATAGCCGCGGTAGTTTTAAATGAGTTTTTTTCCTTCGAAATGTCATTTTGCTGTCAGACTGTTCTAAACACGGGAAACATGCGCCCCTTTACAGGCATACTATAGACACCCCCCAGGTACGAAATTTAAAGGGATATTACACTTTTATTGTTTGACTTTAAGCATTATTAAAATCACTGCTCCTGAAAAAACGGCCGTTTTTAAAACTTTTTTTTGCATTGATCCATGTCCCCTGGGGCAGGACCCAGGTCCCCAAACACTTTTTATGACAATAACTTGCATATAAGCCTTTAAAATTAGCACTTTTGATTATTCATGTTCGTGTCCCATAGACTTTAACGGTGTTCGAGCGAACTTTTTTCCTGTTCGCATGTTCTGGTGCGAACCGAACAGGGGGGTGTTCGGCTCATCCCTAGCTGTGAGCCACCTGTACTGTGAGTGGAGTGTCCCGAGGGGAGGGGGGGTCAGGTATTGTCATGCTGTCAGTGTCTGTGGTGCTGAGCTATATACTCTGCTCTGATTCTGGGGCTGTATACTCCTAACAATATGGGTGGAAGAAAGTGGAATACAGGGGACAGAATGGGTTGGGCTTATGGGGAGGGGGGAAAAAAAATAAAAAAAATAAAAAAAAGTCTGGCACCGCCCCCCATCCTAAAAAACTTCAGCTACCACTGGACTTAATTCAGTATACAGTAGCGCAACACTCCAATGTGCAATCCTGTCTAGCATGCGGTGATAAATTGCAGCATGTGTGCATTTTATCACAGCTCACTGCACCTCTTGGGTGCATTGTAGTTTGAACAGGACACAGAAGACAAAGTTTTCTGCGTGTCCTAGCAGTGACCTGCATTCTTTCAGTGTTGTGAAACACTGGTCCTTATGGATTTACCCACTACAACCTATAAAAGCGATAACTTTCTCCTCTTCTTCACCTCTTTCCCCACTTAGTCTTGGTTGTCACCTAGCACAAAAAGTAATTTTTCCTCTAAAGATTTAAGTGGAACAAACAGATTAAAGTGATCATTCATAATTGGCACCCCCCCCCCCCCATATGTGCATGAGACTATGACACACAGAACTAATACATAGTCCAACCCATTACTTACTAGGCCATTGAATATCATACAAATATCCCAGGTTTTCTGGTGCGGTTACAAACATTTCATTGTTAGTTACTGGAGGCCAAAAGGGAACCATGTTGTATTGTCGGTTGTGGCCTATTGGTGCATTTTCCAGTGGATATTGAGATGAATCTAAAAAGAAGGCAAGAAAGTTCCATATGTAAATTACTATAGTGGTCAGTCTCAAACACACCAGGAAGGGGGAGAACACACACACCTAGAAGTCCATTAATGTATTACGGCTCCAGGCTTTATTGCGGCTATCGATCACATACTGACACAATACAGGTGAAGCATGAACTACCAACAGCAGATTTTATAGCTGTATTTTACCCTTGGGAATAAAGATCTATTACTTAGGGCATCATTTTTTGCTTTGTAAGAATTTAGCTGCATTTCAGTTATATCTTCAATGGTCTGATAAAAAAAAAAAAAAAAAAGGGAAGAACACAAGAATATTCTTGTTTCCAGATAGAAGTTAGTATTTGCACCTCAAGTGCTATGGCCATTGGATGTCTCAAGAAAAGACAACAATCGGCATGTTCACCTTACCTGGATTATTCCTTTTCAGCCATTCATCAAATACCGCATCAGTATAAGTATGGAGAAGTACAAAGAGTGGGTCATTTGGAGATACATGGGTCTGTCCTCCAGTTCCATTCAGGAACAAATGAGCTAGATTATGAAGACTTCTAACTGTAGGATTGTACAGACCAGAAGGTTCACTATAACCTGTAACAAACAAACAAACAAACCAGTAAACCACCTCTCATGGTGTTAGGGAATCAATGTACAATAGCTTATCGCTGGCAAATTGAAAGGCAAGACTAAATTTGTACCTTCAATTGTATTTCTAAAACTTTCAGAAGAGTTTGAGAAGAATGGTGGCGTATCAAACAAGTTTACTTCCAAGCAGAGCAACACATCTTCCATTTCAGGAAGTCTTTGCACCATGGGTCGGTCAATGTTTCCTGCAGGATTTCGCCTTATTGGGCCACCAGTTGTACCTGAAAAATTAAAGTTAAAACTAAAGCTAGAATTGAATGAAAATAAAAAAACCCACAAACACCTTTGTTGAATATATGCAATGGAAAATTTGATGGAACATATGGATATTGTTATACTGAAATAAGGTATTTTGACTTAGACACTTATGCAGAAGTAGAGAACTGCCCCTTTTACCAATAATGTGGTAACCCCCTTCTATTTGTGCCCATCCATCCCCATTACCAGCAGGGGCTAGATCTATTGAGAACACACACTTTAGGGTGGTCTCAACAGAAAAGAGGTTAAGCTTGTCATTGTCAAGATCTCCCAATATGTTGAGTGCTGCAAACACTCAGTTTTTTTTTGCTTGCATCTTAAACACCTGTATTACATGTGCACCCCAAGCAGTACTTGAATTAGCCTTTCCATGTATATACAAAGCAGATTAGGCACTTTACTCTTAATAGACCATTCCTATAGAATACCATGTTTCCTGAGACAGAATTACATTGGGACCTACTGTTGCAGATTGTTCCAAGGTTTTCATAGTCTTCTACATTTTCACAGACAATTCGCCATTGAGAAAACAAAGAATTTGGACTCAGCAGATTTTGTTCAAAGTTGTTTCTTGCGCCCATTAAGTCATCAGTGCAGATGTCACACTCATTTCCACCAATAGCAAAATTCCAAAAGGGAAGAGCAAAAGAAGGATCCTGTAGAAGATTCTGAAGGTGGGGGGGGAGGAAAAATGTATATATTAGCCAGATCTAGGAAGCATTTCTTCATCCTTGTCACATTGTTTTAGCAAGTTTAATGCCAACAGAAAAAATACCAAACCACCACTAAACACTGCTAGAATTATGCCAATCGAAAAAATAGAGCATCATGAATTGGTTTATTCAATTTAGGTAAAAAAAATTGTAGTGGTGTTTGACACACACACACACACAAATTAAAAATCTATAAAGCCAGTTGTGGGCACTAGTTTGTTGAATTAGGACTATACAACACTATCTAAGGCAGGGGTCTCAAACTGGCAGCCCTCCAGCTGTTGTGAAACTAAAAGTCCCATCATGCTTGTAACTGTCAGCCTTGCAATGCCTCATGGGATTTGTAGTTTTGCAACAGCCGGGGGGCTGCTAGTTGAGACTCCTGACTAAGGGTTTAATATCCAAGGAGGTTTTATTATATAATTGCATGGCCATTGACATAAGCAAATTGCCTACAGTGTTCTAAACAAGACATAGCATATTGATGGGAAATTTCCAGTCTAACTATTCTTCAAATACACAAGGAACTACTCAACCTAGTAACCTAAAACCAACTTTGGGTATTATAAAGCTGTCCATGCCAAGATCTTATACCTTTTCACATATTGCACCAATTAGATTTACTGCTAAATTTTTGCAGTGGGTTGTGTTTTAGTGAAATAAAAGTGTTATTCCAGTCTTTACTTCAGTCTTGCATTTTTGTGCTGGCTCCTTTCTGGTAGTGAAACTGAATACTTGGCTTGTACTACACACAGATTCTCAGTGTGCACTAGAAGCTGCAGCAAGTCAGATAGTGTCCACCACATTTTCAGGCTGGTGAACATCCAGCATCACCTTGCACTTTTCTGCCCAGGTCCTGCCCTTTTCATTGGATTTTCGTTTTTTTCAATCATGTAGGCTCAGCATCATATGTGGGGCTTACCTAGACAGGATGCATGCAAACACCAACTTATGCAGACTGACATCCACTTTTTTGATATTTGCCCAACTTCTCCAAAAGAACAAGCTTACATCTTGATACCACCCTGTACAACTACTATGAGAAGATGTAAAAGGTCAAGATCTGTTGTGCAAAAGTTATTAGTATGCACAATGCACAGATGATTGTAAAAAGGAGATATAACCAAACTTGTTTTTGGACTAAAACAATGTTCTAGGTTTTTTTCCCCCTCTCTTTTTTAAATAAAAAGGGGGCAAGACCACAGAAAGACAAATTAAAAGTGATACAAAGTATTTTTTTGTTTAAAAACAAACATGTTGTTACATACTTATCTGCTCTGTGCAGTGGTTTTACACAGTGCAGCCCTGATCCTCTTTTCTGGTCCCTCGCCGGCACTCCTGCCAAGTGCCCCCACAGCAAGCCACTTGCTACGGGCCCCCCCAAGCCGCTGCTCCGTGTCCATTTTGACACAAAGCTGAGGCTTGGCCCTTTCTTTATTGGCTCACTGACAGCAGCAGAAGCCAATGGCACCCACTGTGTTTCAACCAATCATGAGGGAGAGTCCTGGACAGCTGAGTCTTGCGTACAACATTGCTGGATTGAGATGGTGTTCAGGTAAGTATTAGGGGGCGGGGAAAATGGGACTGCTGCACAGGTTTTGTATCTTAATGCATAAAATGCATTAAGATACAAAATGATCTGCCTTTAGAACCAACCACTTTTAGTATGGAGAAGTGGGTGGAGCGTGATCTTTCAAGGACTGGATTGTGTACAAAATAAATAACTGGCTTATGCATTGCCATTTGTTATGTATAACTACAAGACAAGTTTTAGCTAAATAAAATGCAACAACTGTGTCACATTTTTATCACAGAAGCGGTCTACCCAAAAGCTAAAATTCCTTGAGGTGTAGGTTTGATGGACTACTCCACCTTACTGCCCCTCAGTGCTTAAGGACTCCAAAAGTAAAGTCTATTCCTTGTTCTGTTACCATAGAAAGAGCATTTCCACGCTTTAATGAATTTCTCAAATTTTAAAATGTAATGGAGGCATTTGAATACAAAATCACAGCAGCATCATTAAATGAGGCGTCAATAGAGAGGAAATGCTTCTCAATGCTTATGCTGAAACCTGGTAGGAAGATTTTGCCCAGTGTTAAAGTGATCGGTTTGTTATTAAAAAAACAAAAAAAAAAACAAAACACAAAAACAAACCATCCATCATACTTACCTGCTCTGTGCAGTCCTGTTCCTCCTCAGGTCCCCCACTGGCACTCCAGGCTCCCAATGTCCTGCCTAGTACTTAATTAGCAAGCAACTTGCTATGGGGGCACCCAAGCAGGCTCACTCCCGAGTTGCTGCTCTGTGTCCATTCACTCAAGCATGGCTTGGCCCCACCCTCATTGGCTGTGATTGACAGTATTGGGAGCCAATGGCTACTGCTGCTGTCTCAGCTAATGAGGGAGAGATCTGGGGAGAGCTGAGTGTACATCGCTGGGTCAAGATAGGGCATGGGCAAGTATTAGGGGGGCCTGGGGGTGCCGCTATACAAAAACACCCCATACATCACGCTAGCCTTTACAACCACTTAAAATAGGGGACATTGGCATATCCTTCAATATGACATTTTCTGTAATTTATTGTCGATGCAGCCAGAGGCGCAACTAGATCCTTCAGGGCCCTGGTGCAAGAAACCAGGAAGCCCGCCCTCTTCCATCCAAGCCCTGGGCAGGTGTCCATGACATCCTCCTGCCTCCAATGTGCCTCCTGGGGTGCACATCCAGCACGCTCACAGATCACAATAAAGGGCCAGCCACAGTGGCCCTTTAACATGTGATTAGCTGATCACATGTAAACAGGCATGCCAGTTATCGGCAGTCCTTTCTTCCCACGATGTGTCGATTTGAGGAAAGGAGAGCTGTTAACCAGCAAGGCTGTCAGTACATGGTTTACACTGATAATCAGGGCACTGGTCATCAGTGCCCTAATCAGGGCTGCCCATTAGTGCTTAATGTTGCCAATGCCCATCGTGCTGTCTGTGCCACACATCACTGCCAGTGCAGGCTCTGAGCCGTATAAGAGATTCTCTCTGCGTCTTGCAGCAAGCAACCCCGCTGGGCCCCCCCCCCCCTCCCTACAGTGGTGGAAAGCTAGGACGGCTTATGCCCCCTTCACAGCTCACCCACTCTAATCTAGCAGCTCAGGGAGGTTTCACTCCTCGAAGCAGCAGGTTGGTGTGCTGTGATGCCAAGGGGTGTTTCCGAGCAGCTCAGCATGGAGCTGGGAGAGGGGCCTGGGAGCAGCAGAGGGAAGCTGGATAGGAGGGGGTGACAGAAGAATTCCTGCAGGGGATCAATTCTGCCCCTCCTATTAAGTTGTACAGCCCCCCCCCCCCCCCCACATGGGCCCCCTGGAGCATGGGGCTGGTTCGCAAGTGCATCCCCTGCAGCTATGCCCCTGGTTGCAGCTACTAAGATTTGAAATTTCTATATGAAAAACACTAAAGAAATGTATACAACTGATCCAGGACAAAGCATGCATATCTGTTAGGGCCACAGATATGGACATTTCTGTACCCAGTGGTAAAAGATGGATAAAAAGGTAGCCAATTCACAGTCAAAATATTATAGCTACAGTTAAAAAGCTGTACCTGTATGTCCCTCTCCAGTTGCATCAAGTGGAACCTGTGCCAAGTTAAGAATGCTGGACCTTCATGAGAAAAGTCTATCCCACCAGCACTTCCTTGACCTTGTCCCAGAAAGGTTTTGCTGACACTGTAGAAGTGTGTCCAGACAAAGAAGTCATAAATTGAAATGTTCTCAAAATTTGTAGTATTCCTTTCTCGATCGAGGAGCTCGTTGTAATGCCTTGTAGCAATGACATAGTCTGGATGCACAGTATTTTTTGCAAGGTCAAGTGTACTAATAAAGCGTTGGCGCTCCTCAGCACGTAGGTCCAAAATGTTTTTCCTTACTAGAATACAAAGTGGAAAGATTAGCATGAACATTTACTTACACGCACACACACACGCGCACACACGCACACACTTTTGAAGAAAAAAAAAAATTGTCACTGCTCATGCTAAGAGGAAGAAAAGCTGCTGCCATTTGTATTCCTTTGACACAGGAAGAGCCTTTAATATAGGTGAAACTTAAATTAGTGTATTAAACCATAGTACAAATGGCCATAGTCTCAACCCAAAGTGAGCAATTTATTATATTAGTAGGTAGGAGATGCCAGCCCTTACAGCAGTGGAAAGTGCTCAGTTGGTTTCCACAAGGCTGCTCATCTCAATCTTTCCAGCTCAGTTTCATCTGCTGTCAGAAGGGCGAGACCCTTTGGCAGATTGGTAAGGTTTTGCGGTTATGATGCATATCTATGCATTTCAGTTCATGACTCTAGGAGCCAATAGATGAGAGCCTGTTCACCAACAGTACCCTACTGGCAAACATATCCCACTTCTGACATTAAAGTTGTTACCTGCCCACCATTTAGATTCCATGATCCTAAAACGCTCACTGCATCATCAATGGGTATCTTTACTATGGAAGAAATAGCAAATGTTTACAAAACTTAGGCACAGTTCTCAATGATGCAACAGTCGCTCTGACTTTGGAGCACTTGTCGCATCAGAAGTCAAGCCCCATTCTGTGCAATGTAACTTTTCTAATCGGTGCGACTTGAGCCGCTCTGACTTAGAAAAAGGTTCCTGCTCTACTTTTGGTCTGACTTGCATTGACATCTTAAAAATTTGCATGCAAGTCATGCTGGGTTCTGTCTTTGAAGTCACAGGCAGTGCGAACCTAGGCTAATGGAGGAACTATAAACAGAGCAAGAGAATGGGAGTTAAAAGAGCATAAAGTGACAGGATCAGGAAATAGACAGCCACAATTTGTGTGGCCTTGGAAACTTGAGGATTTTCACAATTGAATATACCAGCATGTTTTCTGATGAACTACTTCCAACCCAGCAAAGCTTTAAAAAAGGAAGACTGCTGGTAAACATATGTAGGTTGCCACCAATGACATAGCCATGTAGTACATTTTCCCATTCCTATCAATTTATGTCATTTGTTACCAACCTGCAACAAGTATGCAGAGCAGTTCTTGCTTTATGTGCCACATACCTGCACTGGGACAGACAACAAACCAGAGAAAGCCAGTTATCCAGCATTTTAAGACATTGCATAGATCTTTAGGATTATCAAACGATTCAAATACCAAAATAAACCCTTTGCAAAAATCTTAGCTCTGGTGACTTCTCATAATTTGCATAGCATGCTTTGAAAGACATTGACTCTGCAAAGTAATTTAACATATTTAACAGCAATAGCTGGGTCATCAGGATGACAATATAAGGTGTACAGATTTAAAAGATCACAGCCTCCAAGTTTGATCAGTGGGAGGTAGATCCTAACCAAGGACCCCAAAAATGCAGTCAAACTGGGTGGCCTCTTTTCTTAACCACTTCCCGCCCGCCCTATAGCGGATTGATGTCTGGGAAGTGGTTCAGGTATCCTGACTGGGCGTCATATGACGTCCAGCAGGATAACATGCCGCCGGGCGCACATCGCGGCGATCGGTGGAGCGGTGTCAGCCTGACACACCGCTACACCGATCTTGGTAAAAAGCCTCCAGCGGAGGCTCTTTACCACCTGATCAGCCCTGTCCAATCACGGCTGATCACGCTGTCAATCGGAAGAGCCGTTGATCGGCTTTTCCTCACTCACGTCTGACAGACGCGAGTAGAGGAGAGCCGATTGGTGGTTCTTCTGGCAGGGGGGGTCTGCGCTGATGGTTTATCAGTGCAGCCCCCCCCCTCAGATCACCACACTGGACTACCAGGGATCGCCACTAGGACCACCAGGGAAGGGGCAACATGTGGATGGCCAGGTATGTACCCCATGGCCATTCACATATGCGCCAATCAGTGCCCACAAATGGGCACTGATTGGCACCATTATGTAAAAGATCTGCCCAGCAATTCCCCCAATGTTTTATCAGTGCCACCTGTCATTGCCCATCTGTGCCCACCTATCAGTGCCACACATCAGTGCCACCCATAAGTACCCATCAGTGCCACCCATATGTAGCAATTACGAGTGCCCATCGGTGCAACCTCATTGGTGCCACCTCATCGGTGCCCATCAGTGCCTGTCAGTGCAGCCATATCACTGCCCGTCATTGAAGGAGAAAACGTACTTATTTACAAAAAATTTTAACAGAAACAAAGAAAAACTTGTTTTTTTTTCGAAATTTTCGGTCTTTTTTCATTTGTTGCGCAAAAAAAAAAAACCGCAGAGGTGATCAAATACCACCAAAAGAAAGCTCTATTTGTGGGAACAAAATGTAAAAAAAATTGTTTGGGTACAGTGTAGCATGACCATTCAATTGTCATTCAAATTGTAACGGCGCTTAAAGCTGAAAATTGGCCTGGGCGGGAAGGTGTCTAAGTGCCTGGTATTGAAGTGGTTAAAGAAATGTTTCCATAGTGAAAACAGTCTTTCCTGGCCTCTAAGGTCAGGAAAGGGGGTTTACATCGGGCGAATAGGATAGTTATTTGGCAAACAATGGATTTGTAGCAAGTACTTGGTATGTGAATCTGTAAATCCTGCAGTGGTAGTTAGAGAGATAAGAACTTGATGCCTATGTACTGTAGACTACTGAAAAGAAAAAAAAAAATACCCCCACACCAGAGTACAATGTGATGGCATCCAGAATGTACCATGTGCTAGGACTTGGTGAGAAGGAGTACGAATTGTGGTCAGTTGTAATTTAGTTTGGTAAAAATATGCAAGCAAAATTTACTGGCTCTTTAACACATACTTTCCCCATCCAATCTCAAGTTTGTGGTAGGGCCAGCAATTAGAGATTATGCTTACGTTATGGCAGACTTCATAGCCACCTGGGCCTTGCAGGTGTTTGATAGCACCATAAGAGGCTATGAAGAAGCCCCCCAGTGCATCCCATGGGAAACATCAAGATTTGGGCATGGCCTTCCTAATGGTGGGCAATAGTCTAAAGCCTTAGAGACAGTTCAGGGTGGGTCATCCAACCAGCTGGGAGTTCATGCTCCACAAACCGATCTAATTGGAAATACAAAAAAAAGGGATAGATCAAAGGAGTGTGGTTGGATATGCCCCTTGATAGGAAGCTTTAGCCTATTACATATGAGAATGTATCAAGGGTTCCAAATGCCAGATTTAATCAGTTGGGGATTTAATGTGAATTTGAGTGGCACAAGAATACATTGTCCTCTGGATGTCTCCCCCAGCACAGCATCAATAACGTCTAACAATTAGTCCAACCCTGAGAACCAGGTCAGTCCTTCCTACCCCCAAGCAGTCTCATCTGGTGGTCTGGAACAGCAGTTAACCTTTTGTAACATGTTCCAATAGCTGCAGCCATTCCCCCTCCAGTGACAGGTGCCCTCTGTCATGGTTTGAACATATCAAATACTCTAAGTCTGCAGGAGTTCTACATGGCACCCACGATCTGCTGATTGCAGATGTAAGGCTTTCCAGGCTCCAAAAAATAAAATAAAAAACCCCACCAAGTGAACCCAGATATCAGGTTATTGAACTCAAGTCTTACACCTTGTTTACATGCCCACCAGATAACCCTTTTATGCAACAGGACGAACAAATCAGGCGTTTATGAATCATTGCATAAACAGTCAGGTTCTCTTTAGCATAAACCTTTCACATGCTAAGGATACCCATCATTGTCATATTTATAACCATTAGAAAAACTTTTTTGGACTGTAAAGACATTTAATAAAGTATTGGAAGAATAAAACTGTTATGGCTACAAGTGTGCACCAAGAAGCTGTAACAGAGAAAATGTATGGTTAAATACAAGTGAATTATTGCACAAAACGAATTTTTCAAACACCGGAAATGATTAGCAAATGCCATTTACAACAATCAGAAAAATGGGGATTTGTCTGACAGTTATACAATGAGGTCTGTGTTAACAGGTATGATTTATATGGTTCCCCTAGTATTTAGCTGGCAAACTAGTTTTTGTTCACTTACCAACTACAAGCGGTTGATCACAGTTGTCACCAGTCCATCCCGGTCTGCAGCTTCCACAGTTGTACCCATAGAAACGTCCATTACACAAACAAGTCCTGTTAAAGAAGCGGAGAGGCCAACGTTCACGATCATCCAGACCATCAAGTGTATACTGGGGTCCATGAGGTCTGGAGTCTGCTGTAACTTGCACACATAGCCCCCGGCCAACAGTAAAGCCACACTGGTCAGCGGGATTTGGAGACTGTTGGGGAAAGAGACCAGGACAGCACTCTCCACTAGTTAAGGCTTCTGGAGTCACACACTGACGAGGAAATTGTGCAGAAATCGGGTCATGAAAAAGGGCAACCACAAATGCCACCGTAAAGGTACGCCAAGACATGTAGCACAACATCATTGTTTGGTGGACAGTCACAGCTGTAGAAGAACAGATACAGATGAGAGAACTGGTGTTGTCAGGAGTTATAACATTTAACTAGATTACATAAAACCTCTGAAATGAAGCCTAATAAAGCTTAGCAGTTAAAATTTTACCAGCTTTGATGAAGGGCCCCTCCTTTTTAACTCAGCATATCTAATAGGCATATTAACCGATGTTTGCCATATTAGCGATTATAAAAAGCATTTGCTCAGACAGAACAAGCAATTTTCACACCAAGCTTAACTAATCTGATTGCTGCAATTATACACTCGAGTCAGCTAAACAAAACTTATAATATGCATGTAATGAAGCTGCAAGGTAGCAAAAAGATTTTGGACATTAAAGAAAAAGTTTGTAATATTACCTTCACAGGAGTAGGAAAAAAAAAAAACACAGATTAATGATTCAGTGGTGCTCTAACACAGCTTTCAACTAACGTTTTATGGATGAAAGCCACACCCAGGCAGCTTCCCCACACATCAATTACTTCTGAGGCTTGTACAATAAAGCATGTGTCTTATAATCCCTGCTAGTGAGAAGCTGTTACTTTTAGTCTGTTTAACATCCATGCTTAGCCTCTACTTGTCCACCAAACAATCATATGTTGAGGGATGGAGGGAGGGAGGGGGTTGAATTTAGTCCAAAAGCCATAAAAACCCTATATATTTATATAGGCATATGTATTCAAAAAGACCCATTTAGAATATAATAAAATTATTGCTAGGTTTTATCTTGCAGTGTACAGCATTTTAGCTTTTGTAATTCATGCCCATTTTTTTTTTTGGCATAAAAAGGGGCGCAGCAAAACAAGTCTTAGAAGTAATGAAAAAAGGAGCAGAGGAAAAATAAAAGTTTACCTACAGTTCCTTCAAAGTATACAGACTTAGCAGTTTCACATTTCAGAAGGATCACAGGTATCAAATAGAAGTGACAAGCTTACATTAAATATTTCAGCTCTAAGAGAACATTACACTTTTTTTTTTAATACATCTCTTGGCAACTACCAGATTTTAAATTTCTCATTAGTACCCCACCATTTTAAACATCACATACCTTTACATCAAAAGGATTGCAGCTGCTCTTAAAAAGTTGGATGTTAAAAGATAGCCGTTACTTTGTTTTCAGGTCCATTTCCTGATAATCCTTTTGATAGAGTCAGAAGATTTTTCCTGCCCAGTCTAATCCTTTTATATCAGTGTAGTTTACCCAGCACATGATCTCTTTCATTATGATCGTCTTGTGACCAGAACGCTTGAGCATGGGTCAAAGAAAAGAATTTTGACAAACCTGGACATAACATTCCTTAAACCAAAATGTTTCCCCTTTAACAGCTTATTAGACCAACTCTCCCCAAACATACCGTATGTATTGAAGAGAGCAATTGTCTATCAAGTCAGTGCAAAATCACATGCACGTTACAGGGGAGAAAGCTGATTATAGAACTACCATTTAAAAAAAATAAAAACTGGCTTCTTCAAAGTTCCCACACCAATTTCAGTGGCAATACTCACCTAGAAAAAGATCCAGCTTACATGCAACAATATTTGCTGAAGCACCTTTATTTATCAAATCCATTGATGAGTGATCAAGCTGACCACTTGTTCATTAACTATTCCCATGTTAACCCGTTGTTTAGTGATTGAAAGTATACCTGTCATAGATAAAATATGACTGTTTCCACTACTGACTTTTGGAAAATGCTATTTGACTGGCTGTGGCTAGCTTCAGTGTTTCTGAGTCGCTGACCCAGAACAAGCATACCACCAAGGAAAGCCTGTGAAAGTCAGAATAATTTTTGTTGCTTGTTTCAGATTAAGTAACTCAGGAAGTACTAAATTTAAAGATCCAGCATATGAACCAAATAATTTTATAAATTGCTATTTTATCTCCACTGCAAGTGGCTCAATTTTCTGTTCTCTCTGATTGATATAATTAAATATCTTTATATTTACCAGTCTGAAAATCATTTTAAGGAATAATAATTTTTGTAAATTAACCTCAACATTGGTTACATGTATTGGTTAAACATTTATCAGTCTAGAGCAGCACTCATAACTCCTATCCAAATGTCTGTTCAACAGGTTGTTCTTACTTATTACTAATGCATTTAAAGAATCAGTACACCCAGATCTAGGAGAGTTATAGTGGTTATAAAGATAGAAGGTTTTTTACCCTAATGCATCCTCTAGATTCAAGTAAAAAACATTCTGTGATCAGGTCCCCCCCTCAGCTCCCCTAAATACTTACCCAAGCAGTTGCGGCCCATCCATTAAGGGCGCTGCCCCCCTCATTCCAACGGCGTCTCTGTTATCCATGTGTCCGGCTCCTTTCAGGACATCGGCACATGGATTCCAATGCTGAGGGACTGCTTTTTTCAAGCACCGATTAGGGCCAGAGGCTCTAATAGGCTTCAATATAGGGTTATATGGTTATATGATTAGGGAAGTTTCACGTCTTGAAACAAAGTGGATCTACCAAGCTCAGACTTATGCTCCCTTCGGTATGAATATCGAATGGGACATTAACGCATTTATTAATAATGGATAGGTATGTATGATGGGTGATAGGTATGTATCTATGATGTGCGTTCTTTTTGTTCTTGCGGTATTCATCATAGGACTGCTAATGTGGTTGTTATTGTCTTTGGGTTTATTTATTTATTTTTTGTTGGGGCCACAGATTGTAGGTTAATCTATATATTTCATGTGAGCCTATGTTGTTTTATATGATGTATGTATTATGCTTGTTTACTCTTTTACTGCCACAAGAGGTCGCCACTCCTTGACATCCATATGCACTTATAATCCCTCCTCCCATATATTACTCTATTGAGTTTTTTTTTTAATTCAAGTTATGTAAGATACCTGCATTTGACTTGGTATCAAACTCTTGTAGTCCCTGTATAGCAGAGCTTAGTTTGGGAAAGAGAGAAGCAGCACAAAGAACCAATCAGTTGTTCTGCAGTGCAAGGCGCAAGCAGATAATAAACTACTTAAAGGCATCGCTAAATTCAATTGGATAAATATTATTGGATGTGTTTTGACAGAATACAATTGTGTACTTTTATGGTTCCTCTTTGTAAATTTATATTTATTTCTCAGTGTATCAGGTTTCCCTGACAAAGATTTAAGAGAAAAGCATCAGAACCTGGTGGATACTCTCCTGTAGAACACATATATCTGCTATACAGGCAGCACAGTGGCTAAGTGGTTAGCACTTCTGCCTAGCAGCACTAAGGTCATCAGTTCAAATCCTAACCATGACACTATCTGCCTGGAGTTTGCATGCTTTCCCTGTGTCATGCATGTGTTTCCTCTGGGTACTCCGGTTTCCACTCACACTCCAAAGACATGCTGGTAGGTTAATTAGATCCTGTCTACCTTGGCCCTTGTCTATATGTACAGTATGTATGAATGTGAGTTAGGGACCTCAGATGGTAAAGCTACTTGAGGGCAGGGACTGTAAATGTACAGATGTAAATGTCAGTGCCACCTACAATATAAAGCACTGCATAAATTGACAGCACTATATAAGTGCCTTTAAATAAATAATTTACCTTATCTCTGTAATTAGCTGCTGAGTTGTACAGTATTTGCATAGTTCCCAACTGTCCCTGATTTTGAGGGACTGTCTCTGATTTGGAACAAAGTTCCTCTGTTCCTCTCTCCTCCTCATTTTGGTCTGATCTATATATTTGCATAAAAAAAGCACTATTTATCTTTCAAATAGCGTTTCCCAGTGCCAGTGGTATGGGTGTGCTCAGGAAGCAGTGCTCTTTTCCCCCCGAGCCCACCCTTTTTTTAAGCCTATTAGAGACTCTGGCTCTAATCACGTGCTTCAAAAATAAATACATTTTTTGTTTAACCTCCTCACGCCTGCACTATAGCCGAAAGACGGCTACAGCGCGGGCCTAAATTGCCGGGAGAGTGTCCGTGTACAGCCTCCAGTGCATGAGCTGCTTGCGTTTCCCCTGCCCCTTACCACATGATCAGCTGTCAGCCAATGACATGATGTAAACAGAAGATTGTAATCAGCTTTTTTTTCCTCACGCTAACAGTGTGAGGAGAAAAAAAAACGATTACCAGCTTCTGTCAGAAGAACATCGGTCCCACACACGGACACCCACTGCTATTAAGCAGTGCCCACCAGTGCCACCTATCAATGCCCACCAATGCCCACTATCAGTGCCGCCAATCAGTTCCCTTCAGTGCCTCATCATCAGTGCCACCTATCAGTGCTGCCTATCAGTGTCACCTACCAGTGCCTATCAGTGCCTCATCATCAGTGCCACCCATCAGTGCCACCTATCAGTGCTGCCTATCAGTAACCTTCAGTGCCACAAATTAGTGCCCATCCCAGCCACCCATCAGTGCCACCTATCAGTGCCACCTCTCAGTGTCCACCAGCGCTGCCTCATCAGTGCCCATCAGTGCCACCTTATCAGTGTCACATTATCAGTGCCTATCAGTGCAGCATATCAGTGCCCAACAGTGAAGCCTATCAGTGCCCATCAGTGCAGCCTCATCTGCTCACATCAATGAAGGAGAAAAATTACCTGTTTGCAAAATTTTATAAAATTTTATAAATTTTATAAAAAACTGTTTTTTTGTTTTCTCAAAATTGTTGGTCTTTTTTCATTTTTTTTAGCAAAAAAATAGAAAACCCAGCAGTGATTAAATACCGCCAAAAGAAAGCTCTGTTTGTCTAAAAAAAATGGTAAAAATTTAATTTGGCTACAGTGTTGCATGACCATACAATTGTCATTCAAAGAGTGACAGCACTGAAAGCTGAAAATTGGCCTGGGCAGGAAGGGGGTTTAACCACTTCAGCCCTGGAAGAATTTACCCCCTTCCTGACCAGAGCACTTTTTGCGATTCGGCACTGCGTCGCTTTAACTGACAATTGCGCAGTCGAGCGACGTGGCTCCCAAACAAAATTGATGTCTTTTTTCCCACAAATAGAGCTTTCTTTTGGTGGTATTTGATCACCTCTGTGTTTTTTGCGCTATAAACAAAAAAAGAGCGACAATTTTGAAAAAAATGCATTATTTTTTACTTTTTGCTATAATAAATATCAATTAGATATCATAGAGGGTCCAAATCACCAACGATAAACAACAAAAGTCCAAGTGATAATAGTAAAAATTCCGTGACAGCAAGGAAGGATCCACCACCAGGAATGGAAGGGGTTACTCCTTACCAGAAGGCCATGACCCCCCACCACAGAGGATCACAGCAAGCAGGAATCTTTAAAAGCCATAAATGGGAACTGTCAGCGGTGTCCACCAGAGGTCATCTCATCATAAGCCACTCCAACGAACCCAAGGCTCAGATACCATAAAACATAGAAGGGGCTCACATAGTGTAAAACCGATATGATTTATTAAAAATAAGTAAGATACAAATGCACACTTACAGAGTGTAAATGGATAGAACAGCCTTAAGTCTGGCTCCGTGGCCACCGGAGCTCGGACAAACCCGTCCTGCTGGAATGCAACTCGCTTGGGGGTAACGTCAGTGCTTTGTCTGGCTCCGCCCTACGCGTTTCGTGACATCATCTTCTTCGTGCCCCTGGAAGACGTGATTATGTCACGAAACGCGTAGGGCGGAGCCAGACGACGCGTTGACGTCACCCCCAAGTGAGTTGCATTCCAGCAGGACGGGTTTGTCCGAGCTCCGGTGGCCACGGAGCCGGACTTAAGGCTGTTCTATCCATTTACACTCTGTAAGTGTGCATTTGTATCTTACTTATTTTTAATAAATCATATCGGTTTTACACTATGTGAGCCCCTTCTATGTTTTATGGTATCTGAGCCTTGGGTTCGTTGGAGTGGCTGATGATGAGATGACCTCTGGTGGACACCGCTGACAGTTCCCATTTATGGCTTTTAAAGATTCCTGCTTGCTGTGATCCTCTGTGGTGGGGGGTCATGGCCTTCTGGTAAGGAGTAACCCCTTCCATTCCTGGTGATGGATCCTTCCTTGCTGTCACGGAATTTTTACTATTATCACTTGGACTTTTGTTGTTTATCGTTGGTGATTTGGACCCTCTATGATATCTAATTGATACTTTATCTTATGGGACTTTTTTTCATTATCACCAAATGTTTTGCACATTGATTCATTTTTATTTATGATTATTATATGAATTTTTCTTCACTGTTAACTTCACGTTATGTTATACCAGTATTAGCGCAACCCTTTATTTTTCTTATGCCTTTTCACAATTGATGTTTTTTGTGGGGATTGCTGCTTTTCACACTATTTGATTCGTATTTGGTTTTTAGCACAGTTTTTCATTATTTTCTATATAATAAATATCCCCCAAAAATATATAAAAAAATATTTTTTTCCTCAGTTTAGGCTGATACATATTCTTCTACATATTTTTAGTAAAAAAATTCGCAATAAGCGATTATTGATCGGTTTGCGCAAAAGTTATAGCGTTTACAAAATAGGGGATAGTTTTATGGCATTTTTATTAATAATAATTTTTTTTTAATTGGCGGCGATCATCGATTTTTACTGTGACTGCGACATTATGGTGGACACATTGGACATTTTTGACACATTTTTGGGACCATTGTCATTTATGCAGCAATCAGTGCTATACAAATGCACTGATTCCTATGTAAATGACACTGGCAGTGAAGGGGTTAACCACTAGGTGGCAGTGTAGGGGTTAAGTGTGTCCTAGGCAAGTGTTTCTAACTGTGAGGGGCATGGCTGTGTGTGACACGTCACTGATCTCTTCTCCCATGACAGGGAGCAGAGATCAGTGACACTGTCACTAGGCAGAACGGGGAGATGCTTGTTTACATTAATATCTCCCCGTTCTTCCTCCCCGTGAGGCGATCACGGGTATCCCCGCGGCGATCGAGCCTGCGGGACCCGTGACCCGACTCATGGAGCTTGCCGCGGGCATGCGCGCGCGTGCGCGCCCGCTGGCCGCCTCTTAAAGGGGAACGTACAGGTACTTTTGCCGCAGTATATCTGCGTGAGGCGCTGGGCAAGTGGTTAAGTGCCCAGTAAGCAAGTGGTTAATTTTCCTTTAAGGGGGCGTGGCAAGGTGTGCCTGCATACTTTTGCTAATAGGTGTCCCTTAGTCCATCTAAGAAACTTTGGAGGTTTATTTTTTTATTGCCAGTGTAATACCTATTAATATTTAGGAGGTGCAATTTTGGTAGCAGGGAAGTAGTATAACAACAAGGGAATACAATTGAGCCTTTTTGTTGTTTTTAAGGAAATTATTGTATCATTTTGTATTGAATAAAACATGTATGGTTTTATAAATAATTGCCTGTGTTTTCTGTGATCTGTGACTTGGCACTTTGAAAATCCCTTTTTTCTCCTATCTTTTTGTGTTATGCAATCTCCATGATTAGAAGATGGTGCCAAACTATTCATGTCTCATCTCCAATGTGTACAATTAAATCCCATACACAGTGAAAATTGAAATAAACATTGAAATAAAAACAACAGTAAAATGGTATATAGAGAGGGCGGGTAAGAGGCGCTAAACCAGCTATATATCAGAGAGGCCCCTGAGGATGCATTTTCATAGGAATCACTAAGGGTAGGATTTCAGAGTAAGAATGTTGCGCTGCCACAGCGGAGGTCCAGGTGGCAGTGTTATATGTGAGTCTAGCGGCATGATATATTGTTTTTATGCAATTTTACCTGTTTATTGTACGTCCTTTTAATAAATACTACACTATGGGGCATATTTTTTGTTTATGTCCTTTGGTATTTTGAGACATATGAATGGAGCTCTACCCTGTGAAATGAGATAATATTATTATTATTATTATTATACAAGATTTATATAGCGCCAACAGTTTACGCAGCGCTTTACAATGTATAAGGGGGACAACACAATTACAGTACAGTTCAATACAAAAGGTACAGGAGGGCCCTGCTCATAGAGCTTACATTCTAAAGGGAGGGGGTGGTGGTACAAAAGGTAATAGCTGCAAAGAATGATTTGATGGGGGTGGCTCAGGGACAGTTATGTGGGTGTGAGATAGGCTTCCCTGAATAAATGAGTTTTCAGGGATCTCCTAAAAGTGGACAGGGTAGGGGCTGATCAGACATACTGGGGCAGGGAATTCCAGAGGATGGGAGAGGCTCTGGAGAAGTCCTGAAGGCGAGCATGGGAGGAGGTAACAAGGGAGCTAGAGAGCAGGAGGTCCTGGGAGGAGCGGAGGGGGAGATTTGGGCGATATCTGCAGATGAGGTTGGTGATGTAGATGGGGGCGATGTTGTGAATGGCCTTGTATGTTATGGTTAGCATTTTGAATTTTACACGGTGGGGTAGGGGAAGCCAGTGAAGGGATTGGTAGAGAGGAGCAGCAGTCACGGATCGATTAGTGAGGTGTATTAGTCTAGCAGCAGCATTCATAATAGACTGAAGGGGGATAGCCTGCTTAAGGGTAGGCCATTAAGGAGAGAGTTGCAGTAGTCGAGGCGGGAAATAATCAAGGAGTGAATAAGTTGCTTTATGGTGTCATTAGTCAGGAAGGGTTGAATTCTGGAGATGTTGCGAAGGTTAAGGCGGCAGGATTTAGCCAGTGATTGGATATGGGGGCTGAAGGAGAGGTCAGAGTCAAGGATTACACTCAGGACCCTGGCATGTGTGGAGGGACCAATGGTTGTGTTGTTGATATTAATGGTGTAGTCACAGGAGGGGGACCGTGAAGGAGGAAATATAACAAGCTCCGTTTTAGAAAGATTAAGTTTGAGGAAGTGGTGTGACATCCATACCGATATGTCATTCAGCAAGTTTGAGATCCGTGAGGAGCTAGAGGGGGTGAGTTGAGGAGTGGAAAGATAGATCTGTGTGTCATCGGCATAGAGGTGGTATTGGAAGCCATGGGAGGTTATCAACTGGCCCAGGGAAGAGGTATAGAGCGAGAAAAGGAGAGGCCCAAGGATGGAGCCTTGGGGTACCCCAACAGAAAGAGGAAGGGGAGCGGAGGAGATGGAGTTGTAAGTGACACTGAAAGTGCGCTGAGATAGGTAGGAGGAGAACCAGGATAATGCAGAATCACGGAGGCCAAGGGAGTGTAATTTGCTGAGGAGCAGCAGGTGGTCAACTGTGTCAAAGGCAGCAGAGAGGTCTAAAAGTATGAGTATGGAGTAGTGGCCATTGGTTTTGACAGTTATTAGGTCATTGGTGAGTTTTAGTAGGGCAGTTTCAGTAGAATGTTGTGGGCGGAAGCCAGACTGTAGGGGGTCGAGAAGGTTGTTGTCCGTGAGGTAGCAACTCATTTGGTCATGAACAAGGCATTCAATGAGCTTGGAGGCAAATGGGAGCAGGGAGATAGGTTATTCAAACAGGTGGGGTCTAGTGAGGGTTTTTTGAGTATGGGGGTAACCAGTGCATGTTTGAGTGGGGAAGGAAAGGTGCCGGAGGAGAGGGAGAGGTTGAAGATGTGGGTTAGGGAGTTGAGGATAGAGTGGGAAGGTGGTCGCAGTAATTGAGAGGGGACAGGGTCCAGGGGACATGTAGTGAGGTGGGCCATGGAGAGGAGTTTATCAACTTATTCTGTGGTAACTGGGCAAAAGGAGGAGAGTATTGAGTGTGGTGTTGGACCTGATATGTTGGGTAGGGGAGGAATTTGAATGCTGGATATCTCCTTGCGAATTGTGTTGATTTTGATAATATAAGAGGAAATCCTTGCACTGAAACCTGTGGACATCCCTGTTTTCACCTTTGATGCTTATGATCTTTTGTGCGTCGAGTGCGCACTGCATTGGGGTGAAAGCTGGTGGAGGCTGGTGATCGGCAGTTGCACTTATAATTTATGCATGCTACTCACCTGGGTGTAAGAAAAAGAGTATCAATAATTCTGCGCTGCCCAAAGAGTGAGATAAGCAGCTAACACGGCCAATAGGATATAAGCATATAACAAGGAAACAAAAGTATGTGTAGCGCTAGAAAACACAAAAGTTCAATATAGGGACACTGAAGTCCAACTAATGGTAAAGAAATGGGGAGAAAGGTCCTCAATGTTTATAAGACTCATAAAAATTAATAGTCTATATAGATGTGGTGACTTTGTGTAGACAACAATTCAAATGCATGACATCCAAAGTGAAGACAGAAGAGGCACACCACCACCGAAAATGAGAAGGCTTACCAGATCTCGTGGACCCTAGAGGGCATACGCCCAAATGGGTCGAATCAGGCTTGGGTGGTGGATGATGGTGGATGTTCCGGAAAGATGGTTAAGATGGACATCAAAAAGTAAACCGTGGACTTGTGTGTCCCTCAGGATGAAATTGAGGAGTAGACGGTGATGATGTAAAGCAAGGAGGAAAAAGGCCACAGCGTAATTCCATAAAACAAGTATTAACGTTTAGTTAAAATAAGAGTAAGAAATTCACTCACATGTACGTCCTGTAAAATCAGCGCTGTACAAATATGGTGGCAGTGGGGTCCTATCCGACGCGTTTCGTCCTCGCCAGTGTCTGAGGATCATCGGCACTATGGTGGCTACGATTTCAATGGTGAAGTGGGCTCAATGGAAGATGAGACCCTTCCAAAAAGGGTTTCTTCATCAGTGGTTAGGCAGCAAGACTCAGCTCATTCGCATCACTTCTTCAGTGAGAAACTCCCTTCCCTGGTGGTTCCAGCGGGAACATTTTTACAACTGTCATTCCATTCTTCCCACCTCATGGATAACGTTGACGGCGGATGCCAGCAACAAGGGCTGGGGTGCCCACTGTTTGACAGAAGTGGCACAGTGTACCTGGGACTTTCCTTCCAGAGGAATGGTGTCAAACATTTTGGAATTGAGGGCAGCATTCAAAGCGCTACTAGCATTTCGTCATCTGATTTCCGGAACCTCGGTTCTACTCTGGTTAGACAACACGACGGCTGTGGCGTACATGAGGAGACAAGGAGGTACTCGGAGTCTGTCTTTACATCAGGAGGTAGAGCCAATTATGACTTGGGCTCAGAGGAACCTGGTCAATATAACAGCAACATATGTACCAGGGACTCAGAATGTTCAGGCAGACTTCCTATCTCGAGTCCATTTAGACAACAACGAATGGTCTCTCCACGAGGAAGTATTCAGTTGGATTCTGACCTTAGGAATCTCTCCAGAAGTCGACTTATTTGCCTCCCCTTGCAACAAGAAAGGTATTATTCGAGATTCCGGGATCCTCAGGCTTATGGGGTGGACGCCCTGACGGAACGATGGTGGTTCCGCAGAACTTATGCTTTCCCACCAACCCCCATCATTCTTCAGTTCCTGCGGAGACTCAGGTCGGAAGTAGCAGAAGTGATAGCCATAATACCTTACTGGCCCAACAGGCCCTGGTTCCCCCTGCTAATGCTTCTCAGTGTCAAGGATCCAATCCCCTTACCCCTCAGACCCGATCTTCTATCCCAAGGCTCGCATCTACATCTCTGCCCGGCTCATCTGCACCTGAGGGTCTGTTTTTTGAGAGGGAAAGGTTAGAAGCTCTGGGATGCCCCAGGGAGGTTATTCCTACTCTCATGAGTGCGAGGAGAAGAAGTACCAATCGGGGATATGAAAGAATTTGGGCTAGATTTACAGCTCTGACTGTAATCCGACAGTTCAGGATGTCTTAAGTTTCTTACAAACTGGTCTAGATGTCTCCTTATCTGTTAGCGCTCTTCGTGTGCAAGTCTCAGCATTTTCAGCTTTTTTTCGTGTGTCATGGGCCAAACACCCTTTGGTTCAACAATTCTTCAAGGGAACAGTCAGGCTCAGACCTCAGAGGAAACCTAGATTCCCTAAGTGGGATCTACCACTAGTCCTTGACTTGACCTTGACTCACAACTGGACAAGCCTCTCTCGGTTAGAGAGCTTATCCTTAAGACTTCTTTTCTGATAGCCATTTCCTCGGCAAGAAGAGTCTCTGAAATCCAGTCTCTAGGGTCAAAGGAGCCCTTTCTCACTTTTTCCCAGACAGAGTGGTCCTAATTCCGATGCTAGGATCAAATCCTAAGGTCACTTCAGTCTCCCACGAAAACCAGGATATCACACTCCCTACTTTTAATTCTGCTGGAAGTCTGGAGACACATCCTCTCGATATAGGGGTTATCTTGAAGCAATACTTGGTGGCTACAGCTTTTTTTCGACAATCAGACTACCTCTTTGTTCTGTTGCACGGGAAAAGCAAGGGTCTCAGAGCTCCCGTCAGATCCATCGCAGCTTGGGTTGTTCAGGCTATCCAATGGGCTTACAGAGAGAAGGGCTTGGCTCCTCCTGAGGCGGTTACGGTGCATTCCACGAGAAGTCTCTCTACTTCCTTGGCGGCTTCACATCTTGTGGCACCTGAAGTTATCTGCAGTTAAGCAGCTTCTTGGTCAACGATTCATACTTTTATGTCTCATTATTGCTTTGAACCAGAGACTTTATCTTCTGTTGATTTTGGTTTGAAAGTTTTGTTGTTTGATAGTGTTAAATAAATCTTTGTGTTCAGCATTTATGCCCATCCGGGTGTGTATGGCGAGTTATTTCCCACACGCTGCTGCCATGGAGTTTGTCAGGAAAATGGAAAATTGCTTTCAAAATACTTACCGTAATTTTCCTTTCTTGATGGACTCCATGGCAGCAGGAGTTCCCTCCCAAATGGCTGGAGTAGGCTAGTTATCGAACACGGCCGTGGGCAGGGAGCAAAGATTTATGGGAGTAGTGTCCTATAGGGTAGTGGAAGCGGGACTTAACCCACACATTGCTGCCATGGAGTCCATCAGGAAAGGAAAATTACGGTAAGTATTTTGATAGGAATTTTCCATTTTTCCCAGTCTATCTGGAGTTCCAGAGATAAGGATCAAAGGAGAGGATTCATCATACTCCACATGAGTGGCATTATCAAAGCGTGTTTGGTACACATAATTGTATAGCCACAAATTCTAGTAAGCCTTCAATTATTATGGTGGTTGGACACCTTCTTTTGCACTTGGGTGCAAAAGTGGGAACATTGGACTTTTTTGTTTAACACAGAAGGACTTTTCTGTGTTTTTCATGTTTATGTAACTCACGTTTATAATCATCACAGCGCTGCATATTTTATGTTTATTGCTTTGGAGGATTGGATATATTGCCTTTTTTTGCTAGCAGCTGTTATTTCATTTTATTTTTCTGTTTAGCACTCACTTTATTTATTTTTTCAGCTATATATCAGGAAGTCATCAACCCAATAGTATACTTGAATCAGGAAGAAGTAAGGATAAGGGCGTTGAACGATGACCCCCTGATATCTCTAACCTCAATAGATAGGAATTGGTGTAATAGAAGGGTCTGGCGCTGTTCCTATAACTAAGTGATAATTCCCTACCTGCGTATTTTTATTTATATCTCTAGTTTAAAAAAAGGCGTACAATTTTAAGTTCCTAAGTATAAACAAAACGTGCAGGTGTCAAATAGTGATATCCTTAAAAAATATATTTTACACAATTTTAAACAAGCTATAAATGTGTATAAAAACAAGCTTCTAATATAAAAAATTCTAGTGGTGGTGTCGAGTCTCCATATGCGGTGTTGCTGATAAATATTCCAAATATCTTAAAGTGTGGGGGGAAAAGGGGGGGGGAGGGGGGAGGGGGTGAGTGAAGGTGGGGAAGGGAAGGGGAGGGAGGGGGAAAAGGAAAGGTGTGGGAGATCAGCCACTGGTGAAGGAGCTGGAAAATGGTCAAAAATCACTTCTGCTAAAGTGCAAACGTGCTAGTAAAGTTCAAATAAAGTCCTTATGGTGTAATAAACTTGCTATCCTTAATAGTATAATGTCTTGGTATATGTGATGTTGTGAAAAAGATCCTTGCTCTGAAAGTGCAGCCACTCACCAGGTCACTTCACCCCTGCAGGGGTATCGGGCAATTACAGTTTTGCGCCACTGTACGGCGATCACTGGCAGACTCAGGATCGTGGTGTATCTTGTGCTGTCCTGTGACCCAGAATCATCTGACGCTCACTGCACTGTTGGCTGACATCACATAACTGCTCCAGGCTCTGGAAGGATATTGTATAAGGGGAGAACTGTCTCCATGTGTTCATCTCTAGAGACTTTTCCTTTTCTTTTCAATAGATAGGAAAACTGTTTATATAAAATGTCATAAATTTATTACAAACTGTTAAAAACAGACATATCACATCATAAGGGCAAAGTAGAGTCCAAATGTATAAAAACAAATTTAGGGTAATAGTCAGACAGTAGAGATCGCCTAAATAAACATTTTGAAATAAATATTCTAACTGCAATTAAATAAAAATGTACAAAGTGTCTGCTTTAACAGTTCTCTATATGCTGAAATACTGTTCAAACAACTGTGTTCCCACAACACAAAAATGGTGTAATATTAAAGCATCTAAAGCATCATGACCCCCAGAAATGGAGTGGTCAAGGTAAGCATGTATTATGTAAACCATACAGTTCTACTCCCTTCAAATGCTTAGGATATCAAACAGCCCACTCTCGGATGGGACCAGCGTGCATACATACAAGACAAATATGACCACAATAGTGTAACACCATAAGGACGTGTTTATTAAAAGTATTCTGATAATAGGAAAGAGCAGAGTTACAGAGAGATGAGCTCATCAGTCTGCTGCTTCTCTTTTCGCTCTTCAGTCACAGGGTGGGGGTGAGAAGGAAACTTGTAAATGAAAACAGGAAATGGACAGCAGCATGTGAGTGAGTTTATTACAGTTTTTCCTTTTCAGGACTACCATACATAGAAAAATCGCCTCTCTCCCAGTCCAGTCTGTGTTGTTAAATGTGTGAGATGGCCTCAGCCTTACACCACTTCACAAGCCACAGCCTCTGACATGTTTCGTCCTACCCACTGGGGCTTATTCAAAAACGTTAGCCCCCGGCAGGTGGAGCAAAACATGCCAGAGGGCATGGCTTGTGGAGTGGTGTAAGGCTGAGGCCATCTCACACATGTTAACAATACAGACTGGACTGGTAGAGCAGAAATTTTTCTAAGTATACTACATACTACTGGATTCCTGAGCACCAGTGGGACAATAACTTAATGGGAAAACTTAGAAAAATATAATAAAACAAATGTCACTGTAAAAATATAAACTTAGCTTAACTTAAAAGTGGACAGTGTCAGTAGGGCACTGAATGTGTTAATAGGGCAATGGGTAGTGTCAGTAGGGCAGTAGACAGTATCAGAAAAGCAGTGGATGTGTCAGTAGGGCGGTGGATGGTGCCAGTCAGTAGAGCAGTGGATGATGTCAGTATGGCAGAGGTTTGTGTCAGTAGGACAGTGAATGGTGTCAGTCAATAGAGCAGGGAATGGTGTCAGTAGAGCAGTAAACTTTGTCAGTAGAGCAATGGACATGGTCAGTAGGGTAGTCGACAGGTCAGTAGTTTTTTTTTAATTGTTTTTTACCATTTATTAAATCCAATTTTTACATTTTGTAGGAGAACATGGGGGGATGGTGCTGCCATTGGCTCGTGCTGCTGTCAATCACATCCAATGACGAGGCGCGTTGGGGGTGGGGCCGAGTGATACAGTGAGCGGCTATGGCTGCCGGCTGTATCACGGGAGCGCGCCTGCAAGCACTCAACACCATGCGAGGGAGCTCGCATGAAGGTGTTGAGTCCTTGCCGGAGGGAGCCGAGACAGCCGAGACAGCCGCCGAGGGACCCCAGAAGACCAGGTTCGGGGCCACTCTGTGCAAAATGAGCTGCACAGTGGAGGTAAGTATAACGTTTGTTATTAAAAAAAAAAAAAAATAATAACTTTAGTGATCATTTAATTTATTTCAATGGGCAGAACAAAAAAATGATTTATTCTGGCCAATGAAATGAATTAATGCCGGAATGCTTTGTATCTAGACATACAGAGGTCTCCTTCCACAATGTAGCAGGCCTATCTGATTGTGACGCTATAGGTTACCCCTCATCTTGCCGCTACTCACATCTCATCACCCACAATGTCCCCTAGATTCCCCGATGCCTACCCAACGACAATATGGAGGACTATCTGTTTTATCTTAATGCCTTATAGTTCCTGTGGAGCTATGTATAATCTATGATGCTTGTTATTTCTCGATTAGCATACGTTTACTCTACCCCCCGTGGCCCCCGGTCCTGGGAGGCGCTCCGTGTGATTACCATGACTACCCCCCTTAGGACCGACAGTGCATGTATATGCACTGTACTTTTTCTAGTCAGTTATACATTTTAGAAATGTTATGTTACTTATTCAATGGTTTACTGCTGCCACCTAGTGGCCTGTTATTATTTTTTTTTCAATGGTGGTTTCCTTCTTCTACTATTCTAATTCTTATTCCTCTTCTGAACTGGAGATGGATCCCGCCCACCCTTCCTACTCTCGCCTCCTCATCTCTCTCTATTCTGCTCTCTCTGCCTCCCTCACACCCCCCCTTACCTATTTACTTTTCCTTTCTATTGAAAAAGCCTTGGTGCAAATCCAGTTCGGTGTTAGTTATATTGTGGAAACTCAGTGTCCCCCCTCTTTTTACTATTACCACAATGTCACATGATCTTATAACATTATCAACCTTTAACTGCAGGGGTTTTAATACTCCAGAGAAGAGAAGTCAGATATTATACCACTTCCACAAAGCCAGGACTCAAATTTTACTCTTGCAAGAGACCCACTTTAGGGGCACAGCCATCCCGACCCTTAATAATCATTACTATCACCAGTGGCATCATAGTACAAACCCGCAAGCCAAATCAAAAAGGGAATCTATAGCCTTTCATAAATCTTATCACGCAGAGGTTCTAGACTCCCTTGTTGATCCCTTTTTGGTTGGTCTTTTATTTTTCTCAAATTAAAATCTAACTCCTCTATTTTTACAGTGGCTAATGTGTATGAACCTAACCAAGACCAGGGGAGCTTCCTGTCCATAGTTCTGAACAAATTACTCTCCTTTGGCGGTTCCTGTTTCATTCTAGGTGGAGACCTCAATGTGACCCTTTCCCCGCCGTGGACACATCCTTAGGTAAATCTTCCATCCCCCACTCCACTCTCACACACATTAAATCACTAATGCATTCTGCTCAACTGGTGGATGTCTAGAGAGTGCAGCACCTATTTGAGAGAGATTACAACTGTTACTCTGTAGCCCACAACTCTTATAGTCGTATTGACTACTTCCTTGTCTCCCGATCCTTGTTAGATATTCCACTTAAAGCATCCCTTGGCAATATATTGTGGTCTGACCATGCCCCCGTACACTTAAGCCTGGCTCACCACTTAAGTCCCACAAGACATTTTCATGGTGCTTGAACAACAGTTTATTGAAAGACAACCCTATGTGTAGCAGGGATTAAATGGATGATCCGTGACTTTATTCAGGATCATCGGCCTGACGAAAACAGCCCCCTTATTAAATGAGAAGCTTTAAAATGTGTGCTTCAGGGGATATTCATACAACACGGCTCCCGCCTAAAGAAGGCCAGATCCGATGATATAGCCTGACTTCTGTCCACTATAGCTACACTTGAACTCGCACATAAACAAGACCCAGACCCTATGACATACATTGACCTCTCTAACGCCCGTCGAGAATTACTCCGTATACTAGATTCCCACTCCCTCATAGCTAGGGACAGGAGACGTAACCACCATTACACATTACAACAAATGTGGGCAACACCTAGCGAGGGTCCTCCACCCGCATCCACCAACACATCTGCACCACTGATCAGCAAAAGATTAGCAACACTCAGAGTATATCAGATGTCTTTCGATACTACTACTCCCCGCTGTACAACTTGCCCTTGTGGCCTAAAAAAACCCATACAGGGGACCCACATCTCTCCAGCATGGAGGATTATATTTTAGATACTAGAGACAGCCCTACCACAGATAGATGCCAAAGAGTCAGCTGATCTGGATAACCCTCTATTGGTAGGGGAGTTCCTAAATGCCATCAAAGGGATGAAATCTGGAAAGTGCCCTGGCCCAGACGGGTTTTCCCCTAGGTTCTACAAGTAATTTGCCCAGTCCCTCACCCCATTGCTCTCAGCAACGTTCAATTCCATAGATGACTCCCACCAACCATCTAAAGACCTTTTATCTGCTAACATCTCTGTCCTAAGAAAATTAGGAAGGTGTATTTTGCGCTAACCATATAAAGGAAAAAGAGACGGTGCAGCTGCTAATATAAGCCTAAAATACAAAAGACTCAAAAGTAACATTTAAATTGCAAAAGCGCGCATCCACAAGTGTTTTCCTGATACAAAGATATATACGTGAAACAATGTAGCTAAAAATATAAATATTGACCAATGTGAAAAATGAGCAACAATGTTGCTATGCTGAAATATGTATATAAACAAGGATCATAACGTGATAGATTGAAACAAAAATATTGTAACTTATAAAAATTACGTGTGGCCAAGTGTAACCAAGTGAATAAAAATAAATTAATATATTGAATTGGTATGTGATATGATTCAACAAAAATGCCAGCTGAAACGTCCATGTGAACCAAAAAAACCCCAAAAAAGCACACAGTGATGAATGATGAAAAAACACAATAGTCCTAATATATAGTGAAAAATATCAGCCAAAACTCCTCAGCACTTGGAAAGATACCGGTGTTCTTCCAGCCAGAAAATGTATTACCCTAAATAGGGTTTTCTTTCCAGAGACAGTCCTGAAGTTTAACCCCACTTTGTTTCTGTGAAGCTCTGAGGTCCCGGTGACCAAGCAATACTCTCTGGTGGCAGAGAACCGCCTTCACCCCGCACACTGTAGTGCAGACAACCACAAAAGAGAGCTGACATTTTGAATCATATCACATACTAATTCAATATATTAACTTATTTTTATTCACTTGGTTACATTTGGTCACACATAATTTTTATAAGTTACAATATTTTAGTTTCAATCTACCATATTATGATCCTTGTTTATATACGTATTTCATCATAGCAACATTGTTGCTCATTTTTCACATTGGTCAATATTTATTTTTTAGCTACATTGTTTCACGTATATATCTTTGTATCAGGGAAACACTTGTGGATGCGTGTTTTTACAATTTAAACATCTCTGTCCTCCCCAAACCAGGCAAGGATCCTTCTCAGTGTAGTAGTTATCGGCCGATTTCGCTCCTCCCTTAGACGTTAAGCTTTTAGCAAAAGTTCTAGCGAACCGCTTATCACCCCTTTTGACCTCAGTCATTCATAAGGATCAGGTGGGTTTTGTCCCTGGATGAGAGGCCAGGGACAACACCACTAATAAACACATTTCTTACATTCAGAGACACAACCTAAAGGCATGCCTTCTGTAAGGGTTCCCCTTAATATTCATACCAGACCCAAAGGGCCTGGTAATTAATTGGGAGGGGGGGACCCATGCCGTTTTTTTTAATGAGTTTTATCCATATCGCCGAGATCCGACAATTCATTACAGCCGCGATCAGTTTTAAATTACCTTTTTTTCTTTAGAAATGTCATTTTGCTGTGGTACTGTTCTAAACACGGGAAAACTGCGCCACTTTACAGGCATACTATAGACACCCCCCAGACACCATATTTAAAGGAATATTTCATTTTTATTGTTTTACTTTAAGCATTATTAAAATCACTGCTCCTGAAAAAACAGCCGCAAACATTTTTATGACAATAACTTGTATATAAGCTTTTAATATGAGCACTTTTGGTTTTTCATGTTAGTGTCCCATAGACTTTAACGGTGTTCTGTGGCTTTCGAATTTCCCGCGAACACCGCATAATGCTCGCTGTTCGGCGAATAGGCGAACATCCAATGTTCAAGTCGTACTTACAGTCAACTCGAACATCGGGCTTATCCCAATCTGCACCTTGCGAGTATATTTAAAATATAGCTCGACTGTTATCCCAAGCAGCGGGAGGGGATGTCCCCCTCCCACCACCCTCCGCGACTCGCTCGGGCTCTCCCATCCCACTGGGAGGCCCGAGCGACCAGCCGACATGTCCGCTGGCTTGCTAGAGACCCAAACAAAGCTGGAAACGGCCTCGATAGGGTCTCGGATCTAGTAACCTGGAAGCTATGTCATGACATCACTTCTGGTTTACTGAAGACTTAAAGGTGCCAAATAAATAAAAAAAGACAGCATTCAAAACAGCCAAACTTGGCATTTTAAATGCTTTTCTTATAGACTCCTGATCTCTCCATGAAGAGTACCTGTCACTGCCTATTACTGTCACAAGGGATGTTTACATTCCTTGTGACTAGGGATGAGCCGAATACCTTCCTGTTCGTTTCGCAACAGAACATGTGAACAGGCAAAAAATTTGGCAGAACACACAAACACAGTTAAAGTCTATGGGACACAAACATGAATAATCAAAAGTGCTCATTTTAAAGGCTTATATGCAAGTTATTGTCATAAAAAGTATTTGGAGACCTGGGTCCTGCCCCAGGGAACATGTATCAATGCAAATTATTTTTTTTTTAAACAGCCGTTTTTTCGGGAGCAGTGATTTTTTTAATGCTTAAAGTGAAACAATAAAAATGTAATATTCCTTTGAATATTGTGCCTGGGGGGTCTCTATAGTATGCCTGCAAAGTGGCACATTTTTTCCCGTGTTTAGAACAGTACCACAGCAAAATGACATTTCTAAAGGGAAAATTGTCATTTAAAACTGATCGCGGCTGTAATGAATTTTGGGTCTCGGCAATATAGATAAAACTCATTGATAAAAAGAGCATGGGTCCCCCCCCCTAATCCATTAACAGGCTCTTTGGGTCTGGTATGAATATTAAGGGGAACCCTAAACCAAAATTTAAAAAAAATTGCATGGGGGTCCCCCTAAAATCCATACCAGGCCCTCCTGGATTTTGGTGGGGACCACTACGCCATTTATTTTTAAATTTTGGTGCAGAGTTCCCTTTAAAAGCCATACCAGACAGGTCTGGTATGGATTTTGGGGGACCCCTACGCCATTTTTTAAAATTTGGCGCAGGGTTCCTTTTAATTTCCATATCAGACCTGAAAAGCCTGGTATGGATTTTAGGGGGATCCCCACACATTTTTTTTTTAAATTTTGGTTCGAGGTTCCCCTTAATATTCATACCAGACCCAAAGGGCCTGGTAATGGACTGGGGGGGATCCCATGCTCTTTTTTTCAATGAGTTTTATCTACATTGCAGAGACCCGACAATTCATTACAGCAGCGATCAGTTTTAAATGACAATTTTTCCTTTAGAAATGTCATTTTGCTCTGGTACTGTTCTAAACACGGGAAAAATGCGCCACTTTACAGGCATATTATAAACACCCCCCAGACACAATATTTAAAGAAATATTTCATTTTTATTGTTTCACTTTAAGCATTAAAAAAATCACTGCTCCCAAAAAAAACGGCCGTTTTTTAAAAAAAATTTTGCATTGATGCACGTCCCCTGGGGCAGAACCCAGGTCCCCAAACACTTTTTATGACAATAATTTGAATATAAGCCTTTAAAATTAGCACTTTTGATTTTTCATGTTAGTGTCCCATAGACTTTAACGGTGTTCTGGCAGCTTTAGATTTTGCCGATTTTGCCATGAACACCGCATATTGTTCGCTGTTCGAACAGGTGAACACCCGATGTTCGAGTCGAACTTACGTTCGACTTGAACATCGGGCTCATCCCTACTTGTGGCAGCAATAAAAGTGATCAGAATTTTTTTTTTAAAGATACAGTGTAAAAATAATAATAAAAAAAAAATAATAAAAAAGATAAATTTAAAGCACCCCATCCCTCCCTGCTCACGTGCAGAAGCGAACGCATAGGTAAGTCACGCCCGCAAATGTAAACAGTGTTCAAACCACACATGTGATGTATCGCTACGATCATTAGATCAAAAGCAATAATTCTAGCACAAGACCTCCTCTGTAACTCTAAACTGGTAACCTGTAGAAATGTTGAAAACGTTGCCTATGGGAATTTTTATGTACCGTAGTTTGTCGCCATTCCACGAGTGTGCGCAATTTTAAAGCATGACATGTTAGGTATCTATTTACTCGGCATAACATCATCTTTCACATTCTACAAAAGAAATTGAGCTAATTTTACAGTTTTTTTTTTTTTAATTTATGAAAGTGTATTTTTTCCCAAAAAATTGCATTTGAAAGACCGCTGCGCTAATACAGTGTGACATAAAATATTGCAACGGTCGCCATTATATTCTCTAGGGTCTCTGCTAAAAAAAAAAAAAAAAAAAAATATATATATATATATATATATATATATATATATATATGTTTGGGGGTTCTAAGTAATTATCTAGCAAACTTAACTTTAACTTGTAAGCAACAAGTGTCAAAAAAAGGCTTAGCCACAAAGGGAATAAAATGGTCTGTGGGACCATATATTAAGGTAAGGCCGTACTTATTAGACAAAAGTAGGTATTTGCATTTTCTTTGATGTAGGGTTTATCTCACCCTTACAATTATATTATCTCCTTATAGGCTATCTATGTACATATCCTTGCCTGGGTTCATATTTGTGGCAAAGTGTTACAGGTGTATGATATACACCTGTCCCTCAGGCTTATGTAGGTTACGTATTATTATTATTATTATTAGTTTATTCATCTAGATTGATCTCTAATATTCTGTTATATTTATGTGCATTCATCCTAACTGTTGTTAGGAAATACCATCACAAATGAGGTTATTTCTTTATCTTTTGTGCCTTGCTGTTGGTTCCTTCTTGCCCCTGTGTCCGCTGGGGGACTGGCTGTGCCATTACCAGATCTTCATGCTTGTCTGGCAAAAGTTTATCAAGTATGTAATATACATGGGAAGTTTGTATAAAAAGCCGTGACTATCATTTGATTTACATATACAGTATCTCACAAAAGTGAGTACACCCCTCACATTTTTGTAAATATTTTATTATATCTTTTCATGTGACAACACTGAAGAAATGACACTTTGCTACAATGTAAAGTAGTGAGTGTACAACTTGTATAACAATGTAAATTTGCTGTCCCCACAAAATAACTCAACACACAGCCATTAATGTCTAAACCACTGGCAACAAAAGTGAGTGAGTACACCCCTAAGTGAAAATGCCCAAATTGGGCCCAAAGTGTCAATCTTTTGTGTGGCCACCATTATTTTCGAGTTAGGGAACTTAGATTGTAAGCTCCTTGAGGACAGGGACTAAGGATGAGCCAAACACCCCCCCCGGTTCGGTTCGCACCAGAACTTGTGAACGGACCGAAAGTTTGCACGAACTTTAGAACCCCATTAAAGTCTATGGGACTCAAACGTTCAAAATCAAAAGTGCTAATTTTAAAGGCTAATATGGAAGTTATTGTCCTAAAAAGGGTTTGCGGATCTGGGTCTTGCCCCAGAGGACATGTATCAATGCAAAAGTTTTAAAAACTGCCGTTTTTTCAGGAGCAGTGATTTTAATGATGCTTAAAGTGAAAAAAAAAAAGTGAAACATTCCTTTAAATATCGCACCTGGGGGGTGTCTCTAGTATGCCTGTAAAGTGGTGCGAGTTTCCCGTGCTTAGAACAGTCCCTGCACAAAATGACATTTGTAAAGGAATAAAAGTCTTTTAAAACTGCTTGCGGCTTTAATCTAATGTCTGGTCCCGGCAATATGGATGAAAATCAGTGAGACAAACGGCATGGGTACCCCCCCCAGTCCATTACCAGGCCCTTTGGGTCTTGTATGGATATTAAGGGGAACCCCGCACCCAAATTAAAAAAAGGAAAGACATGGGGCCCCCAAGCCCTATATACTCTGAACAGCAATATACAGGCGGTGCAAACAAGACAGGGACTGTAGGTTTGTTGTTAAGAAGAATCTGTTTGTAATTTTAAACTGGTACATTTTTAAAGTGTAGCTCCAGCCAAAAAATCTATTTTTAAGCTTTTTGGAAAACATAGGGAAGGGTTATCACCCCTGTAACATTTGTTTTGCTGTCTGTGCACCACTTCAGAAGATTTCACCTCACTTTCTGTCCCAATGACAAATGTTTTTAGAAAATGTGGGTTTTTTAGTGAAACAAGGATTGGTGATAAAGCATCAGTGGAGAGGAGACACATTTTTCCCATATTAACTCTTACAGGAGAGAATTTCCCTTCCTAGGGGTAGATTTCATCTCACTTCCTGTTGTCTCCTTCCGTTTACAAGTAGGATGTCGTTTGTAAGTTGGATGTTTGAAAGCAGGGGCCTGCCCTATATACTCTGCAGAAATCAGGGCCTTAGGTGTTGGTGTTGCCACAGCACTGTAAGCCCTCACAGTTACTCTTGGTGGGCGCAGGAACGGGCCATGCTGTGAAATATTAGATCAAGAATTGTAATTACATGCCATTGTTGAACAGTGGTAGAAAAATTGGGCCTTTGGTGGTGGTGGTGATGGTGCTGGTGCCACAACATTGTAAGTCCTCACAGTTACTCTTGGTGGACGCTGGAACGGGCCCTGCTGTGAAACATTATATCAAGAATTGTAATTACATGCACTGGTTGAACAGGGGAAGAAAAATTGGGCCTTTGGTGGTGGTGGTGTTGCCACAACACTGTAAGCCCTCACAGTTACTCTTGGTGGGTGCAGGAATGGGCCCTGCTGTGAAATATTAGATCAAGAATTGTAATTACGTGTCCCTGTTGAACAGAGGCAGAAAAATTGTGCCTTAGGTACTGGTGCCACAACACTGCAACCCCTCACAGATGCTGTAGTTGGAGCACAGGAATGAGCCCTGCTGCAAAGTATTGCATCAAAAATTGTAATTATACGCCCCTGTTAAACAGGGGCTGAAAATTTGGGCCTTGGGCACTGGTGCTGGTGCCACAACACTGCAACCCCTCACAGATACTCTAGTTGGAGCGCAGGAATGAGCCCTACTGCAAAGTATTGCATCAAAAATTGTAATTACACGCACCTGTTAAACAGGGGCAGAAAAATTGGGCCTTGGCCATTGGTGGTGGTGCCCAGAACCAAAAATGTTCTTACAAGGTATGAAAATTGAGGAGGAAGAGGATTGTGACTGAGCATAACAGGATAGTCACTCAGCATCAGCATAGGCAGTCTTGAAGGGATCTCACATTAAAAAATAATCAATCGGTTACATCAGCATCAGGTGCTTGGTAGCTGGTGATCTAAGACTGATTCATTTTTATAAAGGTCAGCCGATCGACCGATTTGGTGGACAGGCGCACCCTGTGATCAGTTACAAAGCCTCCAGCAGCACTGAATATGCGTTCCGAAAGAAGACTGGATGTAGGAAAGGCCAGTAGCTCAATTGCATACTGTGTAAGCTCTGGCCAGTAATCCATCCTCAAGACCCAGTAACCCAGAGGATTTTCAGTGGGAAAGGTGTCCAAGTCTGATCTTGCCCCTATGTAATCCTGCACCACGTGAATTAAACACTGGCGATGGTTGCTGGAACTGATCAGACCTTGGAGCTGCGGACTAAAAAATTGTCTGAACGCATCGGTCAGACGGCCACCTTCTCCACCGCTCCTTCTGTGACTGACCGAAGCCTCAGCAACACGTTGTCCAGGAGGATCAGGAAATTGTAACCTCCCAGGCTCTGGAAACACGTTGCACAAACCTTTCTGCAAGGCCTCCCGAAGATGTTTCATCCTCTGCTCCCTCTGCGATGGCAACATAAGGTCCGCAACCTTACCCTTGTAACGTGGATCAAGGAGAGTTGCCAGCCAGTAGTCATCCCTCCCCTTGATACCACTAATACGAGGATCCTTCCACAGGATTTGCAGGACCAGGGAGGCCATGTAGCATAGGTTTGCTGAGGCATTCGGTCCAGAGTCCTCTGGGTCACTAAGGACGACATGATCCGCAGCCACCTTCTCGCAACAACGTACAAGTCCATGGGTTTCTTCGGACTCTAAATGATCCCTTGAAGACTGCTGCTGATGCTGAGGGCCAGGCTCCACCTCCATGCTGACACATTCCTCCTCCTCTTCCTCTTCCTATGTGATCGGCGGGCACGCAGGAACACTGTCTGGATAAAGGGGGCCTTGAGAGGTAAGGAAGTCCTCCTCTTCCTCCCTCTGTTCTGCCTCAAGTGCCCTGTCCATTATTCGATGCAGTATGTGCTCCAACAGGTGGACAAGTGGGACAGTGTCACTGAGGCATGCACTGTCACTGCTTACCATCCTCGTTGCCTCCTCAAATGGTGACAGGACAGTGCCATTACCATTACGTTTTTTCATGCTGTGCGGGGGCTTGGTGTTGGGGTCCTGACCTTGACACAAGTCCAGTCCATGAACAGGGTGGGGAGGAGTTTATGGACCAAGAATTGGTTGCTTCAGCGTGACCAGTTCTGTCATATGCCTTTGCTCTGTGAGATCCGTGAGAATAATCCTAATGATTTCAGGAACTTTCTCCAGATGACGGACCCCGTATTTCACCGTTTGTTGGCTTTGCTGACCCCTTATATTAGCAGGCAGGATACCTGCATGAGGCAAGCCATCACTCCGGGGCAGAGGCTCGTCGCCACCCTGCGGTACTTGGCGACAGGGAGAAGTCTGCAGGACTTGAAGTTCTCGACAGGCATCTCCCCCCAGGCTCTGGGGATCATTATCCCAGAGACCTGTTCTGCCATCACCCAGGTCCTGCAGAAGGAGTATATTAAGGTAAGATTTTTATCCTTTAATATCACATTTTATTGTATTTAATGTTTGCTAATGTATTGTATTTCTTTCCTCATTCCTTAATGACCATGATTGTAATATGCTGTGAATGTCCCCTTTGTCCTCATGTATGCTGGCTTTTTCGGTAATTATTTTTGTTGTCCTTCATACTTATTTGCCTTCACTTACCTCCCCAGCATGGTCTCCTGGCACTATATTCACCTCATGTAGTCACTTAACAATGTATTTTATCAGCTCCATAGTAGTGCTTTACCCCAAACACCCCCTAAAATGTTTTAAAATGTGATTTGTGCTTTAAATTCAGGCAGAGTGCCAGAGGGTCCCCATTCATTTTTAACCCTTCCTCCCCCCAACTGCTAAGTCAGCGGATACCAATTCTCTATCTATCCTCAATCATCTATCTGCTGACTTTGCCAAACCCATACACACTATACCCATCTCTTTTGTGGTCAGATTTATGGATGAATTCCCCAGAGCATGTAGTGCAAGGGCCTGCCTGTATACTTTCAAATGGTACTGTTTGAAGTTTCTGTATACTATTATTATCTTGATAGGTAATAGCAGAATGTCCAAATGTGCTCAAATGTGTACAATGTGTATTTATATCTTTGTATTATGACACTTCTTACCTGTCCAGTGGGCTGCCAATAGTGTAACTAAGGAGGGGCTGTTCAAAGTAATACCTATTATGTGAAGAGGGTTACCTGTCCAAGATTCCCCCCCCCCTATAATCTTAGAAATGGCCCATGAGAGGGGGGTGGGGGGGGAATCTGATAGGTGTACCTTATCCTTTGTTCTTTAAAAACTCCCTCAAATAAATGTTATCTTGATGTTGGCCAAGAATGTTTGTGTCTAATCTGCTTTCCCTGTTTATGTGCAAAATGACAAAAAATTTTTTTTGTTTGACTCCACAGTTTCCTTCCACGCCACAGGAATGGCAGACTGTGGCCTCCCACTTTGCCCAGCGGTGGGACTTTCCTAACTGCGGAGGGGCAATTGATTGGAAACACGTCCACATCGTCCCACCACCCAACTCGGGGTCGTACTATTATAATTATAACAGGTTCAATAGTATTGTGATGTTGGTGGTGGTGACGGCTACTTATGAGTTCCTGTATGTGGACGTGGGGAAGAATGGCCAGATGTCCGATGGTGGATTCATCGCCCAGATGGAGTTCTACAGGCGTCTCCAGAATGGCAGCTTGGACTTGCCACCTCCAGAAGACAAGTCTTCATTGCAGATGAAGCGTTTGTGCTGGGGGACCATCTTATGCGGCCATTCCCGATGAGGACCCTCACCCCGGACCAGAGGGTTTTTAATTACCGGCTGGCCAGAGCCAGAAGAGTGTTTGGAATCATGGCCAGCCGGTTCCGCCTATTTCTTACACCCATACACATGGCGGAGTACAAACTGAATCATATTATCCTGGCGTGCTGTGTTCTACACAACTTTTTACGGAAACATTCTGCCAACTATGCTGGCTCAGTTGGGCCTGAGGCTGGATTTCAAAATGAAACAACCCTGATGGTGCCTGAAAGTGGCTGTCCTGGCTTGCCCCCCCTGAGTGCCCGTGATGTTCGTCTAAGATACCTTGAGTACTTTGCGGGTAGGGGGGCTATCAATATGCCAGACAATGTCTGAAACCTTTTTCAAATTAACAAAAAAATAACTACTCAAATCTTTGGTGACATTTACTGCTTGTGTTTGTTTTAGCTGACCCTGACAGAAATGTGGTGAGTCCTGAAAATGGCATGATTGTGTAACCTTACAAAGCACTGTTGGGTGTTATTTACTAAAGGCAAAGACACTTTGCACTACAAGTGCACTTGCAACTGCACTGAAACTGCACTTGTAGTGCAAAGTGGATTTGCCCTTAGGAAATAACACCCATTGTCACAGAAAACACCAATTAGAGCACCACAAAAGTGTTGTAGCGTTGAGACAATAATCCACACATTCTTGATTAACAATCTTTTTAATACCAGCACAATCACATGTGCATTTAGAAAAGGTTTTTAAAACAAACCAACATGTTTGTTGTATAACAATTTTTTGGGGTCACATTAGAAAAAGTAGAAATGTCCATTTAAGATAAAACAGGCATGTTTAAAACCAACAAGAAAGACACAAATCTTGAACTTACAAAGTTCACTTTTGGTAGAACTTGAAGGCAATATCAGACATGAGTATTGTCAGGGACTAACCCGCAGGAGAACTAACATCTATGGCCAGCAGAATCCTGTATCAATGAACACAAATTCTCCAGCGCTAATGCGAGCACGTGCGCGCCAAAGCACACACACCACCTGAGAGACTCCAGGCGCCAAGCATACTATTTAAAGTATGTTGCAGCAGTCACCAACTGCTGCATGATCTTCAGCTTCCTGTGTATTCCTGAGTTCCTGTTCCTGTTGTCTTGGATTATCTGCTAACGACCCGGCTTGTTTTGACCTATCTGATCTGTACTTACCCCGGCTTGACCCTTGGCTCGTTCCTGTTACTCTGCTCTGATCTGCTGCACCGTGTATGACCCCTGGCTTGTTTTAAGGACTTTGCTACTGTTTGATCTACTGCACCGTGTATGACCCCTGGCTTGTTTTATGGACTTTGCTACTGTTTGCTGTCCTGTGTATGAACCCCGGCCTGGCTCCTGACACTGTTTCTGGTACTTCCTGCTGTACGATCTCATCTGGTACTTCCGAGGTACCCCTGCCTAGCAGTCTACCCTGCTCGTCAGCTGCCCACCAGTGGACTTCTCTGCTTCATCTCAGCTTGCCGCAGCCAGCAACCCCTGCCGCTTTGAGTATAGCCCCCCTGTACCACCTCCAGGGGGCACTCTGCACTTAGTCGCAAGGGAAGCCCTCCCAGCACTTCAGCCTCTGATCAGGTACGTGATAAGTATTTACAAACTGTGTTTGATATTGCGTTCAGATGGGGTGAAGTCAACCCCGGAAAAGCGAAATTTTGAAGATGCACACAAATTTACGAATGTCAACATGTGCTACCTGCCATCACGGGGGGATCAAGGGACGTGTTTTGGGGGTGCAACCTCTTCCTCACAGCTACTTTATTATTGAGGAAGGGGTTGCAACCCTTTCCTCACAGCTACTTTATTATTGAGGAAGGGGTTGCACCCCCAAAACGCGTCCATTGATCTCCCGTGATGGCAGATAGCACATGTTGACACACTGTGTGCCTCTTCAAAATTTGGCTTTTCTCAAATTTGTCACAAAATTTAAAAAGGGATTTGGAGGGGTTTTAAACTCTCCCTAAAAACATCAATGATGTTCTTCATTTTTGAATAACATCATTGATGTTTTTCTTGATGTTTTCCAAGTCCCTATTACACCCCATGATCTCCCCGATCAGGATCTGTGCACTTTCCGAGGTGAAAGGATCTGGATCCACAACATCACGATCACCTAAAAAGGTAGAAACCAAAAAACACCATGTATTATAAATATGCCGGCATCCATCTCTTACCTGAGCCTGTGGTTGCAGACTCTCACCTGTTGTGGTGCCAATTTCCACAACGTCTTCCTCCTCCTGCTCTGTTTGTCTTTGGGGGATTTTACCTTCTTCCAGAGGTGGGGGGTCTCTGGTCTCCTTGGATGAAGGGTGTCCTCCGAGTCTTTTCTCCCCAATATAAAAAAAAATAGGTCTACTTAGCACACAGATATTTGCTGGCAGAACTATAAATATGAAACATTTCTTGGAAGTGGGGTACAATTGTCTGTTTTGGCAGAGTTCCAAGATGTTGCATTTTTCTTGTCCTTTGTGAAGCTTCAATACTTACCTGTTTTGTAAAAGCTTTACAGATGGAGTCACCCCTATAGTATACACTGGATCACCTGTGTGGGCCCCCTAATAAAAAAGGGTGTTCTTGTGTCCCACACTAGTGCCCCAGCGTCCAGATGTGTAAACAGCTGCTGAGTGTCCTCTCCTTACACAGAATCTAGTTTGCATTTCATTCTAGTAACAAACCCATCTACACAACCAAATAAGTTTCACACAAGTAGGCCCTAAAAAATGTGCAAATGCATATGGCCAAAACAATGGTGTTTTATAGGCCAAAAGAAAAATGTTTGATATGAACGAATAATGTGCCCATGAACATGAAAGTTGACATTTTAAACTGGATAACAGTTAAGAAAAGCACATGGAGCAGCACAAACGTAATAAACATAAAAAGAATAGGAACACAGGACAACTATTTACTTTTTTGCAGCACTCTCGGGATCTTTCTGTACTGCTCGTGCTCTCTTAATTTTAGGTCCGACCACCGTTTCCTGAGCTGATCTTTCGATTGACGTACCCCGAAATTCCGGAGAAGACTTTTGACCACTTTCGCTATGATCTTGGCCTTTCGGACATTGGGGTTGGGGTAAGGTCCATACTTTCCATCATAGTTTGCCTTCTTCAGGATGTCGACCATCTCCAACATCTCCCCAAAGGACATATTTGATGCCTTAAATCGTCTCCTTCTGGATCGGGACTTTTCTGCCTCCGGGCTTTCCTCCTCCTCGTTGCTGTAATTAGCACACACCTGCTCTGACTCCGCCATGTGCTCTTCCCCACTGTGACGAATGAGAAGTGGCGGGGAATAGACTAGAAAGAACATCAGGAGCGGGCTGAGTTTCACGCATGCGCAGTGTTTATAAAGCGTAACACGCGTGCGTAGTACATACGATCTGTGAGCGGAGGAAGGAGTAACGGAGGCGCCGATCGTGATTGTGAAGGTAAGATTTAACATTGGGCCTATACTGCTTCTAGATTGAGACCTGTATTTGCACAAGTTTAGAAGACTTTAGGCTGACATTAGGGTTTGTCTTGTGTTGTGTCTTGCAGTGAAAATGGATATCTTGAAAGATAAGGACTTTATGGCAATCTTCATTGATATGTTCAGGGAGCTGCCCTGTCTATGGGAGATAAACCACCCTGAATATAAGAACTAAACAAAGAGGAAGGCAGCGCTGGATAATTTGTTGGAATTTGTGAAGACGGTGATCCCCACGGCAGACATCACCTATTTGAAGATCCTAATTGGTGGCCTGAGGAGCACTTATCTAAGGGAGCACAAGAAGGTCCAGGATTCCCAGAGATCAGGAGCTGCAGATGACATTTATGACCCCAGGCTGTGGTACTATGACAGGCTGCATTTTCTGTCAGGTCAGACTGAACCCAGGCCAGCACTCTCCAATCTTCCTTCCCCCCCAGCTGAGGCTTCTGACGCCCAACCTGGGCCTTCCAGGCAACAACATGTGGAGGAGCCCAGCTTGAGTCAGGTATTGCATTCCTCTAAATCTTCATTATTGTCCAATCAATGATGTTAACTAGATGTTAGTTTGGAGTACTAATTTATGATTGTGATTGATGATGCAAAAACTAAAACCATGTCCCTTTTTCATACACAGGGAAGTCTCAGCCAGGAGGTGGCCGGGCCAAGCAGGCTGCCTGATATCCAGGTCTCTCCCCTACACCTTCAAAGACAAAGTGGCAGGAAGAGGAGTAACTTGGAGGAGGCTGCCATAGGCCTCTTCTGGAAGGCTACAGAGGCCCTGAGAACCCCCCACAGTGTGAAGGAGGACTTTGCTGGCATAACTGCCTGCAAAATGATGCAGATGGAGGAGGGCCAACGACTCCTGTGTGAGTCCTTAATTTTGGAAGCTCTCAATAAGGGGTTGAGGGGTCAAATAACATGTGCTACCCACATTTGAAACCTCACACATAGTCCTCCTCCTCCTCCTCCTCCAGGTCCTACTACTCCTCCTCTTCCTCCTCCAGGTCCTACTCCTCCTTCTCCTCCTCCTCCAGGTCCTACTCCTCCTTCTGCCACATCTCCAACACCAGAGCCACAGCTGGGAAGGAAGCGTGGAAAGAAGACCAGAGAGTGATGACCCTGGGTCCAGTCTGGTCTAGCAAAAGATGCAGGCTCTTGTAGTACCACAGCCTGGGGACATAGATGTCATCTGCTGCTTTTCGCATCTCTGGGACTTCTGGACCAGATTGCACTCCCTTAGATATGGACTCCTCAGGCCACCAATTTTGCAGTAAAATAATTGATGTGAGCTCTGGGGGTCCAAGACTTCGCCAATTTATGATGTTTATCCAGCGTTGCCTCCCTCTTTGTTTGGTTCTGAGCCCTTAATAAAGAAATTTTTGTTTCAATTATACTCGCCTATGTGTGTTTTCCTTCAAAAAGGACAGTTTGGTACATTTAAAAAATTCCATGTGAAATTAACAAGAGACACCAAGCAACCTCCTTGAGATTAAATAATACAAGATATCAATGGTGTTGTGTTAACTTGATACACAAAACACACACAAAAATATTATGGAGTAAAAATAAAAATAAAATAAAACAAAGATCAGCCTTGAAAAAAATACAAACCCCCCCCCCAAAAAAAACAGCCTTGAAAAAAACAAAAACAAAAATAAAACAACAAAAAAAAAATTTGGTCAGATGTGACAAATCAAAATATATTGAGGGAATCACGATTAATAGTAAAGAAAGAAGTTTGTGAGAATATCAGCAGCAAAATTACTTCATTCTTCTCACATTATAAAGAAGAAGAGAGTGCGCTGTATTAAACCATTTTTTACATTGCAGTGTGACGAAAGTGCTGTATCCATTCCGAACGCTAATTTTACCAGACCGAGCTGTTCCGTCTCGGAATTTCTTCTGAGCATGCGTGGCACTTTGTGCGTCGGAATTGTCCACACACGGTCGGATTTGACGCAATCGGATTTTTTTGTCGGAAAATTTTATAGCCGGCTCTCAAACTTTGTATGTCGGAAAATCCGATGGAAAATGTCAGATGGAGCCCACACACGGTCGGAATTTCCGACAACACGCTCCGATCGCACATTTTCCGTCGGAAAATCTGACCGTGTGTACGGGGCATTACTGTAAATACTGTAGCTGCCTGCCTGTAGTATTAATAGAATCAAAGGAACACCACTAATTTTTCTCAGGTAGCTTTAGGTGCACACTGTGCAGAGGACACAGGACACTAACTGTAAATACTGCAGCTGCCTGCCTGTGGTATTAATAGGATCAGAACAGCAGCAATTGTCTTCAGGTAGCTTTAGGTGCACACTGCAGAGGACACACTACATTAACTTGTAAATACTGCAGCTGCCTGCAGTATTTACAAGTACAATCAGTATAATCAAGCACAGCTGGACTCAAATGAAGGCGTAGAACCATCTCAAGGATGATCAGAAGAAATGGACAGCACCTGAGTTAAATATATGAGTGTCACAGCAAAGGGTCTGAATACTTAGGACCATGTAATATTTCAATTTTTTTTTTTAAATAAATCTGCAAAAATGTCAACAATTCTGTGTTTTTCTGTCAATATGGGGTGCTGTGTGTACATTAATGAGGAAAAAAATGAACTTAAATGATTTTAGCAAATGGCTGCAATATAACAAAGAGTGAAAAATTTAAGGGGGTCTGAATACTTTCCGTCCCCACTGTATATATATATATATATATTTATATATATATATATATATATATATATATATATATATATATATATATATACCGTATTTATCGGCATATAACATGCACTTTTTTCCCCTTAAAATCAGGGGAAAATCACGGGTGCGTGTTACGCCGATCCCCTGCGATCCTGAGCTGTCAGATCTAAAAAATCGCCGACCGCGATTTGAAAATGGCGCCGCCGGCGCCGCAATACACAGTCCCGGTCCCTGATTTTGAAGCTCAGCGAGCTGCAAGGCTGCACTGGGGCAAGGCTGCACTGGGGCAAGGCTGCAATGGACACTGGGGAAGGCTGTACTGACAAGGCTGCACTGACAAGGCTGCACTGACATGGCTGCACTGACAAGGTTGCACTGACAAGGCTGCACTGACAGGGCTGCACTGACATGGCTGCACTGGGGCAAGGTAAATGTAAGTTTTTTTCCCTTCAATTTCCCTCCTAAAAGTTTTTTTTCCTTAAATTTCCCTCCTAAATTGGGGTGCGTGTCATACGCTGGTGCGTGTTATACGCCGATAAATACGGTATATATATATATATATATATATATATATATATATATATATAGCTAGCAAAAAGTTAAAAAAAAACATAAGTAAGAAGAGAAAGATAAGAAAAAAAGAACCCAATAAAACAACACAAACAGGCTGCAAGGGAGGGGTCAGCAGCTAAACAGCAACGGAAGTTGTTGCTGACACGCACTAATACACTTGTAGTGCAGGAGCTGGCACATAAGAAATCCCTGATTATTGGCCCTCACTAGCTATCTGGCCACAGTTCAAAAGCTATAAAGCACATTATCGGTTGGTTGCTATGGCAGCAATGAGTCACATTTGTGCGCTGTTTCTCTGAATTGTGAATGAATTATTCCATTGCATTCACAGTTTGCGTAAGCAGCACACTAACCCATGCTTGACCTAAACCACATCCATAACTGTTCTATTTTATGTACATATAAGAAAGTATTGTGATTGATATTTTGACATACCTTGTGGCATCTCATGATCCATAGATGCCTAGCAGTTGCCAATCCTCAGGCTACTTTTGAGTCCCACTGAACCCTCTAACCTGAAGTTCTATATAATACATGTAATTGTTAGAGTTCATTGTCTCTATGGAATTTCAGACATACCAAGTATTGTGCTATTTTGTTAGTTAAGCTAGAAAAAAAAACACAAAAGTCATGTGTTTTTCATAGGCTCATAAATAATAATTTCTACTAATAATGTATTTAATAAAATTGCTTTTACGTAAAAATTATGCACATTCTTGATTATACAGTTATGTAGTGTAAAGAAGTAAAGTAAAGCCTTCTTAACCACTTCAGCCTCGGAAGGATTTACCCCCTTCCTGACCAGGGCACTTTTTGCGATTCGGCACTGCGTCGCTTTAACTGACAATTGCACGGTCATGCGACGTTGCAACCAAACAAAATTGAGGTCCTTTTTTTTCCCACAAATAGAGGTTTCTTTTGGTGGTATTTGATCACCTCTGCGGTTTTTATTTTTTGCGCTATACACAAAAAAGAGCGACAATTTTGAAAAAAAAGCAATATTTTTTACTTTACTATAATAAATATCCCCCAAAAATATATAAAAAAACAAATGACTTTCTCAGTTTAGCCCGATGTATATTCTTATACATATTTTTTGTAAAAAAAAATCGCAACAAGCATATATTGATTGGTTTGCACAAAAGTTATAGCGTCTACAAAATAGGTGATAGATTTATGACATTTTTATTATTAATTTTTTTATTAGTAATGGTGGCGATCTGCGATTTTTATCATGGCTGCAACATTATGGCGGACACATTGGACACTTTTGACACTATTTTGGGACCATTGTCATTTATACTGCGATCAGTGCTATAAAAATGCACTGATTACTGTGTAAATGACACTGGCAGGGAAGGAGTTAAACACTAGGGGGTGATCAAGGGGTTAAGTGTGTTCTAGGGAGTGATTCTAACTGTGGGGGGGGGTGGGCTACCACTGAGATGACAGCGATCACTGCTCCCGATGACAGGGAGCAGTAGATCTCTGTCATGTCACTAGGCAGAACAGGGAAATGCTATCTCCCTGTTCTGCCTCTCCGTGACACGATCGCAAGCCCCCGGCGGACATCGAGTCCGCGGGACCCACGGTCACAGAGTACACGGCGGGCTTGCACGTGCCCACAATGCCACGATTTAAAGGAGACATACCTGTACGCCCATTTGCCCAGCCGTGCCATTGTGCCGACCTACATCGTCGTGCGCTGGTCGGCATGTGGTTAAAGTGGTAGTAAACTCTGGATTTATATTTTCACCTACAGGCAGGGTTTTTTTTCTCAGAAAAGAGGTGCAGGAACTCATCCCCCCTACTAGGTCACATAGAACCATCCCCTCCTATGTTATGCCCCTAGAACCGCCCCCCCCCCCCCTAAAACCACCCAGTCCAGCAAGAGACGGTCCAGTCCAGCAAGAGACGGTCCAGTCCAGCAAGAGACAGCCCAGTCCAGCAACAGTTAACAGGAGACTGGTGAGGAGAAGGATAGGCTACCTACCCACACCAGCCACCCAGGGCCATCTTTCCTATTGATTGGACCGGACCCTGGGCAAAAATTTTCTTTGGGCCCACCTGCATGCTGTTTCGCTCTCCACCGGCTGTAAACTTACAATAAATAGCAGCTAAACTCAGTTTAGTGTAGCAGATCAGGCAGCACTTGTGATTGGTTGCTAGAGGTTACAGCATAACATTACCACTCACTGAGTAGTTGCTAGAGGTTACAGCATATTATTTCTGCCTTCTTATTGGTTGCTAGTGGTTACTGCACATCACATCACCCCAGAAACCAATGGGTGTGCGGTGATAATCAGTGGCAGCGGGGGGGGGGGGTTGTATTAATGACAGGGCTGGGGGGGGGGGGTTGATCATTGGCAGTGCTGGGGGGGTTGATGGAATCAGTGGCAGTGCCCTGAGGATGGGATCAGTGCAACTGCTGGGGGTGGGATGAGTGAAGACAGTGCTGGTGTGGATGGGATGAGTGGCAGGGCTAGTGGAGAGATGGGATCAGTGGCAGTGTGTGGGGGGATGGGGGAATCAGTAGCAGTGCTTGAGGGGAGGGATCAGTAGAAGTGCTTGGGGGGAGGGGGATCAGTAGCAGTGCTTGGGGGGGATCAGTAGTAGTACTGGGAGGGGGGATCAGTAGCAGTGATTGGGGGGGGATCAGTAGCAGTGCTTGGGGGGAGGGGGGGAATCAGTAGCATGGCTTGGGAGGGGGGATCAGTAGCAGTGCTTGGAGGGGTCAGTAGAAGTGCTTGGGAGGGGGGGTGGGAATCAGTAGCAGTGCTTGGGAGGGGGGACCAGTAGCAGTGCTTGGGAGGGAGGACCAGTAGCAGTGCTTGGGGAGGATCAGTAGCAGTGTTGGGGGGAATCAGTAGCAGTGCTTGGGAGGGATGGGAATCAGTAGCAGTGCTTAGGAGGGGTGGAATCAGGAGCAGTTCTTGGGAGGGGGGAATCAGTAGCAGTGCTCGGCCGCCGATGCTCTGGTGAAGGTGCCCCAGAGGAGGTAGCTTAGCGGTGGGAAGTGCTCTAGCAGAGGTGCCCCAGTGGCAGGAAGTGCTCTGGCGGAGGTGCCTCCGCGTTTGATTCCTCCACGGCTGTCAGTGCCTCATTACAGGCGGCAGTGGAGCAGGCTCCACAGATTTGGACACAGGAGTTCTCTGGCAGAGGTGCCGGAATGGTGTTCAGAAAAAAAGCCCTGCACATATATCTGAAGAAAATTATAAGAGATATATATATTTACAATATGCATATTGTATAATATTATAAAGTTAATGTATACTAAAGCAAACTATATTCCTCAAATATCACAAAGTATATCTTGCTCTCTCCTATGTGTAAACTACCTGTATTGTACTTTCATCTGGCATATGACAAAGCTTTTTGTACCACCTTTTGTACCAAATAAAAAAATAGTTTGTAAACAAGAAAAAAGCCCTGCCTACAGGTAAGCTTATAATAAAACTTACCTGTAGGGTGAATTAATATATTCTAAACATTCACTGTTTAGGAAACATTCACTTGGTTGACGGGCAGTGACATCAACGGCGCATGCGCTCTGAAGCAACAGCATACCCGTGCTGTTCCTTCAGTGCTCTGTGCCATGATACATCGTGGTTTAGCGATTCAAGGGGCTGCAACCCGCAAACCCGGAAGGAAGACTGGGTGACGATGGAAGCCTTTGCAGCAGTGACTGGAGGGCTTTGTTTCAAGGTAAGTTTTTTTATCATGTGCTAGTTTGTGGTGCATACTAGCACATTATGCCTTTACCTTTCAGGGAGAAAGTTTTTTAGTTTTTGTTTTAAAAGTGTACTACCACTTTAACACAAAGGTATTTGTCTTGTTTCCATCCCAGTTCCAAAAAATAATGCAAATTTGAATGCCCTGGTGTTTTTTTAGAAAGGTCTACTGTGTTTCTCACTGATTAAGTAGGAGGTTTTTTGGTTTCGTTTAGCCCACCTCACTATGATAAATATGGTTGCCCTGTTGCCTAAAGAGATACGTTGATGTAAATGTGGGATAAACCATAGAAACTGAATAGAGTTTCATTTCTTGTAGTCAGATCAGATGATGGATGATTTATTATTGTACTGTATAGGTTACTACACATTTTGCATATCATTGAAGCTTTGTGCAATAAGTAATCATTTGAATTTACCAGCAATAATGAAAGTACATGTAGTAGAGCTCAGTTCCACAATTTATCAATTCCACCATTTGATGGTGTTTTGTATACATTTGAAAATTATTATTTTACTTCCAAAGTCTGCTGCAGCAACAAATCAAGTACACAACAGAGGCAATTTGTTTGAATCCCAACAGGTCATGATCCAGCCACTTTCTTCTACGTAGAAAAAAACTGTGTATAGAAACAAAGAATTGTAAATCCAGGTGCTTCACAGAAATGTTAAAATAGTACTATACTGTAGTTACTTTGCAGTTACCAAATTAAGGACTTTATAGCAGAGAGCAGTGCCCAATTTGTATTTTCCCAGAAATCAGTGAATATGTATTTTTCACTGAACTAAAATCACAAAACTGAAATCTGCTCCCAGTTATTATTACTATTATTATTATACAGAATTTATATAGCACCAACAGTTTGTGCAGCGTTTTACAACATGAGGGCAGACAGTACAATTCAATACGGGAGGAATCAGTGGGTCTTGCTGTTATCACCTATTGTTCTTCCTACTATTTGCACCTTCAATAATTAAAGTGGTTCTAAAGGCAGAAGTTTTTTTTTCTTATCTTAATGCAGTCTATGCTTTAAGATGAAAAACGTTCTGTGTGCATCAGCCCCCCTCATCCCCCTAATACTTACCTGAGCCCTATCTCGATCCAGCGATGTTGCACAAGAGCCTCAGCTGTCTGGGACTCTTCCTCCTGGTTGGCTGAGACATAATAGCAGCACCATTGGCTCCTGCTGCTGTCAATCAAAGTCAGTGAGCCAATGAGGAGAGACAGGGGGTGGGGCCGAGATGCAGCTCTGTGTCTAAATGAACACACAGAGCAGTGGTTGGCTCGATTGCCCCAAGAGCAAGCTGACTGGTGTGGGGGCACTTGGCAGGGGGGAGGGGCCAGGAGCACCGGAGAGGGACCCGGGAAGAGGAGGATATGGGCTGCTCTGCGCAAAACCACTGCACAGAGCAGGTATCTATAACATGTTTGTTATTTTTAAACAAAATAAATGAAATAGACTTTGACTTTAAAGACTATGAATAAAGGACATCATACAATAGGGAGAACAGGGTCATTATATAAATAATGATTTCATGATAAATACAGAGCTGCATTCATTTGTATCTTTTACAGTGTATGTGACTCAAGTTAAAGTGATTGTAAAGTCTCTTTTTTTCTTTTCTTTAAATAACAAACATGTTATACTTACTTGCTCTGTGCAGTTGAATTTGCACAGAGCAGCCCGGATCCTCCTCTTCTCGGGTCCCACTTTGCTGCTCCTGGCCCCTCCCTCCTGTCGAGTGCCCCCACAGCAAGCAGCTTGCTATGGGGGCACCCGAGCCGAGTCACAGCTCTGTGTGTCCATTCAGACACAGAGCCCCGACCCGAAGCTGCCCCCTCTCTCTCTTCTGATTGGCTAACTGACTTTGACAGCCGTAGGAGCCAATTGCGCCACTGCTGTGTCTCAGCCAATCAGGAGGAGAGTCCAGCATAGCTAAGGCACTTGTGGACATCTCTGGAGAGAGATGGGGCTCAGGTAAGTAATTGGGGGGTGCTGGGGAGGCTGCTACACACGGAAGGATTGTATCTTAATGCATAAAATGCATTAAGATAAAAAACCTTCTGCTTTTACAACTCCTTTAAGCTTTGGGCCAATGTCTAGTGTACCTGCAAAAACCACAAAAATGCATGCTTGCATGATTTGATGTGCATGCTTATACAAAAAAAGGTTATTGCAAGTAACCTTGCATTTTAGGAAAACAATGGACATTTTTTTTCCATTAACTCCCATCCGGCCTATTGTAAAATGATGGCCGGTGGGGTGTTCTCCTATCCTGGGTGTATGCCATATGATGTCTTCCCAGTCAAGTGCCTCAGGCTCAATCAGCTGCATCCAGGCTCAGACATCTGTCCCCAACCGCAGATAACTGTTCTGCGTGCAGCTACATGCAATGTCCACTGTCAGCTCATTGTTCATTAAAATGGGCTTTTCTGCCGCTACTGATTGCATAACCTAGTCATTCCAGCAGCAAGACTCGGCAGATTCTTGCAGCAGCAAGAATTTGGTGGCTGCACCAACCCAGCTATGTGAAAGGGGCCTTACAGTGCCCATGATCCTCACCACACCAGTTACACTGTCCCTGATCACCGCCACAGCAGTCACACCTGTTCACATGTGCAATGTTTTCTGAAAAGCCATTCACAGTGAGATTACTCTTCAGACGTCACAGTGTGGCAGGCGACCACATGGTGCAGGGAGATCTTTTGATAGGCAGTGGGAGGCACTGTATTGCCTCCTCTCAACTCCTTTAACCCCTTGGACCCCGCACAAGCAACCCCATCACTTGAATGGATCATTCATGTACATTGGTTTTGATACAATTGGTTAATTTCTGTGATACATAAGATACAATTCCTGATATATAGTCAGTCCAAACATTGCAAAAGTCTCACACATGTGGTATCACCATACTCAGGAGTAGTAAAATGTGTTTGGGAGTGTAATTCTAAGTATGCCCATGCTGTGTGTAAAAAATGCCTAAATTGACAACTTTGTGGAAAAAAAAAATAATAATTTTCATTTAATATTTTCTGAAAACTTTTGGCAAAAAAAAAAACGTTTTCAAAAGACTCCCAGTACTCCCAATAAGTCTTCAAAAGATTCCCAATACTCTTAGAAAATACCTTGTGGTGTTTGCTTTCCAAAAATGTAGGTTTTTTTTAGGTGTTTCCACTGTCCTGGTGCTCCAGGAACTGTAAAAATGTGATAGGTAGTGAGGACATTGGTTTGCACTAGAAAGCATAAAGGTGCTCCTTGTATTTTGCCCCTCTGTGTGTCTAGACTGTGAAAAAGTCTCACACATGTGGTATCTTCATACTCAGGAGAAGTAGCAAAATATGTTTTGGGATATAATCCTAATGCCGCGTACACACGATCAGACATTCCGACAACAAAATCCTGGATTTATTTCCGACAGATGTTGGCTCAAACTTCTTGCATACACATGGTCACACAAATGTTGTCGGAAATTCCGACCGTCAAGAATGCGGTGACGTACAACACGTATGACGAGCCAAGAAAAATGTAGTTCAATAACCAGTGTGGCTTTTCTGCTTGATTCTAAGCATGCATGGAATTTTGTGCATCAGAATTGTGTACACACGATCGGAATTTCCAACAACGGATTTTGTTGTCAGAAAATTTGAGAAATTCAGACAAAAAATGTCCGATGGAGCCTACACACGGTTGGAATTTCTGACAACAAGCTCCCATCGAACATTTGTTGTCGTAAATTCCGATCATGTGTACGCAGCATAAGTGTCAGACTTACACGTACCTGACTGACGAACCCAGTATAGCAGGGGAGGCCTCCCGTACGTATCTGGTTCCCGGCCCCTGGTAGTGTAAACAGAAGGCACAGGAGCTCAGAGTGGTAAGAGAGCCTGGCAGGTGACTTGCGGAGGTAAGGCCCAGGATCCTGATGCGTATGGTCTGGAAGTCCTAGAAAGTGAGGGTCTAGGCAGCTGGTGCAGAGCAGGAGCAAAGTGGGCTGGTCCGGTCACAGGCAGAGTTGGCAACAAACGGTAAGCGAGGTACAGAGGAGCAGGCAGGCTCAAAGTCCAGGTCACAGGCAGGGTTGGCAGCAGGCGGGCAGCGTGGTACAAAGGAGTAGGCAGAGTCGTAGTCGAGGAAAGCCGTGGTCAGGTGCAGGCGGATAACAAGAGGAGTCCAAAGGCAGGCCTGGGTCACTTAGGCGATCAAACAGGCAAAGAGGAAGCAAACAGGAAGCAAACAGGAAACAGGAAGTCAGGAACTGGGAGCTGCAGATCGGACAGCACCGAGCAGAAGATTCCAGCAGACTAAATAGGGCGGCTGGCGCCAAGCGCCGTGCGCACGCCCGCACAGCGGCGCGGACCGGCGCTCACTGGAGCGCCCAATAGCCAATCTATTCGGAGAACTCCTCTGACAATAAGTATGCAAATGTTATATGTTAGGAATATCCTATTAATTGACAACTTTGTGTAAAAAAAAGTTAAATTTTTTCCATACCATTTACCAAAAACTTGTGGCAAAAAAATGACATTTTCAAAAGTCTAATTATGCCTCTTAGAAAATACTTTGGAGTTTTTGCTTTCCAAAATCGTCATTTAATGGGTTTTTCCACTGTCCTGGTGCTCTAGGGCCTCAATTGATGTGTGATATATGCTCCTTGAAAGCCCAAAGGCAGGTTTTGGGCCCTTCTATCCATCTAGTTTGTGGAAAAAGTCTCACAGACGTGGTATCTCAATATTTGGGAGGCATAGTAGAATGTGTCTTGGGGTGTACTGTAATTACAAGTACAGTATGCCTATGCTGTGTTTGAGACATAACTTGTTAAAATTAAAACTTTATAAAAAAAAGTCACAACTTCAATAAACTCACCATGCCACTTACTAAACATCTCGGACTGTCTACTTTCCAAAGAGGTTATTTGGGGGGTGGGGGGGGGGGGTGTATTTATACTGCCTCAAGAAATTAGATGGGAAGTCAGTACATCAGGACTGATCAATTTTCAAGTATATATACCATAGATTGTAGACTCTATAATTTGCTATACACTGATTTGGGTTATTTCTACCAAAGAAATGTATCAGAATACATTTTTCCCTAAATTTATAAAGGCAGATTATTTATTTGCAAAAGAAAAATGTTTTTTTCCCAACATTTTTGGTATTTGTTTATATAGTAAAAAAACCCTGTGATGTTTAACCGCTTCTGGAGCAGCTGCCTGAGCCATCATAGCTGTACGTCGGCTCTTTAATATGCTTTAGCAGGCATGCGCGCACCCGCGGAGTGTCCCCGGAGCCAATGCGCCGGGCACCCGCGATCGCTCGTGACGGAGCGAGAACCGGGATCTGTGTGTGTAAACACACAAATCCTGGTTCTCTCAGGGAAGTAGAGACTGATCGTGTGTTCCTACTAAGTAGGAACACCGATTGGTCTCCTCCCCCTAATCAGTCCCATCTCCATACAGTTAGAACACACCTAGTTGACCCCTTGATCACCCCCTAGTGTTAACCCCTTCCCTGCCAGTGACATTTATACAGTAATCAATGGCTATTTTAGGCTCTGATCGCTGTATAAATGTCACTGGTCCCAAAAAAGTGTCAAAAGTGTCCGATCTGTCCGCCGCAATGTCGTAGTCAAGAAAAAAATCGCTAATCACCGCCATTACTAGTAAAAAAAATTAAAAAAATTATAATACCATAAATCTATCCCCTATTTTGTAGACACTATAACTTTTTCACAAACCAATATATATATACGCTTAATGTGAATATTTTTTACCAAAAATATGTAGAAGAATACATATCAGCCTAAACTGAGGAAAAAATTTGTTTTGTTTTTTTTTACCTTTGGGATATTTATTATAGCAAAAAAGTACAAATTATTGTGTTTTTTTCAAAATTGGCGCTCTTTTTTTGTTTATAGCGCAAAAAATAAAAACCGCAGAGGTGATCAAATACCACCAAGAGAAAGCTCTACTTGTGGGGAAAAAAGGACATCAATTTTGTTTGGGTACAACGTCGCATGACCGCGCAATTGTCATTTAAAGTGACGCAGTGCCGTTGCGCAACAAACGGCCTAGTCAGGAAGGGGGTAAATTCTTCTGGGGCTGAAGTGGTTAAATACCACCAAAAAAAGCTCTTTCTGTCTCTAAAAATGATAACAATGTAATTTGGATAATTTTGAATGACTATAAATGACAATGAAGTAATTGTCATCCAAAGTGTGACAGGGCTGAAAACTTAAAAATAGCCTGGGCGGGAAGGGGGTAAAAGTGTCAGGTATTGAGGTAGTTAAAAGTCACACCACTGTGCAGCCTTAAGGGCACATCATGTATAGTAAAAATATGTACAATAATGTTGACAGAATACAATGTCAAAAGAAAACGGGAAAACAATGTGCATTTAGTTTTATAATGGTTTTCAGTTTTATTTTTATTTAATCACAAAACAATAAATCATTACATTAATGTTACTTAGTTAACTAAAGTTAGATATTTCACAGCATCTACTGGAGAAAAAGTACACATCTGAAATTACAAGTAGCTTTTGGTTTAGCATTCCAAAATGTAGCAAACCTATATATACATTAAACATCTATACAGTCGATACACTTTTAAAGGAAATGTCTTCACTGCCCATCAATTACATGTTAAATTATTTTTTTGGAAATGCATTGTCATTTGTAAATTATATATTAAACTGTATGTACTAGAATACAACAATATAGTTTTGGACAGTGCAGATAAGGATTAGAACCCCTGTCGAGTTTTGTTGCTAGCTGTTTCCCTGCAGTGAAGAATTATCCTCTATGTTTGTGCTGGTTATCATTGCCACTGAGACAGGAAGAAATGGTAAATCCAAAATGTTAACATTGTCACTAGAGCATGATGTGAGGGTAAATCTTCCAATAGGGACACCTGTTTCAGTAACAACTGTCTTATAGAGGAATTTTCTTGACTTTGTAAAGCTTTCCAGTTATTTGCATCTCTAGGACAAGAACTAAAGGGAATTCTCCCTAATGGGATACAGACAGCAAAAAATAAACTGACAGGAGTTTCAGCCATTCTATCCAAAAGTGAAAAGAATTCTGTACACACACTAACATTTTCTGCACTTATAGCAAATTTAGGTTCACACTTTGTTAGAAATTCATCAGCAATTTAGAAATGTTAAAGCTGAATTCCAAGAATCAAACCACTTTGTAAAAAGTGCAGGCACACTATAAGTTCTAGGAGATGTGGGATTGTGAGAGAGGAAAGAGAGGCACACAGAGCAGCTATATCCACCCCTCCCCTCTGCTGCCCATTCAGAGAAGCCTTTGTATTTTGTAAATGAATTTGTATTATACAAAGGCTTCTGTCACTGATCAGGAGGAGGGGAGGGGCTGGCACAGCAGCTGCACTGACTCTAATATTGAAGACTCTTAGACCTGAAGCACCAGAAATACAGCCATTGTCCAAGAAGCAATACAACTGTCAGATGTAAATTATAGCGGTAAGCCCAGGAGATGTCATGCAGCTGTCATGCAGCTCCTTGGACTTCATTTACAGTGTACCTTCACTTCACTTCACTTTTTTCAAAGGAGCTAAATTCCTGAAATCCAGCTTTAATTATATTATGTGCCGTCAGCTTGCTAACACTCATTCATTTTTGTTCTTGTTAGTTTTCTTCCAATAATGCAATGTTTGGTGTCTCCATATTTGTTCTTTACATTAGATATGTAAGTGAAGGTATATCTCATTTGTTTTTATTACATGTATCACTGTAGTATATTTAAAGATGACTTACTACTTTTGCAGTATCTGTGACACTCTCATACACTTGATAAGTGAAATATTTAGATTATCTAGATAATTTTTCCTACTACTGTTGATCAAGGAGAATAATCCAGTCAGAAATCACTTACATCTCTATAAAATTCTTGGCCTACTGTAATATATATAGTTAGGGGCCTGCAAAGGACTTAGTATAAAGGAATAGGAACGTTACAGTTCTAGGTGCCAATGACAACAGCTAACAGAGAAGGACAAGGATTGCCTATGCTAATATATTTGCATAAGTTCCAAAACAGAATGAAATTGTCATGCAGCATACAATTTGAGGCAATCATATTTGCAAAATATTCTTTTTTTCTTTATTAGCAAATTGTAAACTCATTTTGACAGGTCTTCTTTAAGATTTTTTAAAACGGTAATTGAGAAGAAGAAGTTTGGAAATGGGCAGATGTCATTTATTGAAAATATGATGTGAGATCTGGTTTCAACCCCCTCTGAGGACATGCAACCATCTTCTAAATATGAGAAACTCCTCAATGTTGGATTGGGTCTTAGCTTGCTTTACAGCATACTTAGCATTATGTAAGTGTGAAGAATTTCATTTGGCCAGCAAGGTTCTTGCCAAATTTGCTTCTATTGATTGAGCATGCCAGTGGTGAGATATCCCGAAAAGGAATTTACAAACTCATCCATCTGCTTCAGCTATTGCAAAGCACAGTGATGGCTGCACATCACCTCAGCATGGTCCTATCACAGCATTAGCAACGCATTGTAGAATCCAGCTGCAAATTGCTACCACTTTTCTTATGACCTTGTGTAAGGGGGTAGAAACCAAAAATGTTGCTGGGAAAAACAGCCACACTACACCAACAAATATAAAACATTACTGATATTATTAAACCCATTGGAATCTACTCAAAATGGATATATAGTTAGTGAGTAGAGTTAAAGTGGAATTTCAGGATAAAGCTAAATAATCTTAAAAATGCTCCCTTCCCCCTCCTAACACCCATTTTGAATAACCCATGAAAGAAATATGTATATACCTACCTGTTTTCAGGGTGCTCCAGTCCAGTCACATAAACTCCCCTGTGTCAGCCAGCACGGGCTGCAAGGGAGAGGAGAGCACGCTCAACAATGGCTGGTAATGCCTGGGAGTGGTGATGTAACCTAAAGGCTTACTATGTTGCACCCCCCCCCCCCCCCTCATAGCCACTACTGGCTGACACAGGGGAGCCGGATCACATGACTGGACCAGAGCGGCCTGACAAAAAACAGATCTTTCTCATACAGGCTAGGTAGAACAGGTGTTAGGAGGTGGGAGGGAGCATTTTAAAGATTAGTTAGCTTTTTTTCCTGGAATTCCACATCAACCATTACAGAAAATGCTCATGTTTATTAAAATATGAAAAACATACCAGTACAAATAATTTATTTTTGTTTCTCATCATCTATATATTACTCTTTCCCAGCTGTACTGCATAAACCAATACTTAAGTAATTATAATGGTTGTAAAGCCTAAACATTTTTTACCTTAAACCACTTGCCCACTGGGCATTTAACCCCCTTCCTAACCAGACCAATTTTCAGCTTTCGGTGCTCTCATATTTTGAATGACAATTACTCGTGTAACACTGTACCTATATGAAATGTTTTTCCTTTTTTTCCACACAAATAGAGCTTTCTTTTGGTGGTATTTGATCACCTCTGGGTTTTTTTATTTTTTGCGCTATAAATGAAAAAAGACCAAAAATTTGGTCAAATTTGTTTTCGTTTCTGTTATAAAATTTTGCAAATTTGCAAATTTGTCATTTTTCTTCATAAATTTTGACCAAAATTTATACTGCTACATATCTTTGTTAAAAAATAACCCAAATCAGTGTAAATTATTTAGTCTTTGTGAAAGTTATAGAGTCTACAAGCTTTGGTGCCAATCATTGAAAATTGATCACACCTTATCACACCTCATGTACTGACAGTCTATCTCATTTCTTGAGACCCTAAGAAGCCAGGAAAGTACAAATACTCCCTAAATGACCCCTTTTTGGAAAGTAGACAGTCCAAGGTATTTAATACGAGGCATTGTGAGTTTTTTGAAGTTGTGATTTTTTTCTTTGCAAAATGAAGATTCTTTTTTCTTTTTTTCACAAAATTGCCATATTAACAAGTTATTTCTCTCACACAGCATATGCATACCACAAATTACACCCCAAAATACATTCTGCTACTCCTCCCGAGTATGGCGATACCACATGTGAGACTTTTTCACAGCCTGGGCACATACAGAGGCCCAACATGCAAGTATCACCATCAGGTGTTCTAGGAGCATAAATTACACATGTAATTTCTAGACTACCTCTTACACTTTTGAAGGTCCTGGAGCATGGATGAGACATGTACGAGCCATTGATGGAGCATGGATGGATGGATGAGACATGTATGAGCCATGGATGGAGCATGGATGAATGGATGAGACATGTATGAGCCATGGATGGAGCATGGATGGATGGATGAGACATGTATGAGTCATGGATGGAGCATGGATGAGACATGTATGAGCCGTGGATGGAGCATGGTCCATGGCTGGGCACAGAACAGCACTGTGGGAACTTCAGATCCAGCCCACAGTGTTGCTGCACCCAGCTCCCCCTCTCTCCTCACATGCTGTACCAATCGGCGTGAGGAGAGGGGTGGAGCCAAAACCAGAGAAGCTCTGGTTTGTTTAAAAGTGATCACGCCGTCATTGGATGGCCTGATCATGTGGTAAAGGGCCATTGTCATTGGCCCTTTATCTTGATTCGTGACACACTGGGTCTGGGAGACCCGACAGTCACGGACATTCCCGGGTGCGTGCCACAGGAACGCGATTCTGGGAGGACATCATAGTATGCCCTTCCAGAGTTATCTGACCGCGCTGTAGCCGTCATTCAGCTATGGCCCGGTCGGCAAGTGGTTAATGCATTCCTTGCATTAAGGTAAAAAATGTTAAGGTGTCGGCATCCCCCTCACCCCCCCTTTTACTTACCTGAGCCCTTATTCAATCCTGCGCCACGCACGTCTGCAGCTCTTCTCTCCCCTCACTTTTGGGTCTCGCTGGATTTGCTGGGGCACCAGGAGTCATTGGCTCCCATTGCTGTCAAAGCCAGTGACAATGAAACGAGGGGGCTGTGTCGGGTCCCGCTGTCCATGTCACTGGACACAGCAGCAGGGCCCGGGAGCGAGCATGCACAAGTGCACCCATGGGAAGATGGCTTCCCATGGGGACACTGGACAGAAGGGAGGTGCCAGGACCACCGGCCATGGACCCGAAAAGAGGAGGTTTGCGGCCACTCTGTGCAATTCCTTTGCACAGAGCAGGTAAATATAGACATGCTTGATATTTCACCACTTCAGCCCCGGAAGAATTTACCCCCTTCCTGACCAGTGTGTTTTTTGCAATTCGGCACTGTGTCGATTTAACTGACAATTACGCGGTTGTGCGACCTTGCTCCCAAACAAAATTGACGTCCTTTTTTTCCCACAAATAGAGCTTTCTTTTGGTGGTATTTGATCACCTCTGCGGTTTTTATTTTTTACGCTATAAACAAAAAAATAGCAACAATTTTACTTTTTGCTATAATAATTATCCCCAAAAAATATTTAAAAAAACATTTTTTTTCCTCAGTTTAGGCCAATACGTATTCTTCTACATATTTTTGGTAAAAAAAATCGCAATAAGCGTTTATTGGTTTGTACAAAAGTTATAGCGTCTACAAAATAGGGGATAGTTTTATGGCATTTTTATTGATATTTTTTTTTACTAGTAATGGCGGTGATCAGCGATTTTTATCATGACTGCGACATTGCCGCGACTGCGGCGGACACACCGGACATTTTTGACACATTTTTGTGACCATTGTCATTTATACAGTAATCAGTGCTATACAAATGCACTGATTCCTGTGTAAATGACACTGGCAGTGAAGGGGTTAACCACTAGGGGGCAGTGTAAGGGTTAAGTATGTCCTGGGGAGTATTTCTAACTGTGGGGGGGCGTGGCTACGTGTGACACATCACCGATCTCTGCTCCCGATCACAGGGAGCAGAGATCAGTGACACTGTCACTAGGTAGAACAGGGAGATGATTGTTTACATTAGCATCTCCCCATTCTTCCTCACCATGAGGCGATTGTGTGTATCCCCGCGGCTATTGAGTCCAGGGGACACGCAACCTGACTCACAGAGCTCCAGGCTGGTGCGCGCAATGGCACGGCGGCAAATTTAAAGGGATGTACGGGTACACCCATTTGCCCAGCCGTGCCATTCTCCTGACGTACATAGGTGTGCGCCGGTCGGGAACCGGTTAAAAACAAAAAGTGATAAAAAAAGCATGGGACTTTGAGTGAGGCAGGCTGAAACACAATATAGAAGTAAAGATTTATTGGCATAAGTGTCAAAATGTGTAACATTGCACATGAAAAATAAATGCTCAAAGCATGTACAGTACCCTAAAATAATAAATATGATGAACTTAGAAAACATTACATACATAAAACCATAATGTAAAACATGAATGCCATAACAAGGAAGCAAATATACATAGTACATAAGTGTGATCAAATAAACCTTGTGGTGTAAAAATAATTGTCCATAAAACCAACGATAGAAATGGGGATTGCATCCTTAAAATCTTAACGCATTTCATCGATAATCCGACTCATCAGGAGCAGATGCTAGAGTATCTGTAGATAATAAAAGATGGTCTAAATAAAAACCCATGTTATGGGAAAGTTTTATGTAAAAATTGGTAAATAGATGGTCTAATCCACAAACTTACATCCCATTGAATGTTAAACCTGAGTGATACTGGTGTGCAAGAGTCACCATATCAGTCTCCCCGAGAGAGATAGTGTGATGGAAGTGTGAAATGAAACGTAGGCTAAGATGGACCTACTGAGTGATGTGTGTGAGAGATATAGAGAGGATTGAACAGAAATGAAAAAAGTGAAAGTGATAATGAATTGAAACAGCCGTGACACATGAAGTTACCTTCTAGTGGCAGATGCAGGGTACTTGTGTATAGTGAATCAGACAGTGCAACCTGATCGTCTAGTCAGCTACAAGTGGGGACGCCCAGGTGAGCCGGATGTATAGGGCGGACACACACCAACGTCACGCAAGCGTAATGGCAGTCGGGAGCAAGCACGCACAAGTGCACCCATGGGAAGCGGCTTCCCATGGGGACACTGGACATAGGGGAGGTGCCAGGAGAGCCAGCGGGGGACTTGAAAAGAGGAGGTTCTCGGCTACTCTGTGCAATTCCTTTGCACAGAGCAGGTAAGATTATACATGCTTGTTATTTGAAAAGAAAAGAAAATACCTTTACAATCACTTTAACCACCTCAATACAGTGCACTTACACCTCCTGCCCAGACCAATTTTCAGCTTTCAGCGCTCTCACACTTTGAATGACAATTACTCAGTCATGCAACACTGTGCCCATATGAAATTTGCGTCCTTTTTTTCACACAAATAGAGCTTTCTTTTGGTGGTATTTAATCACTAGTGGGTTTATTATTTTTTGTGCTATAAATAAAAAAGTTTGTAAATTTTGTGAAAAAAATGCCTTTTTCTTTGTTTCTGCCATAAAATTTTGCAAATTAGTCATTTTTTACTGCTACATATCTTCGGTAAAAATAACCCAAATAAGTGTAAATTATTTGGTCTTTGTGAAAGTTATAGAGTCTACATACTATGGTGCCAATCACTGAAAATTGATCACATCTGACCACACCTGATGTACTGAAGGCCTATCTCATTTTTTGAGATACTAACAAGTCAGGAAAGTACAAATACCCCCCAAATGACCCCTTTTTAGAAAGTAGACATTCCAAGGTATTAAGTAAGTAGCATGGTGAGTTTTTTTAAGTTGTAATTTTTACCCACAATTCTTTGCAAAATTAAGATTTTTTTTTTTTACAAAATTGTCATATTAACAAGTTATTTGTCTCACAGAGCATATGCATACAACAAATTACACCCCAAAATACATTCTGCTACTCTTCCCGAGTATGGCGATACCACATGTGTGAGACTTTTACACAGCCTGGCCACATACAAACATTGAAGTAGCATCTTCAGGTGTTCTACAAGCATAAATGGCACATCTCATTTCTCAACTACCTATTACACTTTTGAAGGCCCTGGAGCACCAGGACAATGGAATTGCCCCCAAAATTACCCCATTTTGGAAAGCAAACACCCCAATGTATAATGTATGAGGCATTATTAGTCTTTTGAATGGTTAATTTTTATTCCAGAAGTTTTAGGAAAGTGTGGAAAAAAAATGAAAACGCATTTTTTTTACACAAAGTTGTCCATTTATCAGATGTTTCCAACACATATCATGTACATAGCAAAGATGACACCCCAAAATACATTCTGCTACTCCTCCTGAGTATGGCAATACCACATGTGTGAGACTTTTATACAGCCTGGCCACATACAAAGGCCCAACATTGAAGTAGCATCTTCAGGTGTTCTACGAGCATAAATGACACATCTCATTTCTCAACAACCTATTACATTTTGAAGGCCCTGGAGCACCAGGACAATGGAATTGCCCCCCAAATGACCCCATTTTGGAAAGCAAACTCCCCAACGAATAATCTATGAGGCATAATGAGTCTTTTGAACAGTTCATTTTTTTCCAGAAGTTTTTGGAAAATGTGGAAAAAAAATGAAAACGCATTTTTTTTTACACAAAGTTGTCCATTTATCAGATATTTCCAACACATAGCATGTGCATAGCAAAGAGGACACCCCAAAATACATTCTGCTACTACTCCTGAGTATGGCAATACCACATGTGTGAGACTTTTACACAGCCTGGCCACATACAAAGGCCCAACATTGAAGTAGCATCTTCAGGCGTTCTACGAGCATAAATGACACATCTCATTTCTCAACCACCTATTACACTTTTGAAGGCCCTGGAGCACCAGGACAATGGAATTGCTCCCAAAATGACCCCATTTTGGAAAGCAAACACCCCAACGTATAATCTATGAGGCATATTGAGTCTTTTGAATGGTTCATTTTTTTCCAGAAGTTTTTGGAAGATGTGGAAAAAAAATGAAAACGCATTTTGTTTACACAAAGTTGACCATTTATCAGATATTTCAAACACATAGCATGTACATAGCAAAGATGACACCCCAAAATACATTCTGCTAGTCCTCCTGAGTATGGTGATACCACATGTGTGAGCCTTTTACACAGCCTGGCCACATACAGAGGCCCAACATCCAAGAAGCACCATCAGGCATTCTAGGAGCATAAATGACATATATAATTTCCTGGCAACCTAATATTTTTGAAGGCCCTTCATATTTCTAACACATAGCAAGTACATACCAAGAATTACAATCCAAAAAAAATTATATTGCGAAAGGGTAAAAATAAAAGCATTACCTGTGCTTTTAGTAGTATCCACAGAGGAGAGCACTGGTCCAGGCAGCAGGCAGGGATGTGCTTAGCGACAGCAATCGTAATTATCCAGGCAGCAGGCAGGAATATTGTCTATAGTCATCACAAGGATATTGTCAGCACAGCACAGTCCATATAAATTGTCAGGGCAGAGATAGACAGCACAGCCATAATATTGGTCCTGGTACACTGTTACCTGCAGACACTTAATGTACCACTCTCCAGCCCTTCATAAACATACTGCCTCTTGCTACAGCTAATTATTTGCATAGTCCAGGTAGTGGTGTGGTCCGTTCATGTGGCAGGCAGAGGCATGATGGCAGTAAGTCAGCAGCAGGCTGAGGGCCGTAATCAGATAAGACCTGTGCACAGGGGCACAGGGGTAGAGGCTTCAACTCACCCAAATCTCTATGAAGCCTCCGGACTCCAGACCCTAATCCGGAAATTCCGAAACCTGGAGAAAACAAAGAAAAATTGTTTTCTCCATCTGGAAAAACAATTCTGGAGCCCCTCACATATGTGAGACCCTGTGTACTACAGTAGCAGGGCAACAGATCAGTCCAAGCGGTAGGCAAAAGCATAGTTCATAAAACAGGCCAGGGTCAGTTCACGTGCAAACAGTCCAAACGGTAGGCAGTAGCGTAGTTGATAAAACAGGTCAGGGTCAGTTCACGTGGAGGCAGTCCAAACGGTAGGCAGAGGCATAGTCACAAAACAGGCCAGGGTCTGTTCACGTGGAAGCAGTCCAATCGGTAGGCAAAGGCATAGTCAAAAATCAGGCCAGGGTCAGTTCATGTGGAAGCAGTCCAAACGGTAGGCAGAGGCATAGTCAAAAAACAGGTCATGGTCAGTTCACGTGGAAGCAGTCCAAACGGTAGGCAGAGGCATAGTCAAAAAACAGGCCAGGGTCAGTTAACCTGGAAGGCAGTGGCATGGTTATTTGGGGAAGCATGGAAAATGGTGAGCACAGATGATGAACATGGGGAAATGGTTCAAAATATGGGCTAATATTTTAGGCCTGTATGATAAAGTTGGAAGCATTCATCAATGCAAAGGCCAGGTTGGGAGGGACACTGGGGACAATGGTAGCTTGTATCTTTTCGAAATCCTCTTTTCGTGCACACACAACATTTTTTTTCTTCGGCCTGCTTCAGATGGTGGAATGTTGAAGGGGAAGTGGCGCTCATGAAGTCGGCAAACAGCCTCAGAGTCTACTGGGGGGATCTGGTGATAGAGGAGGGACGTAACAACTTCTTCTATGAATTGTAGGAAGGGGGCAGGGCTTTCTGTGGATTTGGCATAGACTACGTAGGAATCATAAACAGGCAAATGGATGAGATAAATTTCTACCTTCTTGTACCAAAATCGGGACCTCCTTATCGACAAATAGGGCTAAATCATTTGATCATTGAAATCCACCCCCCCATGTAGAGATTGTAATCTTGGACACATACTTGCTTTTCAATGGGACCTCGTCTTATTTGAACCTCAATTGTAGTGTCATCATGGATGGTGGACATCATGTGCATGTCCCTTTTATCCTTCCACCTCAAGGCCAGCACTTCGTTGCATCTCAATTCTGCTCTTTCCCCCCTTCACAGCTTTTTGTTTGCTAGAGATTGTGGGAAGCCCTTCCTATTTTTTCTGGAGCAAGAGAATATGAAAACACTGCGCTCTAATAGCAAAAATAAAATATATGTGAGCCAGCAGCTGCATACATTGTGACAAACAATAACTGGTAAATAGGAAAAAAATGCAGCGCTAAGAAGTATTAGGAAGTTAGGGTGTAGTGAAACAATTAAGTAAGAGATGCTGTACTGAACAGTAAAGCATAAGTGCAAAAACCATAAGTGTAATGAAATGAACAAACACAGTATAAAGTGTCCACATATGGTAAATGGATGATTTGGAATGGACCAAAAAATGATGTGAAACTAGAAAATAAAGTCAATGGTGCACGGTGTGGATCTGTGACTGTGAGTCAACAACAGGGTACAGAACTTCCGTAGCTGTAAACCAACATCTCGATATGGGGCATCAGAATGAAAACATCAGGAAGTAAGATAAGATGGGTACTCTTACCAGATGACGTGGACTCCACTGTCATATGACATGAAGTCAATGGTGCATGGAGCCAAACCTAGGCTGGAAAACGATATCCGGAACGGTGGAACCTCTGTCTCACTTCTCGACTTCTCTGGTGGGGTGAAGAAACATCAGGAAGGGCCGCCAACTGGATATCAGCCAATAGACCTCAAGGATGTGTTCCAAGGAGAAGCCGGAGACAGATTTGATCCAGACCCCGTGATGGAAGTAGGGCTACTGGAAGGCAGTTTCTTGCATCGGGATAATATGCAAATAAAAAATAAAAAGCTTCTGCATAGTGCAGGTAAACCAGGGATTTTTATTTCTAAAAATACCATACAAAAAAATGGATAAAAGTGATCACAATTAAAATAAAATCTAAGCAGCGTAAGGAAGGGGAGATCTCTGATATTAGAGGTCTTAACTCAGCAACAAAAAGGTCACAGGTTCTGTATTCTCTTCATAAACAAAAAGTGGGGGTAATCTTTTTCCAGGAGACGCATTTCCGTACGGACCACGTCCCAAATCTACAAAATAGATTCGACACTACTTGGTATCATGACTCCTTTCGATACTCAAAATCAAAAGGCGTCTCTATAGCAATACATAAAACAATACCTCACCAGGTGATGGAAGAATGGCATAATAAGGATGGATATTATATATGGCAAAAAGTATACATTTATCAATATATATTTACCTAATTAGGGACAATATAAAGTAGGAACACAAATACTGAAACAGCTTATGGAAAAAGCTGAGGGGATAATAATAATTGGAGGAGACTTTAATGTTGTCCTTGATAGGGAAATGGATACTACAGCACCTTCAATAATACAGATAGGTAGGGAGAAAAAAAACTTTTTAGAAATGATAGCAAAATATCAGTTGATTGATATATGGAGGGTACTACACCCAACAGAAAAAGATTTCACATTTCACTCAATAGTTCATAAGACATATCATAGACTAGATTTCTTTTTGATAAACCAAAAGGGGATAGCGGAAACTTTATCTTCCGAAATAGGTAGCTCGTTATGGTCAGATTATGCACCAGTATTTTTGGTTCGGGACCTGCTTAAGGGTAACAATAATAAAGGGAACTGGAAGCTCAATGATAATTTGCTTCATAATGAGACTTGTGTGACAGAAATAAGGAAGGCAATATCAGATTTCTTACATGATCACAGGGAGGATACCACTTCTCTGCCGATCAAGTGGGAAACATTAAAATGTGTAATCCGAGGCCTTTTTATAAAACACGGGGCCAGTTTGAAAAAATTTAAAGGGAATAAAATAACTCAACTATTAAAAGAAATACCCAAAATAGAAGAATAGAACATAAACAAAACCCAGTGCGTGAAATATTAATAGAGTTAACGGAAAAGAAAACAGAACTAAAAACTTTGATAAACGAGCAAACCCTACGAATAGGAGACAGTAACCGTGCTCTGTATTATCAACAGGGTAACAAACCAAGTAAACTTCTTGCAAGGGCTTTACGCCATCGGGGCAACGCACAGCCCATTGTTAAGATCAAATCAGAAAAAGGTGATATGAGATACGACCCCCCAAAAGAGATACTGAAAGAGTTCCAGACTTTTTACACGAAACTGTATAATATTCCTAACTATGCCACGAATAGCGTTTCAGAGGGAATCCAACATAATATAGAACAATACGTGAGAGAAACAGCACTTCCTGTATTAGCTCCGACAGATAGGATACAATTAGATCAGGACTTTTCAGAGATAGAAATACAAAATGTAATTGATGCATTAGTACTGGGGAAAAGTCCAGGCCCTGATGGCTTCACCCCAAGATTTTATAAAATATTTAAAGAAGAACTTGTCCCCATTATGAAACAGACATATAATACAATATCCACATCACTGCCCATTGTCCCACAAAGTATGCAGGCCTATATTTCACTTATACCTAAACCAGAGAAGGATCATACCTTATGTGGAGACTATAGACCTATCTCTTTAACAAACATCGACCTGAGACTATATGCTAAAATAATTGCCAATAGACTTGCTCCTTTAATGCCGATATCCATACACTTAGATCAAGTGGGTTTTGTAGAGGGAAGAGAAGCTAGAGATAATACTCTAAAAACACTCACATTGGTGGAACATGCAAAAAGGGACTCCATCCCATCCTGCCTATTGGCGATTGATGCTGAGAAAGCATTCGACAGGGTGGGATGGAGTTTCCTTAGAGAAATTTTAGTACAGTGGAGATTGGGTTCTATACTTTTGGATAAAATAATGGCTCTATATAAGAATCCAACAGCTAAGATACGGGCGAACGGGGATCTATCGGATATAGTCCCCATAACAAACGGATCCCGTCAGGGTTGCCCGCTATCCCCAATACTGTATATACGCAGATAATATCCTACTATATATCACAAACCCATTGATATCAATACCAAATTTGATATCTGAATTTAATCGATTTGGTACATCAAGTAATTTCAAAGTAAACTATAGTAAATCCGAAGCTTTGAATATTAATTTACCAAGCGCTATGGTGGAATTCCTTAAAAAAGATTTCTCATTTAAATGGCAAGAGAACGCAATTAAATACTTGGGTATCTATATCCCTACTGATCTAGATAAGTTACAGGAATATAACTACGTCCCAATGGTGCAAAAAATTACGAGAACGTTACAACAATATGAAAAGGGAATGTTCTCCTGGATAGGTAGAATAAGTATAGTAAAGATGGATATACTGCCCAAAATATTGTATGTCCTTCAAACAATACCCATTTTTCCCTCAACAAATACTCTGGATAAATTGCATATATCAATAGGAAAATTTGTCTGGGGAGGCAAGACACCCAGAATTAAAAGAACGGTGTTAAATAAAACAAAAGAAGATGGGGGCCTCGCCCTCCCAGATATAGATATATATCTCAGAGCAATAATGATAACCAGAATAGTAGACTGGTTTCACAACAGAGACAATAAACAGTGGGTGAAGCTTGAAGAGGACATTACAGCTCTTAAGCTAAAGTCCCTCCCTTGGATTAAAAAAGTACAAAGACCACCGGAGAGGGAGATGCCCTCCCTAGTGGTAGCAACATTAAAAGCTTGGGATAATATAATAAAAAGAGGGAGTGGATCTACCTATAGAGGCCCAATGACCCCACTATTTAGCAATCCAGAGTTTCCACTGACACTTGAAGCTAAAACATTTCTTAAATGGAAAAGAAGTGGGGACACTAGGATAATAGAAACGATGGAAGAAAACAAACTGCTCCCATTGGAAAAGTTGGGGGTAGAACACAAAAATAAATGGATGCAGTATGGTCTGCTCCAGCGGTATATAGAGTCTTTAACAAAAGAATCCATAATAGATAGGCCTTTGACAAACTTAGAAACATTTTTTTTGCAAGAACTAAGACCCACCCATGTCTTATCTAAGATTTATAAATATTTAATTTCAGAAAATAATAGACAGATATTACCATATGTTAAAAAGTGGGAATTAGAGATTGGAATAGAATTTCCTAGGGAAATGTGGGGAAAGGCAATTATAGCGACTCATAAACTCTCAATATTGGCTAAACATCAGGAAAGAAACTATAAAATCTTAGCCAGATGGTATAGATGCCCTGTGGATTTACATAAAATGAACCCGGATAACACAGACATCTGCTGGAGGTGTCATTTAACTCAGGGCACAATGTCACACATTTGGTACTATTGCTCAGAAATCCAACCATTCTGGCAAAAGATATTCGAGATCTTTAGAGCACCGACTGGGACCAAACTGTATCCAGAAATACAAGTAGCAGTGTTATCCATGATTCCAGGATCAATAAAAAAGATAAAAAAGGGAATTCTGAAATATTTTTGACAGCAGCACGAACGGTTATAGCAAGAAAATGGAAAAACACACGGGTGCCGTCTGTTACGGAAAGGGAATGTGAGATGACGGAGATGCGTACCTTGGAGGAAAGAATAATAATAGAAGAAGGGTTAAAAAAACAAAGATTAAATATATGGACTAGATGGGAGGAGTTCAGAGCCTCTTCGAGATTTTTGAGGACAATATAGAAACAATAAAGAACATAATGGGAAGAGACCCCTTTTAATAAGGAGGGTTTTTTTTTTTTTTTTCCTCTCTGTCAGTATGAATGGGTATGAGTGTGGGGATGTGGGTGGGTAAATAGGTTTTAAATATAGGTTCTACATCCTTGATTTAAGAGTATGAAGAGTTAAAGTGTAAAAGAAATTTTGAATGATGTTCTGATAAAAAATGATAGAATTGCTTTATTATACGGATGTATATAATTTTGATAAATGTGTTTCTGAAAATGTTTTGATAAATAAAGATTGTAAAAAAAGGGCACTGAGTGTTGTCGCTAAAATGAAGAAAGTGCATTATCATTTCGTATCGGGACCTGGCCATTATGGCAAAATAAATGGGCATGTTGTGGATGGGGTTGGTGGAACAATAGGCATATCCTTAATTTTTTTTTGTAAGCCCCATGTTTAGGGTAAGGCCCATAAACAATTTGAACTCCTCCAAATTCAGATCTCTCCACTCAAACGGACGGGCATAGGATGATTGGGGGTTGTTGGCAATATACTGCTGGGCATACAAATTTGTCTGGTCCACAATGAATTGCAGCAAAGTGTCGGGCAAAAACAGATAAAAAAAATCAATCGCTGTGAAATTTTGGGTGTTGGCCTGCACACCTGGCTGTGCTGTGAATGGGGGAATAATTGGTGATCCCGAGTCAGATGGCAGCCATGTTGGTTTGGCAAAACCATCTGGCATATATGTAGAGGCCCTGGCTCTTGGGGGGACGTGACACTCCAGTAGTTGGGGGAATTGAATTTCCTGTGCTGGTACTAAGGCGTGATGTGGCAGCACTGGTACTGGGTCTGGGCATTTGTTCCTGGGGCCTATCGCCAGCGGCAGCGCTGGTACTGGGCCTGGGAATTTGTTCTTGGGGCTGTAGTAAGTTACTACTTAAAAGGCCAGTACCTAGAGTGACTAAACATGGAGGAAATCCTAAAACAATTGGTGATATCCAATGCTGCACAGCAACAATCCAATGCTGCACAGCAACAAGCAAACGCTGCACTGCATCAAGCAAATGCTACACAGCAGCAAACAAACGCTATCGCACAGGAGCAAACCAAGGCGCTGTGCCAACAGATTGGTGCTGTACAGGAGCTATCGCAGAGGCTGTTTGAACAGCTAGCCACTGATGCAAAAGAGGATAGGAAAACCCTGGCTGCGGTTGTGGAGACGCTAGCACAGTGGTCACCTACTAAAGTTAATGTTGTTGGAGACAAGCCCTCAGCCATCCATGTGGGTCGCTTTCTTTCTAAGATGACTGCAGATGATGATCCAGAGGCCTTTCTCTTAACGTTTGAACGGACCGCTGAGGGGGAAGGTTGGCCCAAAACCCAGTGGGCAGGACTGGTCACCCCCTTGCTGTCTGGAGAATCGCAGAAGGCCTTCTACGATTTGGAGTCAGCAGAAGCAGGAAACTATGAAAAGGTCAAGCTGGAAATCCTGGCGCGACTTGGTATCACCTTGGCAGTTCGAGCACAGCGGGTCCACAGCTGGTTCTTCCAAGACGAGAGGCCCCCAAGATCGCAGATGTTCGACCTAATTCACTTGGTGAGAAAATGGCTACAGCCGGAGTCCCTGTCTGGGCCACAAATAGTGGAGCGTGTGGTCATGCACCGGTTCCTGAGGTCACTACCAGTGCCCCTGCAGAAGTGGGTGAGTCAAGGAGACCCCAACTCGGCGGACAACCTCGTGGAACTTGTTGAAATGTACTTTGCTGCAGAGAACCTGGTCACCACCCCTACAGCCACACGGACTTTCCGCCCAAAGCCACGGTCTCCCCAGGCAACCGGTAAGACAGGGGAAGTGGGTGGTAAGCATGGCAAGGAAATAGGGGGGAGGATTTTTGGTGCCAGGACTGAAGTTTGGCATCCCAAACAAGGGAAGCTACTGCCTGTCAGCAACCCAAACTGGGGAAACATCAGGTGTTTTCGTTGCCAAGAACTGGGACATGTTGCAGCAAATTGTCCATTGACAGATGAACCAATGCAGTGTGATCTATCTATTAGAAGGCAGTCTATGTTTGCTGCTGTTTCATGCGCTGCAGCACCAAGTATGGGAAAACACATGTGCCAAATGACTGTTAATAATAAGCCTATTACGGCCTTGCTGGACTCTGGAAGTCTAGTGACTTTGGTTACAGCTGAGATGGTTGAAACTGTGAATTTGCATGCTAAAAAAGTTGCTGTGATCTGTGTACATGGGGATACCCGCGAGTATCCTATAGCCACTGTTCAGTTTAAAACTGGCTTAGGTACGGTAACCCATCCGGTCGGACTTGTGCCCCACTTGGTGCACGAGGCCATCATTGGTAGGGACTTCCCTAAGTTTTGGGAACTGTGGGATCGTCCCGACCCGGTCGCAGTAGCTGACTCAGTGACAGAGCCAGAACTCCTGGCCGCTACTGACAATGTGGGTTCAGGGGACTCTTCTCAGGGCTCCCCGGGTTTTCCTTTCTCAGTTATGGCAGGAGAGCTGGAGGAGCCTGAGGAGGTCCCCACAACCAGTGGAGCTGGACAGCCATCTGCTGAATCTAAACCTACGTTGGAGTTTGCTGACCTTAATGTACACAAGGAAAATTTTGGTACCGAGCAGAGAAAAGACCCAACCCTTGCCAGGGCCTGGGAAAATGTAATGGTGATTAATGATGTACCTGTTGAATCAGGGGAAAGGCTCTGTTTTCCTTATTTTAGCAGCAATGAGGATTTACTGTATCTTGTATGTAAAAAAAATGATGAAGTGGTTGAACAGTTGGTGGTCCCTAAGCCATACAGACGGGTGGTGTTGGAACTTGCCCATGAGCACTTGCTAGGAGGTCATTTAGGGGTTGAGAAAACTACTGAAAGGGTGTTGCGCAGGTTTTATTGGCCCGGGATACAGAAGGATATTGAGAATTATTGCCAATCCTGTCCTGTGTGTCAGATGTCAGCCCCACTACAACACTTCCGAAGTCCTTTAGTGCCCTTGCCCATTATTGAAGTGCCCTTTGAGAGGATTGCCATGGACCTTGTGGGTCCACTCCCCAAGTCTGCCTGAGGTCATCAGCATATCCTTGTAATCATGGATTATGCTACCCGTTACCCCGAGGCCATTCCCTTACGCACCGCGTCTGCTAAAAACATTGCCAAAGAGCTGTTTATGGTGTTCAGTCGTGTTGGAATCCCTAAAGAAGTCCTTACAGACCAGGGCACCCCATTTATGTCACGAATAACTAGAGAGCTGTGCAAGTTATTTAAGGTGTCGCAATTGCGAACCTCGGTGTACCATCCTCAAACGGATGGCTTGGTGGAACGCTTCAATAAGACATTAAAGAGCATGTTAAAAAAGGTTGTTGACAAGGATGGGAAAAACTGGGACTTCCTGATACCATACTTGATGTCTGCCATCAGGGAGGTTCCCCAGTCCTCCACGGGGTACTCTCCATTTGAGTTGCTTTATGAGAGACACCCTCGGGGACTCTTGGACATAGTCAAAGAAACTTGGGAGGGGGAGCAGACACCCCATAAAAGTGTCATTGAGCATATCGCTCAAATGCAGGACAGGATTGCAGCAATCATGCCGATGGTAAAAGAACACTTACTGCAGGCCCAAACAGCTCAACAGAGGATATACAACAGGGGGACCCAACTCTGTGTTTTCTCACCTTGTTATAGGGTCCTGGTGCTAGTTCCCTCTGTTGAGAGCAAGTTCCTGGCTAAGTGGCAGGGTCCCTTTGAAGTAATTAAAAGAGTTGGGGAGGTCAATTACAAAATATATCAACCAGGGAAAAGGAAGCCCAAACAGATTTACCACATAAACCTGTTAAAGCCCTGGAAGGATAGGGCGTTAACTGCGAGGTCCCTCCCGGTAACGCCTAAGGGTACTGAGTCCCCTCTGTTTCCTGATTTCACAATTCCAGACACCCTGTCATATTCCCAAAAGCAGGAAACTAGAGAATTCCTGATAAGAAATAGAGAGAAATTTTCAGAGTTACCTGGCACGACTTCAGCAGTTCAGCATGATATTGTTACTGAACCTGGGGTCCGTGTCAAGCTCAAACCATACCGAATTCCTGAAGCGAGGAGAAAGGACATCAGCAAGGAAGTTAAAAGAATGTTGGAGCTAGATGTCATTGAGGAATCCAATAGTGACTGGTCTAGCCCATCGTGTTAGTCCCAAAACCGGATGGCACTTGGAGGTTCTGTAATGACTTCAGGAAGCCTAATGCAGTGACAAAGTTTGACACGTACCCAATGACCAGAGTGGATGAACTTATAGACTGACTTGGCAAGGCTCGCTATCTGACCACTTTGGACTTGACAAAAGGTTATTGGCAAATACCCCTGACTGGTAGCGCCAAAGAGAAGACTGCATTTGTGACCCCGGAGGGTTCCTTTCAATATAAAAAAATGCCTTTTGGGTTGCAAAATGCCCCTGCAACATTTCAGAGGGCCATGGACAGGACTCTTAGACCCCACCGACAATATGCAGCAGCATATCTGCATGATATAGTGGTACATAGCACTGACTGGGAGTCTCACTTGCCCCGTGTCCAGGCTGTTCTTGATTCCCTCTTCAAAGAAGGTTTTACAGCAAATCCAAAAAAAATGTGCCATTGGTCTAGAGGAAGCCAAGTATTTGGGCAACACTATTGGGCGTGGTGTCATAAAACCTCAAGTGAATAAAATAGAAGCCATCCAGGAATGGCCACGTCCTGCAAACAAGAAGCAGGTCAGGGCCTTTCTTGGCATTGCGGGGTATTATAGAAGATTTATCCCAAATTTTGCAACTATAGCTGCCCCACTGACAGACCTTACGAAAGGGAAAGACTCTGTAATGGTGAAATGGTCCTCAGTAGCAGAGGAATCTTTCCAAGTCCTGAAGAAGGCTCTTTGTGCACAACCAGTACTGTACTCCCCCGATTTCTCCAAAGATTTTTTGGTTCAGACAGATGCGTCTGATGTTGGTATCGGGGCAGTACTATCATAGGTACACAATGGGGAAGAACACCCTGTGGTGTACCTAAGCAGAAAGCTCAATGACCATGAGCAAAGGTATGCAGTCATTGAAAAGGAGTGTTTAGCCATAAAGTGGGCCGTGGACGCACTCAGGTACTATTTGTTAGGACGCCAGTTTGAGTTAATAACTGACCATGCTCCTCTGAAATGGATGGCCCAAAAGAAGGAGACTAATAGACGGGTGAACCGGTGGTTTTTGGCTCTACAGGATTACTCCTTCACTGTAAAACACAGGCCAGGTGTTGAGATGGGGAATGTAGATGCCCTGTCCCATGTTCACTCCTGTTGGGCTACAGGTGTTCCAACCCTGGGGTTGAAACAAGGGGGGGAGGATATGTAGCAGTGCGTTCCAGAGAGAGCCAGGAAAAGTCCTGTTCAGGGTTTATACATCTCCCAGGCTCCTCTCATACACATTCAGGGATCTCTGATTCATGGTCCAGTTCAGGTCTTGGTCCTCTCCCCCAGGCTAATTTAAGCTCACCTGAGCAGACAGCCTTTGCTCTTGGCCTGGGATACTCAGACAAGTTCTGTGTAAGAGAGCAAAAAGGTATGTGGAAGCTGACAAGCTGTAGGCTTGCTCAGCCTGGTAGTTAGGATCTGTAAATATTCTTTAGTTAGTGCCGAGACACGGCTAGGTTTTGTTTTGGCTATTTTTGTTCCTATTTGTTTTTTTTGAACACTGTACAGCACCTGTATATAGACTTGTATATACCACAAATAAACACCGCACTGTTTGTCACTATTTCACTGGATTTGGTATCTGTGCCTGAAAGACTGCTCATCCCAGGGAGCTTTGTACCTGCTACCTGTCCCCCAGGTTACAGGGCCTATTGCTGGCGGCAGCGCTGGTACTGGGCCTTGGAATATAATCCTGGTTTCCAGAGTGCCGTGCCCTTTTAGGAGGGACCTATTCTTCCTCTGAATCATTTGCTGATTCACTATTGGGTTCAAATGCCTAATTTGATTCGGAATCAGAATTGGAATCTGATGAGAACTCCATGTTGCTCTCATCAGTCATAGAGAGGAACTGGAACACCTCCTCACTGGTGTATAATCTTTTGGACATGACTCTGATGGCTGTATGGCAGGTGACGGTCACTGATGGGCTGTAAGATGGGTGGCAGGTGACGTTCACTGATAGGTGATGATGGTGTGACAGACGATGGTCACTGATGGGTGACAGGCCATGGACGGTGACGGGTGATGGTCACTGACGGGTGATGGTCACTCACGGGTGATGGTCACAGACGGGTGACAGGCCACGGTCACTGATGGGTGATAGGTGCACCGCTGACGGTCACTGATGGGTGACGGGTAATGGCTGACGTCACTGATGGATGACGGGTAATGGCTGACGTCACTGATGGGTGACAAGTAATGGCTGACATCACTGATGGGTGACGGGTAATCGCTGACGTCACTGATGTGTGATGGGTGATGGCTGATGGTCACTGATGGGTGACGGGTGATGGATGACGGGTGACGGCTGACGTGACTGATGGGTAATGGCTGATGGGTGACGGGTAATGGCTGACGTCACTGATGAGTGACGGGCATAGGCGTGCACACAGGGTGTGCCAGGTGTGCCCAGGCACACCCTAATCACCCTGTGCAGCACAGATTCCCCCTACTGCCCTGGCTCCCCCCTCCTTCCCTCTGCAGCACTGTCGGCTTTCCTCCTCTACTGCCAGCTGTTGCTGCGGGGATGTTTTAGGATGAGTGAGAGAAGGGGTCGGTAAATATGTATTTATCAGCCACTTCTCTTTCTGAATGAACATTGTGCATGATCGGTAGTGTGTGTTTGAGCTTTGGGGTGCACACCCTAATGCAATAGGCTGCGCACACCTATGGTGACGGGTGATGGCTGATGGTCACTGATGGGTGACGGATGATGGCTGGAGGGTGACGACTGATGGTCACTGATGGCTGACGGCTGACGGTCACTGATGGGTGATGGGTAATGGCTGACAGGTGCACCGCTGACGGTCACTGATGACAGTCTTATGTGACAGGTGCACTTTATGGGGTGATTATGGTGACTGTTGGGTGACAGATGACAATGGGGGGGGGATGGGACAAGTGTTGTGCTTGGTGCAGTACAATGCAGACACAGATCGGTAACTCACTGCTTCTAGCTCTTCTCTCCTAACACTGGAAACGGTGTGTGAAGAGAGAAGAGAGAAGAGAGAAGAGCTGGTAACAGCTAGTTACCGCTCTGTGTTTACACTTAGTGATCGGCTGTGAAAGGATCACAGCCGATCACGTGGTAAACAGCCACTGGCCAATGGCTGTTTACCATCGTCGGTGATGAGCAGTGTTTCTGGGAACACACCGCCACCGACGTGCACACGCGGCGTGCTCCCGATTGCGCACATGCGCTGTGCACAATGGGGGCGGTACCAGCTGTCATCGGCCGTGACTTCATCACGGCCGATCACGGGGTAAACAGCCATGCACAATGGCTGTTTACCCCTCTCGGTGGCAAACGGTGTCTCCGTGACACGCCACCACCGAGGGTACAGGGATACGCGCGCACGATCGTGCTCCTTCCCTGTTTAAAGGGCAGGGCGTCATATGATGCCCTCCCAGAACGAGAGCTGCGCCGTCTGGCCGTCATATGATGGACGGCGGGCGGCAAGCGGTTAAAGCTGCATAGTTGAACACACTCCTCTCCTGCACTGGAATTGCTTACTCTGATTTCAATGCAGACTTGGAGCTTCTGACAGTGTGCATTGGAAGCTGCAGCAAGTCAGATAGAGCCTCCCTATTTCCTGGCTGGACGATGTGGAGCATCATCTAATGCTTTCCTCCTCCCCCTTACTGCACATGGGCCACCCCTTTTATTCATTTGATTTTAATTATTTTACACATGGTCTGCAAGAAAATGCAGCAAGCTCAGGAACTCCCTCCCAAGAGCCAGCCCACTGCTTGAATCAGGACTGAGGGCTCTTGAGAGGTGTATTGGGGCAGGGTGCTGTGAAGTTTTCATGAAGTCATGTATATCACCCTACCATCAGCCATGATCTGCTTTCATTGCAGAGATATGCACATAGACCTAGTGATGATGCCCCAGATTTAAAAAAAAAAAAATATATATATATATATATATATATATATATATATATATATATATATATATATATATATATAAATAAATAAAATGGAAAGGTTTTAAGTAAAATGTCTTAGCATTTTTATGACGTGTAGAGAGGAACCAGAAAAAAAACAAAACAGAAGCAGAATAAACTACAGCTTTAGCAATTAACCAGCATGGAATGTTTGATACTGTGTAGTAGCTTGTAAGTCATTGTTGTTGTGTTTTTGTGTTTTTTTTTTACAACACATTTTAAAGTGTTGTATTTACATTACGTTTAAAAATAATGATATGCATGTCTGAATACACCTTAAATTTATACTTTTTTTAAAGGTATAATATATCTTCCATTTATCTGGTATGAAAGCATATTGATTGCTTTGATTTCATACTTTCAGTGTCTTAAAAAGATAACGTTTTGATGCTGAAAACAATAAGTCATACCTATTGTAGTTTTTATAACAAAATTACTGTTATTATGAACAGCTTTTTTGAGCTTTGTAGACTGTTTTAGGAGACTAGAGGTGTGAACCGTGTCATTATGATGCTGTAACAGAAATTGGAAGGGAGAATGTAGTTGAAGGGAGTAGCAAGCACTTATTAGATGTAAGGTAGACTAAAAGGTTATATATTTAACATAGGACCGTTTCATATTAGCCAGCAATCCTGAATTTAAAAGAAAAAACCCCTTTCAGTCCTCCCAAACATAATGCATTGCTTGTTTACAGTCCAAAAATGTTTTGGATAGATTGGGAAAAGCTTTAAATCTTTATTGCTATCTGTGTCATTGTAGATATTTCCTTTCATTAAAATGTCTATATTGTTTTTATTGTTGCTTGTGCCTTTCGTAAATATCCAAAGTCCACAAAATCCAGGGCACTCCTTACAGCACTGAACCAGAATAAATCTGGGTGTCGTAGTGAATGTAATGGATGGCATCGCCATTGGGTTCAGAAATTGCAAAGTAGCATCAGTGGCAGCTGGTGGTTTTTTCTTTTCAGGGGGCAGCAAACAAACATCCCCCCGGTTGGTCGGCGGCAATCCGTCCCCCCTGGAGGATGGTCGGGACATCAAAGCCCCGCACTTACCCCGTCTAAGAAGCGCGTGGGCAGCGTGTCCAGTGGGCGGCAGCTTTCGTCTTTCCTCCTCCTCTAGATCACGGTGGCTTCCGCCATGCATCTCCCTCCTCCTAGGCGTCCAATAGGATCACCTGTTCTTTCAGCCAATCAGGAAAAAGGTATCAGACCAATGCCTGATTGGCAGAGAGGTGATTCAGTGTTAGAATAGTGAATATTCATTTGCTATTTTAACACACCTGGGTGGGCTCCGAGCACAATGCTCTGCGTCCAGAGCCCACCCTATTTTGAAGCCTATTAGAGCCTTTAAAAAAAAAAATGCCGCTGTAATTCATGCGCCCGGTGTCCTAAAAGGAGCCGGACACATGAATAGGGGGTGGCAGCAGCGATGGAAAGGGGAGGTGGCACCCGTGCACCCTTAAAGGTTGGGCCATCCCTGATCAGCATACTATTTATTTATTAGTCACCATTAAGTGTAAGGTACGATGATTCTGGGCCAATTGTGACAATTAGGTAAAAGGAAAAGGTCCATAGTGGCCCCGAAATGTCCCTATTTGCTCTTTAGTGGTAATAAATATATATGCTTTTTCTCTGTTTCACTAAATTGTCACTATTATGTTCCATATTGTATCTTAAAATATACCTATCTTAGAGAAATTGAGCTTTTTGTTATCAAAGTTCCTAAATATGCAGTATAATTGTCTTTCATTTTCATCTTTTTCTACAATGGCTTTCCAGCAGGTCTACAAACTAGGAAGATTATTGTCAGTGAATATTCTTTAAAGTAGCGGTACATTTTGCCTTCTAGCTTCATAGTACAACATCATGAACAATTGTATGTCTGTCCTGCATGCTGCTTAGTCTAAAAAAAAAAGCCGCTTAGTCTCAACTCTCAACACTAACTCTTTCATACTTGCTAAGTATATTTTTTTCTGTAGTTTAGAAAAATTAATGCAAAGCTTCATAAATTCTTAAAAAGAGAAAATCAGGTAAACCATAAACTTTGGCAATGTAAAAGACATGCACGAAGCTTAACAAAGTATAAGCAAAGGGTATCCATGACAAGGTGGAAGTATACCAGGCAGCAGTGGGTTAAAGTTAGGGGTTTGGTTATAAAAGGTCAGTGCTTTTACCTGAGTGGATGAGTAGACGGGGGGATGGGAGGAGCAGGAGAGATAGTAGTTCAGGGGAGTGAAGAGGGTGTCACTTGCAGTCTGAAATCACCTTCCTGCCCGCCCTGGTGAGATAGTTTGGTTATGGTTTCTTCCCGAGTGAGAAAGTTGGCGGTTGGGGTCCTTGGCGAGGGTCAAAAACATTGGTTGATTGGTGAAACCGTGGGACCCATCTCAGGTATGGAGTATGGAGGCCTACGGTTGGTCTTGTTGTATTTAGACTAACCAGGTGTTAAGGTGGTAGGGGTCTGTGGTCAGTTAGGATAGTCCTTGAGGTGGGGTGTGGCAGCTGGGGACTGAACCTAGCTTTACGGTTTCACATACACCAAAGTTGTGGGTGATGGTGTCCTCAAGGATCTGCAACCAGTTTCTTCTTCTTCGATCTGGAGTGTTTAATAATGTTCACATTTAATTATAATTTTGGTTTAATAAAAGACCGAATTGGCCATTTAACCCAATACAGTTTGGTGTCATTATTGAAGAAAGGGGGGTGGTGTTGGTTACTTATTAATAGGGATGGGTGAACAGTTCGGCCTGAGCATAAGTAATGGATGTGACTATGACGTTCGATGAACAGCCGAACAAACGGGTCATTCGACCGTTTGCTCGGCCCCCGAACCGACCACAATGCATTGCAGACCTGAACAGTGCATTGCAAGCACTGATTGGCTGAAGCAGTGAAAGCTTCAGCCAATCAGGGCACAGAGCACTGTCAGAGTCATGAGTGGACACTGTCATCATGACTTTATCCAATCATGGCTCATTCCCGCCCCACAGTATAAAAGTATTCTTTCAATGGCAGCCATTTTCAGTGTGATTTCGGCATGGAGAGAGATACAACGGGGCTCTGTTCAGTGCTATTAGTTAATTAGTGTGCTATACTGTGTTATTCTGCTTTAATTGTCAGTGTAGAATATTAGTATAGTGTGAGTGTAGTGAGGAGGACCATCATTCAGCTTTGCATAGTGTGCAGCTAGAGTAGGGACAGTTCAGATAGTTTCACTGTAGTGTAGTGAGACCGTGTCATTCATACATACATTAGTGTAGAGTATGGACAGCACAGATAGTTTCAGTGTAGTATAGTGAGACCGTGTCAGTAATCTTTACATTAGTGTATAGCTAGAGTAGGGACAGTTCAGATAGCGTCAGTGTAGTGACGGTTGAACACCGTCTATTTGATTGCGTTACTGCCAGTTTAACGCCATATGGTTTTGTATGCGTTACTGCCAGTTTAACGCCATATAGTTCTGTGTGCGTTACTGCCAGTTTAACACCATATAGTTTTGTGTGCGTTACTGGCAATTTAACTCCATATCGCTCTGTGTGCGTTACTGCCAGTTTAATGCCATATAGTTTTATGTGTTACTGCCAGTTTAACTCCATTTATTTCTTTTCAATTATTTTTTATTAGTTTACAATGGAAAGAGAAATAATGGTACAGCATTGTTTTATAGAGTACAATATGCATTTTTGATACAATACAGTTGTAAATGACATACTTGCAGTTTTCTTTGTTAGTTGAAGGGGCTGCGCATCCTATACGCCATTTACTTCTGTATGCGTTACTGCCAGTTTAACGCCATTTACTTTTGTGTGTGTTACTACCAGTTTAACGCCATATAGTTTTGTGTGTATTACTGCCAGTTTAACGCCATATAGTTTTGTGTGCATTACTGCCAGTTTAACACTATATAGTTGTGTGCGTCACTGTATGTTTGGCGCATTATGTTGCAGTATATTATAGAGTACCCGTGGAGTGTGTCTGTATAGTGTGAGTACTCAAATTAAAGCGCACCAACTTTTTACATTGATTAAAGTGCATCAACTACTTCTTTACATTTGCTTATAAGCACCACCCCTTCCCTCCCAATAATGTCTGGAAGGACAACAAGGAGAGGCAAACATTCCCTTGGCACTGTAAGGGGGCCAGCAACAAATGTGTCCACAGGCAAAGATGGACATGGTGGTCAGTTTTCAGGCAGGGCAACATTTCCTCTGTTTAGTGAGTTTGCCCGTGCTATCCAGCCACAGCATGCAGAGGAGGTGGTGGACTGGCTTACTAAACCTTCTTCATCCTCCTCATTGTCTGTCACACAAGCAGAGACAAGTGTGCAGTCCCCTGCAGTTGCCAGAGTGGATAACCTGCCTCCTTGTCCACATCTATTCCTGCCATAGCCCCAACATCAGCGATTGAGGAGTCAGCTGAGTTATTTGACCACAGCACCAGCCACTTGCTCCTTGATGATGCCCAGCCATTACTGAATTCAGATGTTGGTTCTGAGGTTGAGGATGACAGGAACATGAGCCTAGAGAGAGGGAGGAACACTGGTAGACACATTAGCATTCTTGTTCCCCAAGCCACAGCGTATTGCCAAGTGGTCTCCAGTGGTAATGATGAAGATGGAGGAGATGGAGATGATGATGATGAGGTCACTGATGCAACCTGGGTGCCAGATAGAGCAGAGGAGGAAACTGAAGGTTAGATGGCACAATCCCAAGGAGGCCGACATCAAGAAAGAGTAGAGAGCAGCCACCCTATTCCATCACATTCTGCAGCTGTTATCTCCCGGCCCACTCCCCAAATCTCAGCTGTCTGGGCCTTTTCAGCACATCTGCAGCAGATCGCACTGTTGCTATCTGAAAACTGTGTCTCAGGTACATCAAACGTGGCAAAAACACCAACCATTTGGGTACCACATGCTTAACAAGGCATTTAACGTCCAACTACTCAGCCCGTTGGCAAGAGCACCTAAAAGCCACACAAAAGGGGCTCAAATCTGTCCCTCCTCCACCTTACCCACTTCAGTCTGCCCCTGCTATACCAAGTCATTACCTCTCAGCAGCCACCACTGACAGGTCCTAGCAGCACATCTGCCAGCAGCACACCACCAGCTGTAGACTGTAGCCGACAAATTTCTCTGCCCTATCTGCTGCAGCGGAAAAAAATATACAGTCCCTGCCACCCACATGCCCAGCTTCTAAATGCAAGCTTGTCAAAGCTGTTGGCTCTCCAATTTCTGCCTTTCAGCCTGGTGGATTCTGCCCCCTTCCGTGAATTTGCACAATGAGCTGTACCACAATGGCAAGTTCTACTTTTCACGTAAGGAAAAGAACAGAGGAGGTGCCCCAGGAATTTTATGGTCAAAGGGTGAAGACCAGATAAGAGAGTAGAGAACGTATGTAAAAAAAGTAATACAAAGTTTATTGATTACAAAAAGCATATAAATAAAAAAATGCAAAACGGATAGTCATGATATAAGAGTATGTAATGGATGTGACTATGAGTGTTATGGTGAAATTTCCAATATAACCATATAGATATAAGTGCTTACTTCAGCCTCTGCTATTTGCCTTAACCATATTCAATTAGATGTCTGCCAGCTTACCCTCCCCCTTCATGTGGAACAGAACTGCAAGAGTTAACAACAAGTTAAAGAAGATTGCGCCTGTTTTCACGAACTGGAAACAAGACACCCTATTTAGCTATGATAGTTTGCTATTCCCTTATATAGATATAACCCAGCTAAAAGCTTATACTTTGGCACAATAATGAATATGTATATCTTGCGGTGCGCATACGCTTGTCTTATTTGATATTTGATTTGATAACAAAATATCCGGCTCACGGTATATTAGCCGGAGTCCAGGAAGTAATAAAGCAGAAGTATTAATCTATTGAACTCGTGTATGTCTCAGTAATTTACTTCAAGTGTGCACACTTTTACGTTGAAGGTTAATTTGGCCAGGGGGACAGAAACAAAGTACCGGACAGTTCTTGTTCGGTCCAAAACAAGTACATACAATACAGTTAGGTTCTGGAGCACATGACTGGTCTCATAGTGGGAGGCCAACCAAAGTGTGTAGGTTCAGAAATCCCGGGATTTATCCCGGGATTTATTTCATGGATTTATATGCTTCTTGTAATCAATAAACTTTGTATTACTTTTTACAAACGTTCTCTACTCTCTTATCTGGTCTTCACCCTTTGCCCATAAAATCTCTGGGGCACCATTTTGGGATGTGGCTTAGGTTTCTAGCTTAGTATCTATAGGTAGTTCTTAAACATATTTTTTCTACTTTTCACGTAAGGCCGTTCCATCTCTCTACCATCAAGTGGAAGGGAATGTTTTGGCATTGTTAGGCAAGGCAGTCAGCCATAAAATCCACCCCTTCTGCTGACACGTGGTCCAGCAAGCATGGACAGGGACGATATAATTCGTTCACAGCACACTGGGTAACACTGCTTGCAACTCGTAAGGATGCAGGACAGGGCCTGGTGCTGCAGCTTGTTGTGCCCCCACGTCTCCATACAGCTGGTGGTGATGATGCCAGACCTGTGAGCTCTACCCCCTCCTCCTCCTCCACCCCACCTCCATGCCCTCCTGTGCAGAATTGTCCTATGAACATCAGGTACCCCCTAAGTGTTCAAAGGGCTATTCCCAGAGTCAGGCTAAATGGTGCCATGCAGTGCTTCAGCTGGTGTGTTTAGGGGACAGGAACCACACCGGAGCAGAGATTCTTGCAGCTCTGCAGGGACAGGCCCAGAGTTGGTTCACACCACACCAGCTGGAGCCAGGAATGGTGGTGTGCGATAATGGCTCAAACCTCCTGTCCACCCTTAGGGAAAGTTGACACATGTGCCATGCCTGGCACATGTCCTCAATTTGGTGGTGAAGAGTTTCCTAAATACGTACCCAGGGTTGCAAGATGTGCTAAAGCTGGCCATTAGAGTCTGTAGCCATTTCAGGTGGTCATACACAGCCAATACTCGGTTGGCTGAAATTCAGCAGGAAATCCACCTGCCCATAAACCGCCTGATTTGTGACATGCCCACCAGGTGGAACTCGACTTTGTCAATGCTGCAGAGGGCCGTCAACAAATCCCTGTGCGAATACGGCACGACAACAGGCTCAGGCCGCCTCTGATTTTTTTCCTCATGCCAATGGCTGATCATTAAGGATGCATGCACTGTATTGTCACCATTTGAGGAAGCCACAAGGATATTGAGCCATGACAGTGTATGCATCAGTGACACAATCCCTTTTGTGTTCTTGTTGAAGCAGACTCTGCATGGCATTATTGACAGGGCACTGGAGGCAGAGCAGCAGGAGGAAGAGGAGGACTTCCTTTCCTCTCAAGGTCCACTTTATCCAGACACCATAATTCCTATGTCACAGAACACACAGGAGGAGAGAGGGGAGGAGGATGAGAAGGAGGATTCTGGTACTTTCATAGGCTTCGAAGAAGAGGAAGACATGCGTCAATCTGCAAGCGATGGCTTTCCAACCTAGGACCCTTGGGGGTAGTACATGGCTGGGAGGAGAAAGTTCCAGATGCTGTCATCCTGAGTGACCCCGAGGAGTCTGCTTCTCAAGCCTCGGCAAATTTGAGGCGCATGGGCAACCTCATGCTTCAAAGCCTGCAAAAGGACCCAAGAATACGTGGCATAAAGGAGAAGGATGATTACTGGTTGGCAACCCTCCTTGACCACCGTTATAAGGGGAAGGTCTCAGAAATCATCGTGTCAGAGTGCAGAAAATAAAATCTCTTGAGGACACGTTAAAGAGGATTTTATTGAATGTTTTTCCTGACTCCAGTAGGTTACTCCTGTTGGTCAAGACAGGAGCGTTGGAAAAGGCATCCGCCTAAGTGAGGCATTTCAGAATTTTTTTAGTCCTCGCCACCCAGGGCTGTCAGCTTCCACAGCCCATTGGCAGCGTCTGCATCACATGGTTGACGATTACCTCGGGGCCAAAACAGAGATGGAGAGCTTTCCAGCTGACGATCCACTAACTTACTGGGTCACGAGAATAGACTACTGGCCAGAACTTGCTCAGTATGCTATTGAGGTTTTGTTACTGATCAAAGAATGCATCTGTCCACAGACTCTGTGCACCGTTTGACTTTTATAAAAATGAATCAGTCCTGGATTACCAGCTATGAAGCCCCTGATGCCGATGTCACTGATTAAGTCTTTTTGGGATGCGGAATCTCTGCATTTCATCTGTAAGAATGGTTTTGGTATAGGTTTCATGGCCACATTTAACACTCAAAGACCAATTTTTCAGCACCTGTTTGACAGGTGCATATCATTGCAATTATTTTGCCTTCATCAAGAGCACCTCTAGAGGGTTACGGTGGGAAGGTGCCACTGACACCCAAAGACCAATTTTTCTGCACCTGCTTGACAGGTGCATATCATTGCAATTTTTTACAGCAAGGCCAATTCTTGCTTTCATCAAGATTACCTCTATAGGGTTATGGTGGGAAGGCGCCACGACACCCAAAGACCAATTTTTATGCACTCGTTACTTCTATACAAAGTCAAAGTGACACCAAAATGTATCCAAAAAAATCTCTAATCTTATTCCCAGTGCACTACATTGTGGCCTCATTATACACACTGGCCCCCAGCTGTTGCTGAACAAAATAAAGGCAGCTTGCAGGGAAAATGTCTTTTTTTGGGCTTTATAAATTCAATTATTGCTGCAGCAAATTCTAGACATGGTACAGATCTGCCACTTTACAGGTAGACTAAGGGGACCCCCCAGGAACTATATTGGAAGGAATTTTTCGTTTTTAGGCTTTCACTTTAAAAATAAAAATCACAGCTCATTTAAAAATGACTTTTTCACAAACATTTTTTTATTGACACATGTCCCCCAGCGCAGGACCCGGTCCTTTATAACCATTGTATGCTCAATTACTTGCATATAAGCCTTCAAAATGGGCACTTTTGATTTTTGACGTTTGGGTCCCATTGACTTTAATGGGGTTTGTTATTCGTGACTGAACTTTCGCAGTGTTCGAAAGTTCTGGTGCAAACCGAACAGGGGTCCGTTCAGCCCATCCCTACTTATTAATAATTTGAGTTAGCAGGTTTATCTGAACTACCTCAGTCATGACCTACTACCTCGACCTACTACCTCGATTTTAATGCACTGCAAAGTGTATTGTTTCATAATGCTTTAAAGATAAAGCCTTTATCATGGGCTTTCTGTTTGCCCTAGTGTGGACAGGAAGTGATCTATTTAACAGATTGGTTTAGCAGTAGCCAATCTAAAGTTATCTGATGGGAAATAGTTATTAAAGCATTTCTTAACACAAATCCAAAAATGTTATATATTGCAGCTTTTTCGTAGTGGCTGCAATACTTTTTTTGGATTTTTTTTTCTTTACTTTTTACCTGGTGATCCTGCCAGTAAGGCCTCTTTCACACGGACGATCCGTATGTCCGTTTTTCATCCTTCCGTTTTCGGATGAAAAACGGACATACAGTCATCCCTATGGAGCGTCGGATGTCAGCGGTGACATGTCCGCTGACATCCGACCCGCTCCGATCCGAAAAGTGTAACGGAGGAAAAACCTCTACGGACCGTCATCATCCGATCCCCCCATAGGGGAGAGCGGCGCTCTGACAGGTCCGTCGCTGCACAGCGTGCAGCGACGGACCTGTCATCTTCCTGCTCAGCGGGGATCGGCGGAGCTATCCCCGCTGAGCAAGCGGATGTTCACGGGGCGGATCATGACTGATCTGCCCCGTGTGAAAGAGGTTTAAGTCTATTACTTTTCAACTTCCTTTAACTTCCTTTATGTACTGCTTGGACCTTGAAGAAGGGGACATACCCCGAAAGCCTGTCCTGAAAAATTGTATGTTAGTGCAAATAAAAAAAGTATCACGGACAGTACTCAATTTTCTCTGTCACAATTGCACTAATACGGCTACAATCAAATCACGTATGCAACTTCCTTTTTACAAATCCAGCTGTCCAGAAAGAATGGCAGTTAGAACGGGCAGTTAGAACTTCACTCTCTCAACCTTCATTGATAATTTTAATCCTTATGCTGCTAGCATTAGTAAATAGATAGGAAAGTATATCATATTTACTTATTTTAAATTGCTTATTTACATTTCTTCAGCTACTTTCTGGTTTCTGGGCCTAGGCAAATGATGGCACACATTCCAGGAGTCTTTGGGAGGGAAGGAGTGATTTTCTCAGCTAAGCACATAAATCATCCGTCCTTACTCAAGATGACCATGCTTAGAAATGCATGGGGGGTTGTTCAAAGTGATTTCTCAGCAAAATCAAAGCACTGAAACAAGGATGGATGTGTGAGTTTCCTTTGAATATTAAAAATTAAAATAAATAGCATTTTTGGTTTGTGGTTCTCAGATGCAGTATAGTTCTGCTTTAAGACAAACTATTTAACATTCACAGGGGTGCTTACAATGGTTGGCTTTTATGTAAAAACATTTTTAGTTAGTTGGAGTTAGGCTTTATGGATATAGACTGAAAGTATTTAACCACTCTTCCACTTGTTTACTGCGGCTGGTAGACTCTATTGCATTAAATCACGTACATGATTTTGTGCAGCAGACACTGAGGGGCGCGTGCACCGCTTGAGGCAGGATTGCGTGCTGATTGGACACAGGGATGGCAATTAGTGGTTTCCGGCGGACCCTAATGTCCGTCGGCCACCCACGATTGTTTCCGGGAGAGGAAAAACAGCAATGTAAACAAGGCAGATCACCCTTCTGACAGGGGAGAAGATAGAGATCTTGTGTTCCTGCTAAACAGGAACACGATCTCTGTCTTCACTCAGTCAGAGCAACCCCCACGCAGTAAGAAAGCACCCCCTAGGGACACACTTATCCCTTTGATCACCCCTGATGTTAACCCTTTTTCCTGCCAGAGTTATTAATACAGTAACAGTGCATATTTTTAGCACTGATCACTGTACTAGTGTCACTGGTCCCCAAAAAAGTGTCAAAAGTGTCAGTTAGGTGTCCGATTTGTCCACTGCAATGTCGCAGTCCCGCTAAAAAAATCGCTGATGGCCGTCATTACTAGTAAAAAAAATAAATAAATTAAAATTTCATAAAAATATTCCATCATTTGTAGATGCTATAACTTTTGTGCAAACCAATCTATATGCTTATTGGGATTTTTTTTACCAAAAATATGTAGCAGAATATATATTGGCCTAAACTGATGAAGAAATTAGATTTTTTTATGTTTTTTTTTATTGGATAGGTTTCATAGCAGAAAGTAAAAAATATATATATATTTTTTTTCAAAATTGTCGCTCTTTTTTTGTTTATAGCGAAAAAAATTAAAACTGCAGAAGTGAACAAATACCACCAAAAGAAAGCTCTATTTGTGGGAAAAAAAGACATCAATTTTATTTGGGTACAGCATTGCATGACCGTGCAGTTTCAGTTAAAGTATCTCAGTGCCGTATCGCAAAAAATGGCCTGTTCATTAAGGGGGGGGGGGGGTAAAACCTTCAGGGGCTGAAGTGGTTAAGTTTACTAGCAAGTTTTGCTTATGGTGACACTCTATTTTAGCTTTATCATTCTGGAATTGAATACATTAGTGTTCATTTTAGATTCGTTTAAATCTACAAGCAACGCAATTTTTAAAAATCTGTGTTTATGACTTTGATGACATTGTTGTGTAAGTTTACTTGCAAATAAATCCGTTTAAGTAGATTTGTATCCAAAACCCTTTTTTTTTAGTTTTGGATAGAGTATGGAAGGATTAGAACTCCTGTCTTCTTCTTGAGATGGGAAACACACTGCAGCCACAATGGGATTCCATGGCCGGGACAAGTCCCCTTCTCTCCTAGCCCTTTGCCTGGTATGCCTTTTGCTTTATGGACTCCTGTATACAGTTTAGATTTCAAGTCCCTGATGGATTTATTTTTGGCAGATGGGTGAAGTATATTTTTGCATCAACTTTGAATTTATGTGGAGACCTACATCTATATTGGTGATCTTTGCAAAGAATGATGTGACATCTTCAACTAAACAGTTTGAACTCTTGATTTGCTGTGGAGGGGTGTCACTTCAAACAAAAGCAAAAATTGGTACATTACAGTAGATGGTCTCTAGTCAAAGAAACATTTGTTTTTTTTTCTCTGTCTTATACTGTATTTACTTTGGACCAGGTTTCTCTAAGCTTTCAGTATGTTCCCAACTTACTTATGCTTACATCTTTGAAGCTTTTAGTGCCTCTTATCTATTTAATGGTTCTGAATGAGACTCGCTACCAATTACTACAAAAATAATATATTATATAGTATACACTGTACCACTACTCTGTAGGAGAATATTATATTCAGCTATAGTACTGTGCAAAAGTTTTAGGCAGGTGTGAAGAAAAACTGTAAATTAACCACTTTAAGACCAGGGCTTTTCTGACACTTAAAAAAAAATCATAATATTTTTGCTGGAAAATTACTTAGAACCCCCAAACGTTATATATATTTTTTGGAGAGGTCCTAGAGAATAAAATTGTGGGCTTTGCAATTTTTTATCACACAATATTTGCGCAGTGGTTTTTGGAACGCAATTTATTTGGAAAAAATGCACCTTAATGAATTGAAATGCACACAAACACAATATAATACCCATTTTTTTGGTAAAATATAAAAGATGGTTACACCGAGGAAATAGATACCTAGATATGCTTTAAAATTGCGCAAGCTCATCGAATGAACACAAACTATGATATTTAAAAATGTTCATAGGCGACACTTTAAAAGACTTTGCAAGTTACCAGTTTAGAGTTACAGAGCAAGTCTGGTGCTAGAATTATTGCTAGAATTATTGCTCTCACTCTGACGTTTACGGCAACACCTCACATATGTAGTGCGATCACAGTTTACATATGCGAGCGGGACCAACACATACATTTGCCTTTGCGAGTCAGCACAGGGGGGATAAGGGCACTTGAAAAAATTTTTTTTACATTTTTACACTGTTTCTTTACATGTTTTAACTCTTTTTTTTGTAAACATTCCTTGTGACAACGATAGGCAGTGACAGGTACTCTTTATGGAGAGACTTGGGGTTTAATAGACCCCCAGATGTCTCCTCTGCCCCTGAAAGCATCTGATCACACCAAGATCGGTGTGATCAGAAGCATTCACAATTAAAAAATGGTGCTGTTTACATCTGGGGAAACTGGAAGTGACAATAATACTCGTCACTTCTGGTTTGCTATACCATGGAGCTTATCGAGGACCTTCCAATCCTCAATGAACTCTATGGTAAGCCAGCAGAATTGCTGGCTTCATGCCGGGCTCACTGGTGGGACGGTAAAGCCTGAAGAGGCATCTGCAGGCAGTGGAAGGGGGGGCGACCCCTCCCACCGCTTGTAAAAGCCATCCAGCAGTGGTTAAGAATGCTTTCAAAAATATATATTTTAATAGATTTTTTTTAGCAATTTACAAAATGCAAAATGAGCGACAGAAGAAAAATATAAATCACATCAATATTTGGTGAGACTACCCTTTGGCTTCAAACCAGCATCAATTCTTACACTTGCAAACTTTGTGCACTTGCAAGTCAGAGATTAGAGGCAACCAATATATACCAAGCAGGTTCTAATGATTATCAATTTTATATGTATCTTGAAACACAATTATTAACTGAAACAGAAACAGCTGTGTAGGAGACTTAAAGCTGGGTGAGGAACAGCCAAACGCTGATACTAAGGTGAAGTTGTAGAAGACAGTTTCATGTCACAGGTCATACACTGTGGCAAGACTAAGCACAGCAACAAGACACAAGGTAGTTATACTGCATCAGCAAGGTCTTGCCTAGGCAAATATTTCAAAGCAGATTGAGGTTTCAAGATGTGGTGTTCAAGCTCTTTTGAGGAAGCACAAAGAAACTGGCAATGTTAAGGACAGTAGACACAGTGGTTGTCCAAGGAAACTCAATAAAAGACACATGATGCTTACTTCCCTTTGACTTCAGAAGATGTCTATCAGTGTCATCAGCAAAGAACTGGTGATAACCAGTGGGACCCAGATACACTCATCTACTCTCTGGAGAAGCCTGGCTAGAAGATGTCTTCATGGAAAATTTGCAGCCAAAAGCCATTCCTCTGATGTGGAAACAAATCTAACTGACTCAACTATGCACGAAAACAGAGGAACTGGGGTGAAGAAAAATAGTAACAGGTGCTCTGGACTGATGAGTTAACATTTGAAATATTTGGCTGTAGCAGGAGGCAGTTTGTTCGCAAATAGGCTGGAGACTGGTACAATAATGAGTGTCTGCAGGCAACAGTGAAGCATGGTGAAGGTTCTTTGCAAGTTTGGAGCTGCATTTCTGCAAATAGAGTTGGAAATTTGGTCAGGATCAATGGTTTCTGCAATGCTGAGAAATCCAGGCACATATTTATCCATCATGCCATACAATCAGGGAGGCATGTGATTGGCCCCAAATTTATTCTGCAGCAGGACAATGACCCTAAACATACAGCCAATGTCATTAAGAACTATATTCAGCGTAAAAGAGCCCTGATCTCAACATTGAGTCTGTCTGGGATAACATGAATAGACAGAAGGATTTAAGGCACCCTACATCCACAGAGGATCTTTGATTAGTTCTCCAAGATGTTTGGAACAACCTACTTGCAAAGTTCCTTCAAAAACTGTGTGCAAGTGTACCTAGAAGATTTTATGCTGTTTTGAAGGCAAAGGGTGGTCACGCCAAACAATGCTTTGATTTGGATTCCTCCTCTGTTCATTTACTTTCTATTTTGTTAATTGATAAATATAAACTACCAACACTTCTATTTCTGAAAGCATTCTTAACTAACAACATTTTTTCACACCTGCCTAAAATGGTTGTACAGTAGTGTGTCTCTATGCTGGCTAAATACTGTAAGCCTGCTCAATACTTGGCATGAATAAGTGTGAACATAATTCAGGTTAATTGAGATACAAGTTTTTCCTGTGGACTATGACATAGGTGGGTTTCCTTTAGTGATTTGTTTTTTTTCATTTATTCAAAACCCTTATTATATTTCTATTTTGAAGTCAGCGTTGCTCACCCTTCCCTTCCTTGTTTTCTTGATTGAATATTTATTTTTTGAGATGCATTAATGGGGGCACTTTATGATGGACCACAAATCTTTCCCTCTTGTGTAAGCTTTGATTGCTGCCTGTGTCCCCACTAGGTAGTTTTACTCTCTCTGTTTATCTATTGTCACTGGGACAGAATATGACAGGTGCCAGCTGAGCAAGAGGTGAATTAAAATCTTCCAGTAGGTGACAGCTGTCTAGGGGGAATCCCTTTCTCACAATCTGTTATGTTTCTAGGACAGGAAGTGAAGAAAAATCTCCCCAAAGGGAAATAGACAGACAGGTGTTTTAACCCTTCCCTATTCTATCCATAACAAAAAATATATACATTCAGTTCAACTGTATCATATAGACACAGGAAAAATTACAATTCTTAATGAATGCAAGTAAACATAAATTAACAATTAAAAAAAAAAAAGTGCAACAAGATGTATTGTTTTTTTGTATGGTTAATCATATATTGCTATATTTATTTTTAAACGGTTGTAGATTTATTGTCTGACATCCTGCCTGGCATGTCCCCTCTTTGTTGATGAGCTTCCTGATGCTCACTGGGTCTGCTGCTGTCCCCTGCATTTTGACTAGGCGATCTACAACAAAAAACATTTATTTACTGTTTCTGTAAATAATAAAATGCACAATATAATTTTTGGTATTACACAGATTAATGCAAAAGTGATAGTTTTATAAAATAAAATCAATTTTATGTATATGTATATGTATCCTATAAACTATGATCCTAGACGACCGATTTATGGTAAGGCCACATGGAGAGGTATAAGTGAAAAAAAGTTGATAAAAAACATTAGAGAACTGAAACAACCACAAATTACAGGGGTTAAAACGGCTAAATCACAATCATTGTTGCAGGAAGAAGCACATACTTGACATTCACTAGTAAAGGAAATGGATAGAGCTATATTTGATAAACATTTTTTTTTTTTACTTTTTCACTGTTATCTAGAGTTTTTAGGAAACAAAATGGCAAGAACAGAGGTAGAGAAATTGTAAAGTGCTGCTTTACAGTGAAAGTGAAATTAATTTGTGAGCGAAAATGTGGTATGTTGTTAACTACTTACCCACTAATTGTTCCTTCTACTTCTATTACTGTATTGTCATTGGATTCCACATTAATTGTTTCACCAGCTTCACTGTCTTGCTCACAACTCTTGACTATTACAACTCTCCTATAATGTAATTAAGGTTTATCAATTAAATGTAATAAATTAGCTACTGACCACAAAAGATGCAATGTTCATTTTGAACATGAATATAATTATGTTTTTTTGGGTTTTTTTTTTATCATACCTCTCTCATGACTAGATAAGTTCTTGTTTCTTATACTTAGGCAATTATATGCTACATGGTCTGAATAGGTCTGGCATTGGTGTTGATAGAAGGAGCCAACAGAATAGGGCTAGTGGAACATTTCCTCTCATTCTCCAGATCTGTAAAGGTCGTTCCAATATCCACCAACACATGAGGACATTTTTCTTCCCATTCCCCATCAATGTAATGGACACTATGCCCACTGACCATCAAAGAAATGAGGCATTCTTTCTAGCGACCACTGATGTAAGAAGGCATTCTTCCACTGACCACCAATGTAAGGGTGCATTCTTTCTTTCAATGTAGGAGGGAATTTCTACTCCCACTAACCACCAACACAGTAAGACATTTTTCCTTCTGCTAACCACCAATGTAAGGGAGCATTTTTTTATTGTTACTAGACACTAATGTATATCATTCACTACCACCAATGTAAGGGGGCACTTCTTTCACCGATCTCCAAAATAAGGGGGCAATATACTGACCAACAGTGTAATAAGACACTACACTTAGCATCATTGTAAGGAGCACTTCTCCACTTAAAATTATGATGTTAAAAATGTTATTATAGCTATTAATATTAATTGAATTTAAGTATTTGTACGGAAAATCAGGTTATATAGAGAAGAGCGGTGTCTTGCGTGCCATATAAATATATATTTTTTTCCACTGCTATTCAATTGACAAAAGACAGAGCTATAGAAATACTTTCTAATGCCATAATGGCTAAATGTGCATCTGGATCTACAGTATTAGTTGCACAGATTCAGAGTAAAACATACTTTTCCGTTATATTTCTATAGATGATGGACCATCCAAAGAATTGTTGGATCACTGATATTTATTCAAAACAAAAAATAATTTGCGCTAAGCACATGTGAAACCGCTGCAACCCAAATCCTGCATGTGGGATAAAACAATACAAATATAAAATGGTGCCCTGTTCCTTTAGATGTGGCAACAGTTATATTGAGGCAAAAAAAAGCGAGCAGTGCAAACGAGCCAGCCGTGGATCACTTCTCCTCTTGGCCAATTGGGTCACGGCTCTCAGGACACGCTTCCTGATTGGCTGGGAGGAGAATCAGGATGACAATAGCAAATATTATTTGGCTATTGTCACACAACTGCGTGGGCTCAGGGCGCAGTGCTCTGCCCCCCAAGCCCACCCTTTTTTGAAGCCAATTAAAACCTCAGGCTCTAATCATGTGCTTCTATAAAAAAAAAAAAACATTGGTATCCATGCGTCCGGCGACCTGCATGTAGAATAGGGGCCGAGCGCATGGATTAGGGGGGCGGCGCCCCTGCGCCCCATACAGGCACCACTGCTGAACACACATAGTTTTTGATTTGTCATTTTAAAAAATATTTAGCAACAACTGAGTAGTTAACCAACAGTGGTTTAAAGTGCTACCTGATTGGGAATAAGTTAAGGGGAATGTTTATATAGACCTTCACACTACAAAGTTGCCTAGCTTTGTTGATTTTTATGTACTTAAATCTACTATGTGTGGTAAGCAATGCTGGTAGAATAATTGGGTCATGTTTGGACTGACTGTACAATATTAGGGCGTACACACGGTCGGACTTTGTTCGGACATTCCGACAACAAAATCCTAGGATTTTTTCCGACGGATGTTGGCTCAAACTTGTTTTGTCTACACACGGTCGCACAAAGTTGTCGGAAAATCTGATCGTTCTAAACGCAGAGATGTAAAACACATACGTCGGGACTATAAACGGGGCAGTGGCCAATAGCTTTCATCTCTTTATTTATTCTGAGCATGCGTGGCACTTTGTCCGTCGGATTTGTGTACACACAATCGGAATTTCCGACAACGGATTTTGTTGTCGGAAAATTTTATCTCCTGCTCTCCAACTTTGTGTGTCGGAAAATCCGATGGAAAATGTCCGATGGAGCCCACACACGGTCGGAATTTCCGACAACACGCTCCGATCGGACATTTTCCATCGGAAAATCCGACCGTGTGTACGGGGCATAAGAGTATTTATTCAGTTTTTTTTTTATTTTTTATTATGGATCTTGGAAAATAAACTAAAGAGGAGTAAGATAATAATAAGAATAGTTGATTAAGCATAGCTGACTCTGTAAAGAGCAGTGGAACACATTGGTCCTCTATATAGATTATTGTAAGTCACATGACACAAAATTTAAGTGTGTATGAATTTGTATATTTCTTCTTTAATAATGCAAAGGTTTATTAGTAACACGTTTATAGACTTGTACATTTTTATCTCAGTTTACCAAGCCTTGGCTTTTGTACATTGTTAATATGACCCCTTGAAAAAAAAATACAAAACAAGGCTTTCTAATAATTTTAATTTAAAAATTCCACCACGCTTTGTAAACAAATTGCCCTTCTGGCTTTGTCATAGATGTATATACCCACACACAATCTAAAGTGTAATACAGCAATGTTCCCCAATGAGTTACACAATGTAAATTAATACTCTCAGCTTCTTAATTACCTTATAAGCCATAACAGATGTAAGCACATCTGTCAAATAATCCTTAGTGGGAGTACCCACAGACACCACTGCTCATTAAAGAGCAAATGTAATCCATCATATCTAATAAGGTTAAAAGCTTTAGAGTAAGGTTACAAGCACTGAATAGAGAAAACCTAAATAGCTAAATACTTGTTAGTAATACATAGAATTCTTATATAATGATATAGGTATTTGTTACCTTAAAATGTATGTAAACTTTAACAACAAACTCTATTTTTTGCTCTCTTTTAGTTAAATATGCAACTGATTTTTTTTTTTTTAAATCTTTCCCTATATTAGAGACGTAGAGTGGAAGATAGTCCTGACACACTTTGTGTCAGTGTACAGTGAGTGAGCGTTGTGACTTTATGACAAGAAATGTGTTCCTGGCAGAATCATGAGGTGAAAATAAAAAATAAAAAAAAAGTCTGAAAATAGAAAATTAATGCAGCCACCTACATTTTGTTTTTGGATTTAGACACACTTAAAGACACTGGTAAATCTATTGGATACATTTATTAAAACTGGAGCAAAGTGAATTTGAAGCAGCTCTGTATGGTAAACAATTAGCTTCAATCTTCAGCTTCCTCAGTTAAACTTTTAGATTGAGATTTGAGTCCCCGGATTTTGAAGCCCTCTGCACCTTTACCATACCATCATGAAACTATGACCCTGGTACATGCAGCTGCGTTATCACATACCTTATGCAATAGGTTTGGTTCATTAATCAATGAAAAAAAAGTTCATTGCATATTTAACACCTGGGATTTTGGGGTAAAATATTATTTTCACTGCCATATTAATGGCAGCCTTTCAAGAACATGGGAGTAAAACTCAATCTCATGCTTTCAATGTTTACTATTTGTCACATATGTGGAAACAGAACCAGTGAGTGATGGAGGTAGGAGTGGAACTAAGAAGACAGTAAGGAGTTCAGTAATGGAGGCAGCTACAAGAAAGTGTAGAAAACATAAGTATAGAGAGAGAAGGCAGCAGATGAGGCAGAGCAAGAAAGCAGTAGAGTGAAAGACAGAGGCAGAAGTAGTGAGAAGGGATGGGAGCAGGAGTAGAGAGAAAGAGGAAAGGCATAAAAGATTGAGAGGAAGGCAGTAGTACTGAGAGAGAGGGAGGTAGAGGAAAGCATATCACTTATCACTCCATGCCATGCCTGCAGAAGTGACGCCTCCCCCACCTACACCTGCATGCTCCCCATCAATCATCCTTCCTCTCACCACCTACCTATAACAACTGCACCTTTACCCCTCCTCTCAGAAGTGTGCCTGTGCAGGTTTTTTTCACCCTCCCAAACTCACCTGTGCCACCACTAACGCCCCCACCTGTAGGCCAATCTCTCACCTGATACCTGCACAAAGCACTCCCCTCTGAACACTGCACCTGTACACCCCCACCCCTCTCCTTACATTCATGGCTGCTCCTTCTCTCTTTATGCTCATACCTGTACACCCTCTCTCTCCAAGCCAGTGCACAACCCCCTCTACTCCATGCCTGCATAACGCCCCTCTTGCTGTCATCCCATACCCCATGGCCATAGGAAGTATCACCCAGACCCAATTACCCCTTCTCTAACCAACATGCCTGCAACCCCCCTCCCCTATGCTTTACCTACTTCACTGTTGCCCTCTGGGCTAAAGGAAACTTGTAGTGAGAAACTAATGCCAGCTGCCATGTTTGAAAATTCCACATGCCTGGTTTTACTGGCTTGTACTCTTCACCAGGTACCAATACCTGGTCAGAAAAGCAGCCCGATGTTGCAGGCAATCAGGCAAACAGCATTTGAAAAATAAATCAGCATTTGTACATGTTTCCTTTAAGGCATCCTTCAACATATCAGAAATAATAGCTTAAATTGTATTAGATCTCACTAATGTCAGACCTTTCCCAGAATTCTCTGCTTTGTACGAAAATACCCCTTCCATGGATTGAGAACCAGCGCACACACTAATGTATAAATATATAACTAACATTAAGATATTACTAAAGGCAAAACTTTTTTTTGTTTTGGAAAGTGGAGAGGGATTTGAACACCTTTCAGGTCTTTATTGCAATCTCTCCCACTTGTTAAGGACATTCACACTCTCTGTCTGTCCTGCTTACTGTTATCATCAAAAGTGAAAGTTGAAGAGAATTGGGTTGTCCCCAGAACAGTAAGAGCCCTTTCACATTGGGGTGGTGCGGGCGCCAGCGGTAAAACAGGGTTATTTTTAGCGCCGCTTTATTGACGTTTTAGCAGCGGTATGCTGCCGCTAGCGGGGTGATTCTACCCGCTTTGAATGGGGCAGCGCTGAAGTATAGCCACGCTGCCCTATTCATTTCAATGGGCAGGAGCGGTGAAGAAGCGATATACACACCGCACCTTCACTGCTCCAAAGATGCTGCTAGCAGGAATTTTTTACTGTCCTCCCTCTGGCTTTCACACTGGAGTGTGAGGAGCGGCTCTTTCAGGGGCTTTTTTAGTGCTGTAGCACCTGCAAAGCTCCCCAGTGTGAAAGGGGTGTAATAGAGGGGAAATCTCCCAATGGGAACACTAGTTCGGGTGCCCTGGGAGGGGGGGGGGGGCGGCCCAAGGGATTACCATAATTTGCAGGGATTTTCTCTCATTTCCTGTTTTGGCTATGGGACGCAAAGTAAAGGTAAATCTTCCCAATAGGACACAGATGGCAAAAAAAATCCTTACTCCATCCAAAGTGAACTACACACTGGTCTTAAAAGGACACACAAAATTAATTGCATAAAACATTAAAACATGTTTTTGCCGTGTTCTCAATGTGCTTAGGAGCAATTGTAAACTGTCATCTATAGCTTTGTTAAAAAGGTTTTTTTGATAAAAAATTAATTGAAAACAAAAACATTTTTGAACAGTTTATGAGTTTCTGAGCTGTGCAATTTGCTTACACCTGCCAAATGCCGCTAGCAAAATAAAAACCAACATGAAGTGCAGCAAAGCAACACAAACACATTCTGAACTTTATGCTTTATGTGTATACTAAAGAGTTCCAAGGGCAAGAGGCTGAAAATATTCTGGCCCTAAAATTTCAGGTGTTTTCCAGTGACCAGAGAGTCACAAGTGCTGCATACAGCCTGCCATACACATGAATGCTTCTGTGAATCAGCTTTTACCCACACACTTACATTTAAGGTATTTCCGAAATGTGTGCATGCGAGAGTAAAACGCTGATGGACAGAAGCATCAGTGTATGGTACAGCCATTCACTTGCATGACAGGCTGTTAGTGCCCCCTGAGGCTACCTGGGTGTGGGAAAATGTCCACAACTTTAAGCACAGCGTGTTTTCATCATCTCATTGTCTGTGTGCATTCGGCCTTAGAGAGTAGGGACTGGCATTGAAAAGCATTGGATAAGCTTCAATAAGGTGAAGCAAATACCTGTTCTTTATGCCTTTGTGAATGAGGCCTAAATGTTTAACTCTTCACATACTTTTCAAAATGTTTAAATCAGAACTTAACTGTATCTGGGCACCGTAAACTGAAAACACTATTTAGATATTATTTAATATTCACATCAAACTCACCCATGTCTCCATGCTTTATCTTGTTGAAAATCACTTTAAACCCCCCTCTACCCCCCCCCCCCCCCGGCATTGCTAGTTGAGGCCATTCTGAGTAAGGCTAGGTTCCCATCTGTGGAAAAGCTGGTGTGCATGCAAATCACACACAGTCCCTCACCCACAATGCAATGCTTTTAAGAAAACATGTGGGGTGCCATTAACTCTTCACCTGCCTCTAGAAGCACTTCTACTGTGTTCTATGTGTCTTTGCACATTATGACTACTATAGGCGTTTTCTGTGAGGGACGTTCAGAGGCAGGAAAAAAAAACCTTCTTTATCACGTTTTCTGGAGATGTTTAGGAGCTGTAAAAACGTCAGTCTCTCCTAAACTCTTATCTCTACTGAAGGTCAAGTTTCAACATTTTTTTAGTAAAGTGTGTTGTCACTGTTCATCATTTCCTGGCTTTTGCAGAGGGGCGTGTAGTGCAAAAAACACCTATAACTGAAATGCTCTTAAACTCTCGGACTCGCCTAAACTTTGTACAATATGCTTTCAATTTGTGTCTTTTGTGCCACGTTTTTAAGCTAAAGACGTTGACGTTTTTTCTGCTCCTAGTGTGCATGAAGCCTAAGGCTCAGAGCAGTTTCCTCAGACAAGAGCAATCCGGGGGGGGGGGGGGTGTTATCCTCTCTGGTCTCTCTGCATTACTCCTGCTGCAGTTGAAAGTGCTCTGAACCAAGACAAGCTGCAGTTAAAATGGATCCATCTCCTTCCAAGCTGTTGTCAGATTTGCAGTGCAGGGAAGGGGACAGGTCAACTTTATAACTAGAATTGGGAAGCACCTAGCAACATGGGACAAACACATTGTGATAATAGTGTTTCTTTAAGAAAGTTACTTTAAAAAATATATATATTTATTATAATGCCTTATTAACATTGATGAATTATAGGTAAGCTGCACAAGAGATATGCTAATGGATACTATCTGTTACAGTATATGAATAATACCTTCGTTTTCTGCATAGCAAGCAATAGACAGCAAGCACTACAGCCTCTATGGCCAGGAAAACACCAACAGAGATAACTCCGATTTTCCATGGTTCCAACCCCAAACGTCTTTGTTTTCCTAAATATAAACATAGGAGAATGCGGTTAAAATTGGGATTTTAGCAAAATAATCTACCGTAACATGTACAGGCAAGTACATCTGTATAATTCAAAGAATAATATTTTAAAGAACAATAATGATGTTAATGTACTTGTTAAATCTAATCAGAAATATCATTTGAATAATCTGACCACAATGTAGTATAAAGGAACTGCATCCAGTCTGTGTTATGGATGCACATACTAAGAGCTTATACTTGCTTATACAGACCAAAGTACTGTATGAAGTAGTGATGCAGCTTTTGTTATGAGTTCAAGTATGGAACCTGATAACCTGAAACAAATAATTATGCTTTGTACATCATCACCAACTTTATCAAAGCGTTGTTAAATTCTTTAATAATTATGTAATATCTGATTTATACCTTAGTAAATAATTATGGAATATGCAATTTACACCTTAGTAAAAACACAATTAATTTATTATTATTATTATTATTATTCTTATTCTTATTCAATGGATAAATGTCAGTGTACCCAAAATTGTATTTCAGTTATAGTTGAACATCGGTGGGTTTAAATCACCCATTGCCTTTATCTTTCTTGCAAAGGAAAAAAAAACAAGCATGATACCCTCATAAAGGTTGCAGTGGGAAGATGCAGCATTTGACTGTCCAATTTTCCATATTGTATTGTTGCTCCTTTTCTATTGCCATAAAGTAAAGCCAACATGTCAGGTTTTTGTATATATTAAAATGTATATTCTTCAGGGATATTTTGATCTATTTTAAACATAAAGTCATGAAATCAGATATACATATTGCCTCTATTATGCATATAAGTTGTGGTGTTGACATTATTTCGTCTATTTCTTTAAAAAAAAATCAGTCTTATTCAACAATCAATAATAATTCTGCTTTTCAAATGTTAGACCCGTACAAGATAGTACTGCAAGTGTTACTGCAATTTAAAAATAGCACTTAGGAATAAGAAATGTTTTCTGAAAAATGTCTCTAGTGCCTTAAAGCATACTTGCTAAATGATTTAATAAGTCTTATAGTTTGTTAAAAATACACACAGATGTAAGTGAATATAAATTAGAAAATCTTTAAAGCTGACTTTATCCCTATCCATTGACAGTCTCACATCAACTCCCCCTCCACCAATGAATGTAGCCCCCTGTGTATTTTTTTTTATTAAAAAAAAAAAAAAACATTTACATACACTTTTCTACAGTCTTCTAGGCAATGCAGGGATTTCATGGCAATGGCCTCTTCTTCCTCTTGCAGGGGGCAAGCAGTGTCACAATAAGCTCATTACTGATGTGGCCCTGATAAGCTTCTTTCTTATGACTAAATGTACCATTTATGTAATCACTATTTTTTTGTTTTGTTTATGCTCTGCTATGAATCAAAGGGGTTCTGCTTTGCATCTGGCATCCCGCTACCTTATTGCACACTTGTCCATGTAACAGGTCACAATGGAGAAATGCTACACTATTTGAAGCACACCCTGTTCAATGTTCCAAGCTTAGGCATTATACCTTGAATGTAACTTTTTTGGGATGGGTTTTGTTTTGACTTAATGAAGTTCAAAGTTTCTATATTCTATTCTGTTCTGTTTTATTTAAGCTTAAATAAAACTACAGAGTAAAAAATTATGTGTATTTAGACCATCTGGTTCCTGCATCTTAAAGCAGCACCAAACCTCCCCTTTACAGCCAAGGAAGGTGCTAGCTAAGCCTCTGCTTAATCTAAAGTTGCCATGGTGCTGCAAATGTGACCAGTTATGGCAATAGCCATGGCTGGCTTGTCAGTTCTGTTGAGAGCACAAGCAACTGTAACAGCTATCATTCACACCTTTAATGTAACTGTTTTATGAAACACAATAAGGAAAGCAACGATCCAAGCCATTGTGAACGCACTTCCTGGTAACTCCAAGTTGTGAGTCTACGATTAGGTCCATGGAATGGTGAAATGTATCAGAGAGCCATGGCTTATAGGAGAAGACTAGCTAAAACTGATCTTTCATGTCCAGCATCCCTACGCTGACATGTGTGCGGCTCCATTCTCTCTTGTTGGATATTTGTTTTAGGAAACAGTTTATTTGATGGGTTTAGTGTTGCTTTAATAAACTTCAAAGTTCCTGGTTCTTGGTTGCCCCTAGTTCTAGCCCAGATAGTTTTCACCTTTATGATCGGAGGTGTCGATTCCTGTCATCGCGTTTGGATGAGAGCACACGACTGCTACTGTGCCCAATAGCGATATACGCTGATTTTATTCTGCTGGCATGTAAGTGCATTACTTTAAAATAAAGCCCAATTTTAAAGATTTTACACTATTTGGCATCTTATCTCTTTGTTGGGGTACGCCATCCGGTACCATGGTTTGAGACAAGAGAAGTGTCGATTTACCCATTGACTACGTGGAGTGATCTTCGTCTACCGCATGCTGGATATTGAGTGGTGATGGAGTTTTTTAGATACATGAGCCTTCTCTGACCCCCTGAAATAGGTGGTCAATGCTCTCTGGTAAGAGCACATCCATTGATTGGTGCACTGGTGATGTATTCACAAGGTGGAGGATTCTGTTGATGATTGTAAAGTTTAAGACACCTGTACACTTATACATCGTTATAATGTCACACCAGTGACTCATGGACTCAGTGTTTCACTGAACTTTATTCAGTTTTATTTACTTTAATCAAGCGCATCACAATTTTTGTATACATATATATTTTGTGATAATATCTCATGTTAGTGGTGCAGCTGTTTAGTTGATGATTTGATATCACAAGCACAGTTTATCTGTTTTTTCACCTTTATGATCTGTCTGCTGTCGGATCTTACCTTGCCTGTATGGACTAAGTTTATGCCTTTACATCCTGTAATTGAATAGGTAGTTATATGGATGTTTTTGCTCCATCTAAGCTTGATTGCATAAAAGCTGACACCTTTACCATCCCAATTTTGCCTTTACAGACTCATCTGCTGCTTCTCTTCCTAGGTATGAATTAAAAGCAAACTCATCTGCCTGTTCACACTGGATTTGCTGATTTTGCTTACAGCTTGCTATATGTGAATTAAGCCAAAATATCAAAGTACAGTATGTGGCTGCTGTAAGAGTGATTAACACCCATAAGTGGGGGGCCTTGAAATCTGCATTGTAATTAATTGCAATGTCTATTTAATAAAGATGTAATACTATGTAAATCAATGGTGGTGTAAATATAAATAAACATATAAAGCAATGAATGAATGTTAATCACCTCTACAGCAGATAGAAAGATTTCATTTTGGTTCAGTTTGTTTGAGGAGGTTAGGATATGCTTGGATTGTTTTCCTTTGTGGTTTTATTCATGGTGATATGCACTCTTTCATCAGATGGTGCTCCCCAATGCTCTGGCAGTGGACTGTCCCTTGTGGTCCTCATGTCCAGATCAGGAATATTAACCTAGGAATGGTGATGATGATGTCTGAACCCTAGACCAGGTGGAAGGTAGGGGAGAAATTGGTACAGGGACTGGTATAGCATTGAGGAGAAGCAGATGATCGGGAAAGTAAATCTGCTTTCTGTGTCCTCAAGACCTATAAGCAATTCATCTCTGCAGTCTAAGCACATTGCCACTTCAAGGGATAATTGTATGGTTTCCCAGAGTTGCGCCTAAATTGTCAACTTCAAATACCTGTTTCTTTCCAGTTCTTGATTTATTTTTGCTTCTTTCAACATGATATGGGTAGTATCACCATTCCCGAATGTCTTCCATTTGTGAACTTGAGACTTTAGGGCAATGTAACACTAGTGATATTGAAGAGATAGAGCAAGAGACTCCTGCGCTGCTAGCGGACTCCTAAACTAACAGGGGGGCACTGCTGCAACACCTAAAGACTGCTCCACACAGACAAAAACGCATAAAAACTAGAGGGGGGTGGTGGTTGCGCTGTGATGGGGAAGGGGATGGGAAAAAGGGGGGGAACTACACTAGAGTGTATCTGGCAAATATGCCAAGTGACCTGAAAGTGAAATATATAAACACAGCACACTGGTGAATGTGTATAATAAATAACTAAAAAGGTGACTAGTGCATATAGTAAACGAATAGATAAAAAGCACTAAATGGTGTAGGTATAAAGGCAAAGTGGTAATGAATCACATAAAAATGAGCAATGCACATGATAAGAAAGGCAATCACACTGATGACATAATGCATATCTCACTAGGTGCACAAAAAAACTAGTGAGTGAAGAATAGCGAATGGTCAAAAACATAAATCAGAAACGCTTGACCAATAAAATACATCAATAAATAATGATAAATAGAATTCCAAAAAAATCTAGAAACCGTGGATCTCAGAATGTATATATAAGAATATAATGATGGTATTGAATATAAACGACAGTCCCACCACCAGGTGTAATAATGCTGGGTCACAGTTCAAGTAGACATCCAAACAAATTGACAGGTGAAGGAAGGGGGGTGGTCTTTGATGGGGGCACCTCAGTGAACACAGGCCCCTTACCTTACAGCTGTAAGGTATACAGCATAAAAGACACTCAGTGGAATATGGAATCCAGAATGGTTGCGGCTGCCGGTAGGCTTGTAAATGCAATGATATCACTTTGTGGCAGATGAGCGCAAGCCTCAATCCACGAGTGCCGAACTCGTATAATCCACACTGCTGGCCGTAGACCCCTCTAGCGTCTCATATCTCCTGTGGCTCTCCACCCGTCATCCGTCATAAAGATGATGTAGTAGCAAGACAAGAAGACCGCATATAGCGTAATCCCGTACAGTAAACACACTTTATTTATGTTAAAAACAGTGGTACACTTACAAAAAAACAGACAGCTGGGGGGTAAAACTCCGCGAGCGCCGTGCTCGTAACATCAGCTGTTGTGTGGCAGCATCCCGTGCTCCTAACGCGTGTCGTCACGTCACGTGACTTCTTCAGAGGATAACACGGGATAGAAAGCCAATGCTTTTAAATGGTCCCTGCGTAATGAATACACGGCGGCCATTTTCCCGGAGGACGCTGATAGTAAAAGGTGATACAATGCCTGGCGGCCATTTTCCCAGGGTCATATATATCAAAACAGAATGTGGAAACTATATAAAAACGGGCAAAATGACATATTGGTCGTGAATGCGGCCATAAAAACAACATATTATAACGGGTCAACATCACTGGCAGAGGAAAATGAAACCCAAATGCCAGCAGTCACACCGCTGTAAGGACCTCAGATAATGCAATATGAAAAAGAAGGATGGGAAAACAAAGATATAATATGTATGTAGAGCCAGGCTCCAGCTAAAAGGGCTGTTCATATTAAAAAATGTAATTAGAAGGTAATTCAGACAAGTTAATTCCTTTTTGGGGACAGACTAAATGCTGCATAAGCCATAAGACACTACTGTTGGCATGGGAAAGCCACATTGTTCCCATACCAACACAGGCCTCTGGAGTGTCCCAAAAAACGCATAAGGTGTAAGGAATTTTGACCCATAGAAAAACCCATAGAAAATAATATACAAAAAATTATATGGTAAAAAATTATATAGTAAAAACAGGAGCTCGGGAGGTGTCACACACCATCTAACGCAGTAATCATATAATATAAAAAATATGCACTAAAATATAAAAAATATATAAAAAATATATAAAAATATATAGAAACGCACCAGAAGGCCATATCATTTTTTACAATAAATCAGCATACATATAGGTCTGTGGTATACATTATATGGTATTACTTATCAGTAATACTATCTGGTAGGTATAGAGAACAAAAAACAGAATGAGTATGGGAAAAAAAAAAATGAGCAGAAAAAAAGGGGGGGGGGGGGAGTAGATGGCTAAAAATCGCTTATAAAGCAGTTAATGTCGAACTCTATATTGAGTCCCTTTGGGGCCATGGTGTCCAAAGAGAATATCCATTTGGACTCCAGTTTGCTGAGGATCCTCACTTTGTGTCCTCCTCGCCAAGGTTTAGTATAGGGTTCAATACCCCAAAATTTCAGATGTCTAGGATCTCTGTAATGATGTTTATCGAAGTGCCTAGAAACATTATGTTTGTCGAAGCCCTTTATAATGTTTTGAACATGCTCTTTAATACGAATTCTTAGTAATCTTTTGGTGCGGCCTACGTATTGGAGGCCGCAACTGCACTCCAAAACGTATACAGCCCCCTCAGTGTTACATCCAATAAATTCACCAATGTCGAACGTGGCACCATTACTATTGGACTGGAATGAAAACACCTTTTCATTCGGATGTTTAGTTCGAGTACAAGCATAGCAGCGTTTACAAGGATAGAATCCTTTACCTGTAAAAAAAGAGAAAAGTCTTTTGGGGGGATCAATCACGCTTTTAACCAAACGATCTTTCAAAGTAGAGGCTCTTTTATAGATAAATCTAGGTTTCTCTGGTAATAGTTCTCCCAAGCCTTTATCTGATTTGAGGATATGCCAGTGACGGGATATGATGTTCTCGATTTTTTTGTGTTGAAAATTGTAGTCTAGGACTAGAGGCACTTGGTCTGGTGGACAGGTGGGGGTTTTATCCTCAAGCAAATCCTGTCTAGGCAACTGTCCTACTTCCATTATTTGTTTATTTATAAAATCCAGGTCGTATCCTTTATCTATAAACCTCATTCCCATAAATTTGGCCTGCGTTTGGAAGTCTTCCTTTAAGGTACAATTACGCCGTAAACGCATCATCTGGCCTTTAGGAATGTTAAATAGCCAGTTCCTATGGTGGCAACTGCTTACAGGCAGATAACTGTTACGATCAACATTCTTAAAGAAGGTTTTGGTGATGTATTGATGGTTGATGCGTGAGATCTCTAAATCTAAGAATGCGATGGACCGTTCTTCAATTTGCCAGGATAAAACAATGTTGTTGGTATTATTGTTAAGTTTAAGAAAAAAAGTGGTTAAAAGGTCCTTATCGCCCTCCCATAAGATAAAGATATCATCAATGTATCTTTTATACATAAGAAGCTCTTTTGGGGATTCTAAAAACACTGTTTCTTCTTCCCATTGGGACATAAACAGTCCTGCTACACTTGGGGCGAATTTCGCTCCCATTGCAACTCCTGTTTTTTGATGATAGAATTGTTTAGAATACCAGAAATGGCTATGTTTCAAACAAAAATCTAAGCATTTAACCAAAAATTTTCTTTGGTACCTGGGAAGTTTAGTGAATTTTCTCAAACCCCACTTCGCGGCTTCACAAGCCGCGAAGTGGGGTATGATGGTATATAACGATGACACATCTGCCGTGGCCATCCAGATGGTGCCTGTATCATTTCTCCCATTCAATATCTGAAGCATTTGTTTCGTATCTCTCAAGTAGGCTTTTGTACTCTGTACTGCGGGCTGGAGATATCTGTCAATGTACTCTCCCATTCTTGCAGTAATTGATTCTATACCGTTAACAATTGGTCTAAAGGGAGGATCAAATTTGTCCTTATGAATTTTCGGCAAGGCATAAATAACTGGTGTTCTACATGCTTCAGGGACCAGATATTTAGCTTCCTTTTTATTCAAAATATTCTTCTCAAGAATAGAGGTCTTCAAAGACCTGGTCACGGAAGAAATCAAGAACCTCACATACAAAAAGAAAGAAGAACCTAGAGCGATACGTACCGGCATTCACAAGCTTACAAAAAGAAAGGATCTTGTCATCAGGCCTTCAGATAAAGGTGGTGGGATTGTAATCTTAACCACCGAACAATACCATAATGGCATGCTCAAGCTTTTAAAGGATCAGAATACATATGCCACACTTCCCAACAATCCTACGTTCAAATGGAAGAAAGAACTAGAACAACTTGTTCAACTAGGCCTTGAGAAGAATATTTTGAATAAAAAGGAAGCTAAATATCTGGTCCCTGAAGCATGTAGAACACCAGTTATTTATGCCTTGCCGAAAATTCATAAGGACAAATTTGATCCTCCCTTTAGACCAATTGTTAACGGTATAGAATCAATTACTGCAAGAATGGGAGAGTACATTGACAGATATCTCCAGCCCGCAGTACAGAGTACAAAAGCCTACTTGAGAGATACGAAACAAATGCTTCAGATATTAAATGGGAGAAATGATACAGGCACCATCTGGATGGCCACGGCAGATGTGTCATCGTTATATACCATCATACCCCACTTCGCGGCTTGTGAAGCCGCGAAGTGGGGTTTGAGAAAATTCACTAAACTTCCCAGGTACCAAAGAAAATTTTTGGTTAAATGCTTAGATTTTTGTTTGAAACATAGCCATTTCTGGTATTCTAAACAATTCTATCATCAAAAAACAGGAGTTGCAATGGGAGCGAAATTCGCCCCAAGTGTAGCAGGACTGTTTATGTCCCAATGGGAAGAAGAAACAGTGTTTTTAGAATCCCCAAAAGAGCTTCTTATGTATAAAAGATACATTGATGATATCTTTATCTTATGGGAGGGCGATAAGGACCTTTTAACCACTTTTTTTCTTAAACTTAACAATAATACCAACAACATTGTTTTATCCTGGCAAATTGAAGAACGGTCCATCGCATTCTTAGATTTAGAGATCTCACGCATCAACCATCAATACATCACCAAAACCTTCTTTAAGAATGTTGATCGTAACAGTTATCTGCCTGTAAGCAGTTGCCACCATAGGAACTGGCTATTTAACATTCCTAAAGGCCAGATGATGCGTTTACGGCGTAATTGTACCTTAAAGGAAGACTTCCAAACGCAGGCCAAATTTATGGGAATGAGGTTTATAGATAAAGGATACGACCTGGATTTTATAAATAAACAAATAATGGAAGTAGGACAGTTGCCTAGACAGGATTTGCTTGAGGATAAAACCCCCACCTGTCCACCAGACCAAGTGCCTCTAGTCCTAGACTACAATTTTCAACACAAAAAAATCGAGAACATCATATCCCGTCACTGGCATATCCTCAAATCAGATAAAGGCTTGGGAGAACTATTACCAGAGAAACCTAGATTTATCTATAAAAGAGCCTCTACTTTGAAAGATCGTTTGGTTAAAAGCGTGATTGATCCCCCCAAAAGACTTTTCTCTTTTTTTACAGGTAAAGGATTCTATCCTTGTAAACGCTGCTATGCTTGTACTCGAACTAAACATCCGAATGAAAAGGTGTTTTCATTCCAGTCCAATAGTAATGGTGCCACATTCGACATTGGTGAATTTATTGGATGTAACACTGAGGGGGCTGTATACGTTTTGGAGTGCAGTTGCGGCCTCCAATACGTAGGCCGCACCAAAAGATTACTAAGAATTCGTATTTAAGAGCATGTTCAAAACATTATAAAGGGCTTCGACAAACATAATGTTTCTAGGCACTTCGATAAACATCATAACAGAGATCCTAGACATCTGAAATTTTGGGGTATTGAACCCTATACTAAACCTTGGCGAGGAGGACACAAAGTGAGGATCCTCAGCAAACTGGAGTCAAAATGGATATTCTCTTTGGACACCATGGCCCCTAAGGGACTCAATATAGAGTTCGACATTAACTGCTTTATAAGCGATTTTTAGCCATCTACTCCCCCCCCCCCCCCTTTTTTTGTGCTCATTTTTTTTTTCCCATACTCATTCTGTTTTTTGTTCTCTATACCTACCAGATAGTATTACTGATAAGTAATACCATATAATGTATACCACAGACCTATATGTATGCTGATTTATTGTAAAAAATGATATGGCCTTCTGGTGCGTTTCTATATATTTTTATATATTTTTTATATATTTTTTATATTTTAGTGCATATTTTTTATATTATATGATTACTGCGTTAGATGGTGTGTGACACCTCCCGAGCTCCTGTTTTTACTATATAATTTTTTACCATATAATTTTTTGTATATTATTTTCTATGGGTTTTTCTATGGGTCAAAATTCCTTACACCTTATGCGTTTTTTGGGACACTCCAGAGGCCTGTGTTGGTATGGGAACAATGTGGCTTTCCCATGCCAACAGTAGTGTCTTATGGCTTATGCAGCATTTAGTCTGTCCCCAAAAAGGAATTAACTTGTCTGAATTACCTTCTAATTACATTTTTTAATATGAACAGCCCTTTTAGCTGGAGCCTGGCTCTACATACATATTATATCTTTGTTTTCCCATCCTTCTTTTTCATATTGCATTATCTGAGGTCCTTACAGCGGTGTGACTGCTGGCATTTGGGTTTCATTTTCCTCTGCCAGTGATGTTGACCCGTTATAATATGTTGTTTTTATGGCCGCATTCACGACCAATATGTCATTTTGCCCGTTTTTATATAGTTTCCACATTCTGTTTTGATATATATGACCCTGGGAAAATGGCCGCCAGGCATTGTATCACCTTTTACTATCAGCGTCCTCCGGGAAAATGGCCGCCGTGTATTCATTACGCAGGGACCATTTAAAATCATTGGCTTTCTATCCCGTGTTATCCTCTGAAGAAGTCACGTGACGTGACGACACGCGTTAGGAGCACGGGACGCTGCCACACAACAGCTGATGTTACGAGCACGGCGCTCGCGGAGTTTTACCCCCCAGCTGTCTGTTTTTTTGTAAGTGTACCACTGTTTTTAACATAAATAAAGTGTGTTTACTGTACGGGATTACGCTATATGCGGTCTTCTTGTCTTGCTACTACATCATCTTTATGACGGATGACGGGTGGAGAGCCACAGGAGATATGAGACGCTAGAGGGGTCTACGGCCAGCAGTGTGGATTATACGAGTTCGGCACTCGTGGATTGAGGCTTGCGCTCATCTGCCACAAAGTGATATCATTGCATTTACAAGCCTACCGGCAGCCGCAACCATTCTGGATTCCATATTCCACTGAGTGTCTTTTATGCTGTATACCTTACAGCTGTAAGGTAAGGGGCCTGTGTTCACTGAGGTGCCCCCATCAAAGACCACCCCCCTTCCTTCACCTGTCAATTTGTTTGGATGTCTACTTGAACTGTGACCCAGCATTATTACACCTGGTGGTGGGACTGTCGTTTATATTCAACACCATCATTATATTCTTATATATACATTCTGAGATCCACGGTTTCTAGATTTTTTTGGAATTCTATTTATCATTATTTATTGATGTATTTTATTGGTCAAGCGTTTCTGATTTATGTTTTTGACCATTCGCTATTCTTTACTCACTAGTTTTTTTGTGCACCTAGTGAGATATGCATTATATGTCATCAGTGTGATTGCCTTTCTTATCATGTGCATTGCTCATTTTTATGTGATTCATTACCACTTTGCCTTTATACCTACACCATTTAGTGCTTTTTATCTATTCGTTTACTATATGCACTAGTCACCTTTTTAGTTATTTATTATACACATTCACCAGTGTGCTGTGTTTATATATTTCACTTTCAGGTCACTTGGCATATTTGCCAGATACACTCTAGTGTAGTTCCCCCCCTTTTTCCCATCCCCTTCCCCATCACAGCGCAACCACCACCCCCCTCTAGTTTTAATGTAACACTAGTAATGTTGTAGCAAAGAATTGTGCTTTATTTATCTATTGTTCTTTAGTTAGCTTGTTGTTCTTTAGTTAGCAATAGCAACATAGCGGTGGATTTAGGCTGCATTCACACCTGAGCGTATCGTTATCAGGCGCGTTTTTTGCCGCAAGTTTGCTGTGATTATGTACAGGTCAAATGGTCACCAATGTAAAAAGAAGAAAAACACCTGTAATCTGCCTAAAAAAAAAGCTCCAGAACTTGTTTGCGCTTCAGGCGTTTTGTAGCTTCTAGCTTCAGGCGTTTTGGAGTGGAGATGTGAACCATCTCCATAGAGAATAATTGATTTTTTTCCCCTCCAGCGTTTTGTAGCTTCAGGCTACAAAATGCTCAGGTATGAATGAGGCCTTACTTAAGGCAAATAGACTTTGCACTCCAGCGCTTAATAAATGAGAAGTAGCTTCACCCAATACCCAATCAAATACAGGGAAATACATTTTTTGCTTGCACATGATTGGATGATGGAAGTCAGCAGAGCTTCCCCTCATTTACTAAAAACAGCACCTGTACTCGCAATGTGCAGAGTCTATTTACCTTTAATAAATCTACCCCAGTGTTTGGATATGCAGATACAAACTTGTGGTGGTTCATGATCACCAGCAACTGCATTGGATAATATGATTACTGTACTTACTGTTGATAAATATTTAGCTAGTTTAAATAATGAAAAATGTCAGTCACTTTGAATGAGCTCCAACTTCTTTATGATAATGTAACACAGATATTTCATTAATCACAATTCAATTTTTCCTCAGTATAAATGCTAAGGGGAGCAATTAGCTGCTACAACACCACCACAGCAGGAAGCAGCTGTAGAAAGTACAAAATCGCTCACGTGACATGGCCCTAACTGGTCCTAACTGGGGAATGATGAATGTACAAGTCTTTTTTAACTGGTATTGCCAGTGGTAAACCATACATGGGCAGAGACACTCAGGAACAAGTTTTTCCTGCACTTTTATTCAGCAAAGCAGCAAACAAGCATAGTTTCAATGCAAGAGGTCTTTGTGTAGCAAGTTCATAGAACAGAACAAACAATTCTGCTTGTCTGAGACACTACCTAAACTAAGGTCAGTTCCTGACAAACAGGTTGCACTCTAATGGGTTCCTCAAAACAATCAGGCAGCACATTTTAGTATTATGTCATTACTCAGCCTTTTCACCCAGCAGCAGGCTCCCATATCATAGAGAGTAACAGAGAGACCCCCTGAGTCCAGGTATAACTTCCCTTAAAAAAATTAGGCTAAAACAGTGGGCTATTTTTTGGAGTTTTATTTTTTGGGTGGGATATATTGGTTTTTATTATATTTTAATAGGACTTTTTTTAATAAGGTCAAACTGCTCTTTTTTTAAATCTTTTTTTCTTTCCATTAAAAAAGTTGAATTCTAAGAGTTTTTTCTTGATTTTTTTTTTTAAATGTTGATAGGGTCTTTTTAATTTTGGGGTGCTCAAAGTGCCGAATTTACCTGATCCTGACAATCTGTTCTTGGAGTTACCTTTTATTTTGTTCAAACTCGATCAGTGATGTCACCCAGGATTCCCAGCTGTTTGTTTACATTATTGCAGCAAAGGAATCTGCTATTAAGTGAAGGTAAACATTAGCACTGTTCATGAGGATTACATTGCTAGATATTATGATTGATGTGGATAAGTTTGCTGGAATCCTGACTGATGTGGATTTAATTTAAAAGACATTTAATAAAATTATTTTTATTGTGTTTGTATTTTATTTCAGTTACATGAAATTTTCAAAGTGTGTGTGTTTATGTAAGTGATTAACTTGTGCCTATACATATATACAAAGTTGATAACCGAAGGAATGTTGCGCTGATGGCAGTGCACAGGTAATTGAAGCTAAATGGAATTTACAGTACATAATGATGTTTATGAAAGAGGGTCTGTATATATTAATACCTTTGCATCTTACAGCCGATGATACTTTAATCATGTAACTAGAAATACAGTTTACCCAGTTTACCCAGTGAAGTGCCTTGTGTGTATGGAGTACAATTTTTAAAAATCATCTCTATTAGTATATAGAGTCACAGTTGTCTCATGGGATAGTCACCTGGTGAAGCATACTTATTTAAATATAGGACATTTTATCAACGGATACAAGAGGCTCTTTGTTTGTTGAGGAAGGAGAAATCGTGTTTATAATCATAAGGCTTGTGTAATTGTGTAACACAGTAATTGTTATACCCATCAGTAATAGAGAATATTGGTGGTGTGATTGTATATACAGTATACTTTAAATACTGCGTATATATATATATATATATATATATATATATATATACAGTATCTCACAAAAATGAGTACACCCATCACATTTTTGTAAATATTTTATTATATCTTTTCATGTGACAACACAGAAATGACACTTTGCTACAATATATAGTAGTGAGTATACAGCTTGTATAACAGTGTAAGTTTGTTGTCCCCTCAAAATAACTAAACACACAGCCATTAATGTCTAAACCACTTTCAACAAAAGTTACACCCCTAAGTGAAAATGTACAAATTGGGCCCAAAGTGTCAATATTTTGTGTGGCCACCATTATTTTCCAGCACTACCTTAACCCGCTTGGGCATGGAGTTCACCAGAGCGTCACAGGTTGCCACTGGAGTCCTCTTCCACTATTCCATGATGACATCACAGATCTGGTGGATGTTAGAGACCTTGCTCTCCTCTACCTTCCATTTGAGGATGCCCCACAGATGCTCAATAGGGTTTAGGTCTGGAGACATGCTTGGCCAGTCCATCACTTTTACCCTCAGCCTCTTTAGCAAGGCAGTGGTCGTCTTGGAGGTGTGTTTGTGATTGTTATCATGTTGGAATACTGATCTGCAGGCCAGTCTCCGAAGGGAGGGGATCATGCTCTGCTACAGTATGTCGCAGTACATGTTGGCATTCATTGTTCCCTCAATGAACTGTAGCTCCCCAGTGTCGGCAGCACTCATGCAGCCTCAGACCATGACACTCCCACCACCAAGCTTGACTGTAGGGAACAGCCATGCAGACCAATTTGCAATGTGCGTGCGGTGTATGGTCTGAGCACTGACAGGCTGACACCCCACCCCTTCAATCTCTACAGCAGTGCTGGCAGCACTCATATGTCTATTTCCAAAAGACAACCTCTTGATATGACGCTGAGCATGTGCACTCAACTTCTTCGGTCAACCATGGCGAGGCCTGTTCTTAGTGGAATCTGTCCTGTTAAACTGCTGTATGGTCTTGGCCACCGTGCTGCAGCTCAGTTTCAGGGTCTTGGCAATCTTCTTATAGCCTAGACCATCTTTATGTAGAGCAACAATTCTTTTTTTCAGATCCTCAGAGAGTTCTTTGCCATGAGGTGCCATGTTGAACTTCCAGTGACCAGTATGGGAGAGTGAGAGCAATAACACCGAATTTAACACACCTGCTCCCCATTCACAACCGAGACCTTGTAACACTAACGAGTCACATGATGCGGGGAGGAAAAATGGCTAATTGGGCCCAATTTGGACATTTTCACTTAGGGGTTTACTCACTTTTGTTGCCAGCTGTTTAGACATTAATGACTGTGTGTTGAGTTATTTTGAGGGTACAGCAAGTTTACACTGTTATTCAAGCTGTACATTCACTACTATTCATTGTAGCAAAGTGTAATTTCTTCAGTGTTGTCACATGAAAATATTTAATTATTTAATAAAATATTTACAAAAATGTGAGTGGTGTACTACTCACTTTTGTGAGATGCTGTGTGTGTGTGTGTATGTGTGTATATATATATATATATATATATATATGTGTATATGTGTATATATATATATATATATATACTGAGCAAAATGATAAACGCAACACTTTTGTGTTTGCCCCTATTTATCATAAACTGAACTCAAAGATCTACGCCTTTTTTCTATTTACACAAAAGGCCTATTTTTCTCAAATATTGTTCACAAATCTGTCTAAATCTGTGTTAGTGAGCACTTCTCCTTTGCCGAGATCCATCCACCTCACAGGTGTGGCATATCAAAATGCTGAATAGACAGCATGATTATTGCATAGGTGTGCCTTAGGCTGGCCACAATAAAAGGCCACTCTAAAACGTGCAGTTTTATCACACAGCACAATGCCACAGATGTCGCAAGTTATGAGGAAGCGTGCAATTGGCATGCTGACTGCAGGAATGTCCACCAGAGCTGTTGCCCTTGAATTGAATGTTCATTTCTCTACCATAAGCCGTGACTGCAGTTCATCATCGTAACCGACTTTAGTGGGCAAATGCTCACATTCGATGGCATCTGGCAGAGGTGTTCTCTTCACGGATGAATCTTGGTTTTCACTGTACAGGGCAGATGGCAGACAGCGTGTATGGCGTCATGTGATGCCAATATCCTGCCAATATCCAGCCTCTTCGCACAGCCATTAAAGAGGAATGGACCAACATTCCACAGGATACAACAACCTGATCAATTCTATGCGAAGGAGATGTGCTGCACTGTGAAAGGCAAATGGTGGTCACACCAGATACAACTGGTTTTCGGATCCCCCGGACCCCCCCAGTACAGTAAAAATGCACATTTTAGAGTGGCCTTTTATTGTTGCAAGCCTAAGGCACACCTGTGCAATACACATGCTGTTTAATCAGCATCTTGATATGCCACACCTGTGAGGTGGATGGATTTTCCCAGCAAAGGAGAAGTACTCACTAACACGGATTTAGACAGAATTGTGAACAATATTTGAGAGAAATAGGCCTTTTTTGTACATCGAGTCGTAGATCTTTGAGTTTAGCTCATGATAAATAGGGGAAAACACAAAAGTGAAGCGTTTATAATTTTGCTCTGTGTATATATATACAGTTGTGCTCAAAAGTTTGTATACCCTGGCAGAAATTGTGAAATTTTGGCATTAATATTGAAAATATCACTGATCATGCCAAAAAACTGTCTTTTATTTAAGGATAGCAATCACATGAAGCCATTTATTATCACTTAGTTTTTTGGATCCTTTTTAAATCATAATGATAACAAAAATCACCCAAATGGCACTGATAAAAAGTTTACATACCCTGGAATGTTTGGCTTTGGTACAGACACAGAAGGTGGCACACACAGGTTAAAATGGCAATTAAAGGTTAATTTCTCACATTTGTGGCTTTCTAAATCACAATTAGTGTCTGTGTATAAATATTCAATGAGTTTGTTAGCTCTCACATGGATGCACTAAGCAGGCTAGACACTGAGCCATGAGGAGGTAGAAAAGAACAGTCAAAAGTCCAGCGTAACAAGGTAATGAAACTTTGCAAAGAAGGAAAAGGATATAAAAAGATATCCAAAGCCTTGAATATGCCTGTCAGTACTGTTCAATCACTTAATAAGAAGTGGAAAATTTGGGGATCTCTTGATACCAAGCCAAGGTCAGGTAGATCAAGAAATATTTCAGCCACAACTGCCACAAGAACTGTTCGGGACACAAAGAAAAACCCACAGGTAACCTCAGGAGACATACTGGCTGCTCTGGAAAAAGATGGTGTGGTTCCTTTTAAGGAGCACAATACGATGATACTTGAACAAAAAGAGCTACATGATCAAGTTGCCAGAAAGAAGCCTTTACTGTACAAGTGCCACAAAAAAGCCTGGTTACAATATGCCCAACAACACCTTGACATGCCCTATTGGCTTTTTTTGTAGCATTGACGCAGTAAAGGCTTCCTTCTGGCAGCTCAACCATTGCAGCTCTTTTTTGTTCAAGTATCGTTGAATTGTGCGCCTTAAAAACTACCACAATGTCTTTTTGAAGAGCAGCCTGTATTTCTCCTGCAGTTACCTGTGGCTTTTTCTTTGTATCCTGAGCAATTCTTCCACCAGTTGTGGCTGCAATCTTTCTTGGTCTACCTGACCTTGGCTTGGTATCAAAAGAACCTCTAATTTTCCACTTCTTAATAAGTGATTAAACAGTACTGACTGGCATATTCAAGGCTTTGGATAGCTTTTTATATCCTTTTCCACCTTTGGAAAGTTTCATTACCTTGTTACGCTGGTCTTTTGAGTGTTCTTTTCTATCTCCTCATGGCTCAGTGTCTAGCCTGCTTAGTGCTTCCATGTGAGAGCTAACAAACTAATTGACTATTTATACACAGGCACTAATTGTGATTTAAAAAGCCACAAATGTGGGAAATTATAGGGATCTGCTGCCCTGTACTGTCTGTATTTGTAAATAGCTGTTTTTTTTGTTATTTACCATAGAGTTTGTTATAGAAATGCTAGCTGGGTGTTTCCAGGAAGTAGACACAAAATTGAGCCATCTGACCAGAAGCAGTGACTATTGGGCAAGTATTCCTGTTCTAATAGTTTAACTGTAGCTACCCATAGCTTCTAGTGTCTGTATCTGAATCCTCGTGACATATGCATCTCTGTCCTATTGTTATTATCTCACATGCACAATGCCAGATAGCTAGATCTGTGCTAATAAATGTGTGTAGTGGTCACCTTCCAGTATATTAGTAGGTGAACCCATTTATTGCAACAGGGGTTATATGCAGCTCCTGTTATTTTAGTTATGGATAGGCATTAGGATAGGCTTCCGATGACTAATTCTGGTAGAGGGCCACTTTCATGACAGATTAGATGCTAATAAGGACTAAGTGCAGAGTAGATAGGCTGACTCTGATTACCAGTTTAGATTATCATGGCTGACTCTGATTTCCAGTGCCACACCAATGTTTTTGCTGCATTCCAGGTTGGTTGGACATTGATGGAGGGTCTTCTCATCCCTACAGATCTTGTCTTTAGGTCTATGACACCAAGATGAAAGATGCAATATGAGGGACTTTGCTGCATTGGGAGGTACTGTATCTTTATTAATACCTATATACTGTATATACCTGGATATATGTGCACAATTTCACCAGAACTATTGTTGAGCCCTTTGCTGATAATACATGTTTGGATTTACATTTATATTGAATGTGTATATTATTATTAATCTTTTCTTATATAAAGCTTGTATTATTTCCATACTGGTGTTCATCTATATACTTATGGTTAATGTTAAATGCTGTTTGCAGTAGTTCCTCTGCTCCCAATTTCTTTGATTAGATTACGGGTGTAGTCAAGTGCTGGGCTACAGTAATGAGGGGAAATACTGATGTTATTCTGCACTATTCTCCTCTAGCTGGCAAGGGTAGAGCTAAAGCCTAGCAAGCCCATAGACTTTCATGCAGAGCACTGAGAATCCCGGGAGTGGCAGTTTGAGACAGTAGCCATATAATGGAATAAATGGACTCCTTACAATACAAATCCCAATATGCAATGTGCAGTAGGAGGGAGTGGAAGGATTATTTTTATTACACTGCCTAGGAAAGTTATCTGCCTGTATAATTCCAGCACTTAAGAGATTCATTTTTACTACTGCTCACAGCTGCACTTGAAGTGGTCTTGCTATTGTTTATGCTGATCTGGACACCAGATGTCATCTTATGCCTAGTCTTTACTGTTAATTAAGTAGTATGCTAAATTTTGTTATTACCAATGGCAATCCATTTTTTTGCTTGCCTAGTTACCAATCATATTGGGTGACAGTATATTAAGCTTGCCTTTACTATCTGATTTGTTGCTGATGATATTTGGTATAGCACTACTTCTGGGTACCAAATATTATTTTCTGTAATTTCCTGTGATATTGCATGTTTGTACACTCACCCTGGTGTGTCAGGGGGCTGAGGTTCTTGAGAAGGTCGAGGCAAGAACAGAGGGCCCATCATATCCAGCAGCTCCTACAATGATTCATTTCCCAGGAAAAGGAAATGTCCTCTCTATACAGAGGCCCTGCTCTGGGTGGAAGCACTGCCAACTTTATTGTCAAACCCACTCTTCCACTTATTAAAGGTTCTGGTTCTCTCACAGGGTTAGTGTAATATCCTGTCTGAGGTGGGACATTTGTCATAACCCCCCCCCCCAAAAAAAAGAGGGCTACAGTATGATAATAGTTCACATGACAATTAGGTAGCATTTTAGAAAACGGTCATGAAGAAATCAAGATAATTCTTAAAAGTTTACAAACTAGTGGTGAAGCCAAATATATAATAGACATATGGAAGAACTTGTGTGCCATTACAGACTATATAAATAATATATCTCTGTAGAACATCATCACAGTAGATTTCTTTAATCTAGTTAAATCTGTGATGCTACAAACTCCTGTTTTCTCCACCTAATTATTAACTTAATTTCTTAGTTCACAGGCTCAACCTTTCAGTTGCACTAGATTAAGTCATTACGATGTTTGATGTTTTATAATTGTTTAATATACAAGTAGAAAAATGTAATGAAATTAAATAGCTACGTTTTTTATGAATCCTGTATATTTATTGTTTGTGATGTGTATGACACAATGTTCATTGCTAAATTATTTTACAGGGACATGTCTGCCTTACCTCCAAGTTCTTCTGATGTTTCCTGCAATAATACATCAGCCTCAATTTCCTCATAAGGCGTGACTTGTGACTCAGTTACAGATGGATCTGGTGTGGTTGTTGAGAGATCCGCAACACTATTTTCCACTTCTGGTGCTATAGTTCCTTCACTTAGGTTGGAAAGTTGGTCATCATCAGTAAAAATGTCATTAGATTCTTTACTGGCGTCAGAAATTTCTGCATGAGAATTTTCAGGTAGCTGAGGCAATGTTGAAGTCTCAGGATGATGTGAGATAGGAGACAAATTAATTCTTGGCAGCTCTGGGCTGAGGCCTAAGAGAAAGTCGCACATCCTGGTTAATTAACACATTTTAGCACTTAAGTGCTTAACATTTTTTATAGGTATATGTTTTTTTCTCAAATCAGTGTAAGTCTACAAGTGGACGCATGCTTTGTGTTGCTTTATAAAACTTTAAAGGACCACTAAACAACCTATTAGTAATTAATGCTACCAGTAACTTAAAAAAATGCTTTAACAGTTATATCTTGTATATTGTATATTGTACATTGTTACCCATTACCAGGCAGACTAACGCAATCCCAGCAGTTATTAGTGAACAAAGGAAAATAATCAAACATGATTATTATTCTGAAATATTTTCAGTATAATTGACCTTATTTACTATAGACTGCTAATTCTTTATTCAATTTCAGTAATTTAGTAATCAATAGCAGCCAGTCAGAATTTGACTTTTGTTAGACTGACTTCTGTAAAGTGAAAATTGCTATAGGTACAATTCTTCATTGAATAAGGCTGAATATGTTCATACGAGGTTAGTGAATACAAAGGAAATTTTTAGAACACTTAAAAACTAATCAGTGAATTTTGGTGAAAATGTGGTGAATAGCTGAATTGTTAGTCCTCCTTTCCATATAGAACTACAAATGCAAACATGGGATGCATAAAAAGGGTCGGGTCATTTAAGTAAAAAAAAAAAAAGCAGAAAAATGAATAAATACAATAAATAATTAATACACAGTAAATAACAGTTAAAAAAAAAATTATAAGTTATAAAATGACATGTAAAATTACTGATTATTGCAAAAAAAAAAGAGAGAGAGAAACAAAACAAACAAACAAAAAATTATACAAAATAGAGTTTTTACAGCAAAATGTCCTATTAACTGCTTCTGGACTGCACACCGCATATATACTGTGGCAGGGCGGCCCGGCTGAGCAAAATCACGTACCTCTACATGATTTTGGATACGCGATCTGTGGCGCATGCAAGCGCCACCAGATAGCCGCTTCCACTGTGATTGGACACAGCGGGAGCCAATCATTCAGGGGAAAGGAGAATGGCAGTCTACCTATGTAAACAAGGCAGACCACTGATCTGTCAGCAAGGAAAAGAAAGCTCTTGTGTTTCTGCTAAGCAGAAACATGAATCTCTCTTTTCGTCCAGTGCATCCACTCCCCCCACAGTTAGAAAGCACTCTCTAGGAGCACACTTAACCCCTTAATCACGCCTAGTGTTAACCCCTTCCCTGCCAGTGTCATTAATACAGTGACAGTGCATTTTTTTTAGCACTGATCACTGTATTGGTGTCACTAGTCCCCAAAAAGTGTCACTTAGTGTCTGATTTGTCCGCCACAATGACGCAGTCCTGCTAAAAATTGCTGATCGCTAGTCCATTACTAGACCATTACTAGTAAAAACAATAAAAAAAAAAGTACATAAATCTATCCCATAGGTTGAACGATATAAATTTTGCGCAAACCAATCAATATATTCTTATTGGGATTTTTTTTACCAAAAATATGTACTAAAATACATATTGGCCTAATTAATTAAGAAATTACATTTTTTACATTTATTTATTGGGTATGTTTCATAGCAGAAAGTAAAAAATATAGTTTTGTTTTCAAAATTGTCGGTCTTTTTTTGTTTATAGGGCAAAAAATAAAGACCATAGAAGTGATCAAATACCACCAAAAGAAAGCTCTATTTGTGGGAAAAAAGGACATCAATTTTATTTGAGTACAGCATTGCACGACCATGCAAATGTCAGGTAAATCAACGCAGTGCCATATCGCAAAAAATAGCCTGGTCAGGAAGGGGGCAAAACCTTCTGAAATTGAAGTGGTTAATGTAATATTTTTCTTTAAAAAAATGTTTAAATAAAATTAACTTAAACTATCTAATGACTCTGATTTGTTTATTAGATACTGACATGCAGACAGGTACAGTACATGTACAGTATATGAGAATGCCTTAGGTAAATCTTTATAAATGTTGAAGATTTTCTAATTACAGTACAAAATAGTAGATAATAAATAGGAGGAACACAGATGATCAAAGATCAAATTTAAAAAATGGAAATGGTGAATACATGGAAAATTAGCAAATAATTAATGATAATTTTATTTGTATTTTGCAAATATATATATGAAATGTATGAAACTGGCACTGACATTACCAAGCAGGCAATTCCAGGTGAGAGCATTTCAGCTCTATTTTATCGAAGAGTGGACCAGATGCGCTAAATATCTAGGTGCTAAAAGAAGTGGCCCACTCTGCCACATCTTGTACTTTACTATTGGCCAGTTATAGTGATGGCTGACTTCACTAATAGTGAAATTTAACATGCGATAACAAACACTAGTTTCTGTCTTTATGTGCATATGAGAGCACCTTGATATTCCAAGCTCCTTATGTGCAGAGATTCAGAGGTGCAGAACAAATGGCAGTCCAATAACATTTATGTGAAGACCCACTGGTATACAACAAAGTTATTTTAGTGGTGGCTAAACAAAAATGATCACAGATTTACATACCATAGTTGTTACCTTCATATGCCTGAATGTACTTTATAAAATATCTTGCTGAGGGTCCTAGGACACCAGAAAATAGAGCACTCTGTTTAAAACAGAGCAACTAGCTGACATGTTCTCTGACATTGACCCATCTCCTTTCGCCTTCCTCAATCTGCTATTTGCAGATTATTATGATGGGTGTCCTCAAGCTATTTGAAATCGTATACCATTAGCTAGAGGTGCCAACTACAGTGTGTAAGCCTCTATTAGATAATGCACCTCAAATAAACAAACAATGTGTCCATTTTCATGTATACCAGTTTACTAATTCAGTGTTAATGTTGTTGTGCACCTTGGCACAAATTATTTGTCCCAGAATGATGGGCGTTCTGTACAGAAGGATTTTCAGAATTTGGGCAAGGATCTTCAACAGTTATGCCCCGTACACACGGTCGGACATTGATCGGACATTCCGACAACAAAATCCTAGGATTTTTTCCGACGGATGTTGGCTCAAACTTGTCTTGCATACACACGGTCACACAAAGTTGTCGGAAAATCCGATCATTCTGAACGCGGTGACGCAAAACACGTACATCAGGACTATAAAGGGGGCAGTAGCCAATAGCTTTCATCTCTTTATTTATTCTAAGCATTCGTGGCACTTTGTGCGTCGGATTTGTGTACACACAATTGGAATTTTATAGCCTGCTCTCAAACTTTGTGTGTCAGAAAATCCGATGGAAAAAGTCCGATGGAGCCCACACACGGTCGGAATTTCCGACAACACGCTCCGATCGCACATTTTCCATCGTGTACGGGGCATTAGGGTGTACTGTTACATTTTCAGAGGTCTTACCTGTGTATAATGGACATCAAGAGAAAGTACTTCATGTAGCAAAGTTCAATGTTTGGTTAAAGGATTGATGCAAAGCTGAAAGTTTTGGCTATGTTAGTCATGATGCTATCAGGTGGTCTGACATGGACCTGTACAAGAGAAATGGTCTGCATCCCTCACAAAAGGGCACTATGCTTCTAATGCCCTGTACACATGGTCGGACATTGATCGGACATTCCGACAACAATTGGCTCAAACTTGTCTTGCATACACACGGTCACACAAAGTTGTCAGAAAATCCGATCGTCCTGAACGTGGTGACGTAAAACACGTACGTCGGGACTATAAACGTAGCAGTAGCCAATAGCTTTTGTCTCTTAATTTATTCTGAGCATGCGTGGCACTTTGTGTGTCAGATTTGTGTACACATGATCGGAATTTCCGACAACGGATTTTGTTGTTGGAAAATTTTATAGCAAGCTCTCAAACTTTGTGTGTCGGAAATTCCTATGGAAAATGTGTGATGGAGCCTACACACGGTTGGAATTTCCGACAACAAGGTCCTATCACACATTTTTCATCGGAAAATCCTATCGTGTGTACAGGGCATTAGAAAGGAGTTTAGGAGTTTTTTGGACATGCATTTAAACTAAGAAATGGGGACAGAGATGTAATTAATGAGGAGCATTTCTGCCCCCAGCAGGTATAAACAAATGTGAGGGTTTGTGTTGTTAAAGACTGGGCTGATGGGATGGTCACTACAGTTAAATTTTCTCATGGTAAAAGTAAAGCAGTGGATAGCAGTGTTTGTCATGTCATGTGCAAGAATGCTCGTAGTTTAGACAACAAGCTTTGTGAGCTGAGAGCTTTTATGTCTAGAGACAACTTGGATCTTGTTGCAAATACAGAGACATAGTTCAAGGATTCAAATAACTGGGAAATAACAATACTAGTGTATACACTATACAGGAACAACAGAGTGGGGAAGAGGGTGGAGTTGCCATATATGTCAAAAATAGCACAACGCTAACATTAATTCAAAAAACAAATAAAATAGTCAAAATCCTCTGGGTCTGCCTTTCAACCAGAAAGGGATCTTTCCTTAGAATTGGTGTAGTATACAAACCCCCAGGAAAGATGGAATATTATGATACTTGTTGATTGACGATATAACTTAAATGACAATGAAGGGAGAGGTTTTGATTATGGGTGACTTCAACACGCCTGAAATTAACTGGAATTCTCAAACTGCTATTACAAGCAAGAGCATGGGTGTAATGGAAGCACTGAATGGGCTTTCTTTAAAACAATTAGTAAAAAGCCCAACCTGAAGTGATCATATTCTAGACCTAGTACTGACATGAGATTGACTGTCTGATGTTGCGGAGGGAGAAAATGTGGATTCTAGTAAACACCAATGCCTTTGGTTTGATATTAAAACAAGAACTGATAAATTATATACAAAAATAAAAATTTTAGATTTCAAAAGGACACATTTTGCTGCAATGGGGATATTTCTAAAAGATGAATTGAAAGGTTGGAGCAAAATGACAGGAGTAAGGCCCCTTTCACATTGGTGCGGGAGCAGCGTCGGCGGTAAAGCGGCGCTATTTTTAGCGCCGCTTTACCGTAGGTTTAGCAGCGGTATTCAGCCGCTAGCGGGGCAGTTTTACCCACCTGCTAGCGGCCAAGAAAGGGTTAAAACCACCCCAAAATGCTGCTGCAACAGCGCTATGCTGGTGGTATAGCCGCGCTGCCACATTAATTTCAATGGGCAGGAGCGGTGAAGGAGCGGTGTATACACCGCTCCTTCACCGCTCCAAAGATGCTGCTAGAGAGGACTTTTTTTACCATCCTGCCAGCGCACCACTCCAATGTGAAAGCCCTCCAGGCTTTCACATTGGAGACACAGCAGAGGTTCTTTCAGGGCACTTTGCAGGTGCTATTTTTAGCACTGTAGCACCTGCAAAGCGCCCCAGTTTGAAAGGGGTCTAAGTAATCAGTAATCAGTGGGCACTGTTAAAGTCTACCACCCTGGAGGCAACTAGGTTATATGTCAGGCAAGTTAGTAAGAATAAACAGAAGAAAAAAAAAACAATATGGTTCACTAAAGAGGTAAGTAGGATAGTAAGAAAACAAAAAAAAATTGCACTAACAATAACAAGTTGGGGAATCATATCAGTTCTAGTAATGACAGTATATTTTTAGGATTCCTGGAGACAGAGGTAGCAGAGGAACTGGCTTGGTTAAGGCTTAATAAAGCAATGGGCCCTGATGGTATTCATCCCAGAGTTCTAAGTTCTACTTCCATATATATACAGCTAATACCTATCCACAAGAAGGGCAGCAAGGTAGAAGCTGGCAATTACAGGCCAATGCGTTTAACATCAGTTGTAGTCAAGGTAATGGAATCACTCCTGAAAAGAAGGATCATTCATCACTTAAAAATACACAGCTTGCTGGACCCCTAGCAGCATGGCTTTACTGAGGGCAGATCATGTCAGATAATCTGATTTAACCGGTTCCTGACCGGCTGCCCCAGTTGTACTGTGGCAGGTTGGCTCCCCTGGGCGAACTGCCGTAACTGTATGTGGGCCCTTTAAGACGCTGTAGGAGCAGCGTGTGCCCGGAGCCGAAGCAAGTGCCCGGCAGGCGTGTGACAGATTGCTCGTGACAGACCGAGAACCAGGATCTGTTTGTGTAAACACACAAATCCCGGTTCTCTCAGGGGAGAGGAGACAGATCATGTGTTCATACTAAGTATGAACACCGATCTCTCTCTTCCCTTAGTCAGTCCCATCCCCCCTACAGTTAGAACACACCTAGGGAACACAGTTAACCCCTTGATCACCCCTAGTGTTAACTCCTTCCCTGCCAGTGACATTTATACAGTAATCAGTGCATTTTATAGCACTGATCGCTGTATAATTGTCAATGGTCTCAAAAATGTGTCAAAAGTGTCTAATTTGTCTGCCGCAATATTGCAGTCCTGAAAAAAATCGCAGATCACTGCCATTACTAGTAAAAAAAAAAAATAATAATAAAAATGCCATAAATCTATTCCCTATTTTGTAGATGCTATTTTGCGCAAACCAATTAAAATACACATATACATTTTTTTTTAACCAAAAATATGTAGAAGAATAAATATCGGCCTAAACTGAGGAAAAAAAATGTTTTTTTTTTTAAACTGGGATATTTCTTATAGCAAAAAGTAAAAGATATTGGGGTTGATTTACTATAGGCAAATCCACTTTGCACTACAAGTGCACTGCAAGTGCACTTGGAAGTGCATTTGGAAGTGCAGTCGCTTTAGATCTTAGGGGAAGATCTGAAATGAGGGGAAGCTCTGCTGATTTTTTCATCCAATCATGTACAAGCAAAAATGCTGTTTTTTATTTTTCTTGCATGTCCCTCTCAGATCTACAGCGAATGTACTTCCAAGTGTACTTGCAGTGCACTTGTAGTGCAAAGTGAATTTGCCTTTAGTAAATAACCCCTTTTTGTTTATAGCGCAAAAAATAAAAACCGCAGAGGTGATCAAATACCACCAAAAGAAAGCTCTATTTGTGAGAAAAAAAGAACGTCAATTTTTTATAGATACAGCGTCGCACGACCGCGCACTTTTCAGTTAAAGTGACATAGTGCCGTATCAAAAAAAAATGGCCTGGTCATTGAGCAGCCAAATCTTCTGGGGCTGAAGTGGTAAATTTTTGGACTATATTACCAATGTTTTGGACCAGGGTGGTGCTGTGGACATAGCATATCTTGATTTCAGCAAAGCATTTGATACAGAGCCACATAATAAACTTATACAAAAGTTGTACAAGTTAGGACTTAACTTCTGGGTGGTTCAGTGGATATGCAGTTGGCTAAAGGATAGATACCAGAGTGTGGTTGTAAATGGGGTTCACTCAGAACAGAGACCACTCACTAGTGGGGTACCACAAGTCTCTGTGTTGGGTCCTGTTCTATTTAATGTACATATCGGTGATACAACTAAAGGTTTGTTGGGCAAGTTATATCTTTTTGATGATGATACAAAGGTGTGTAATAAGGTTGATATCCCTGGAGGTGTCTGTAACAGGGAACATGATTTCACATTGCTGGAAGATTGGTCAAAGCAGGGGAAAATGCAATTAAATGTTTCTAAATGTAAAATAATGCACATAGGGAAAAAGAATCCCCTGAGAGAGTATGACATTGGGGGTACAGTGTTAGCCAGCACTACTAGAGAAAAAGATTTGGGGGTACTTATTTCAGATGATTGCAAAATGAGCAAATAGTCTGACCAGGCAGTGGGAAAAGCGAATAGTATTCTAGAATGCATCACTAGAGGCAGGGCCGTTGCTAGGTCTGCAAAAGATCTGGGGTTAGAGCCCATAGCAGCGGTCACCGGTCACCAACCGGGGGGGGGGGGGGGGGGCAGGCCGGTGGTAAACAATTTTTCGTGGGCAATGGCCGGTCTTGGCAGTACAATCATCATGGTTGATATGGTGTCAGGGTGATTGAAGCGCATTGTTTCTATTGTTACATTCTAATATATAATGCCACCAGATGCAGCTTGTTACTTGCCACTGTCACCTGCCACTAGATGTGGATTGTCACTTGCCACTGTCGCCTGCCACCAGATGTGGATTGTCACTTGTACCTGTCACCAGATGTGGATTGTCAGTTGCCACCATTTTCAGATTGTCACTTGCCACGTCACCTGCCACCATTTGCAGATTGTCACTTGCCGTGTTGCCTGGCACCAGATGTGGATTGTCACTTGCCAACTGATGTGGATTGTCACTTGCCATGCCAGCCAGTGCCACTAAATGTGCATTGTCGCTGCATTGGTGGCAGGCTAGCAGCACTGGTCCATTTAGTGAGGGCAAGTGAACGGTGATGCGGGGGCGGGCAGTAAGAGATGATGTCATCTCTGTTCATCCGCCCGCTCACTTCTTTCCTCTCTTTTAGGCTACTTTCACACTGTGGCACTTTACGCTAACCGAAGCACCTGCAAAGCGCTTCAGTAGCAGAGCTTTGCGGGCGCTATTAACCCCTTAATCGGCCACTAGCGGGGGGTTAAAAGCGGCCCGCTAGTGGCCCAAAAGCACTGTTTAAACTACGGTAAAGAGCCGCTAAAAATAGCGTCGCTTTACCGTCGATGTCCCCCGCCACAGTGTGAAAGTGCCCTTAGAGTAGCCTCTGTGTGTGGGACATCTGCTGCAGGGAAGGCAGAGAGGGAGTCAGTGTTCTCCTCATGATCAGCGGGCTGTGCTGGCAGTGAAGCCTAGTGCTGCTTTTTGGCTGAGGGCAGCTTAGTGGGTGATGAGGCTGGGGAGACTGCAGCTCTCTTACCTCTGACAGATGAGGAGGAGAGGGAGGCTTCGTCCATGTCAGAGTCTGGGTGACAAAGTCCCTGGGCAGTGGTTGTGAGGAGGCAGGGCGGCCGTTCTCTGCAGAGCCATCTTTGACTGCTGTGTGCTCCATGAATAAATCTGTGAGGCGGTGGGCAGTGGTGTCACTAGGGTTGGTGTCACCTGGTGCGGTAAAACATGGTGTCACTCCCCTCCTGTCTATCCTGCCAAGCGCCCTGCAGGCGCACCTCCAAATGGCCCCTGTAAATTAAGGTATAGGGTGGTATTGGGCAGGCTGGGGTGATATAGGGCAGGTTGGGGTGGTATAGGGTAGGCTGGGGTGGCACAGGGCAGGCTGGGGTTGTATAGAGCAGGCTGGATTTGTAAAGGGAAGGCTGGGGTGGTATAGGGCAGTTTGCGGTGGTATAGGGCAGGCTGGGGTGATATAGGGCAAGCTGGGGTGATATAGGGCAGGCTGGGGTGATATAGGGCAGGCTGGGGTGGTATAGGGCAGGCTGGGGTAGTGTAGGGCAGTTTGTGGTGGTATAGGACAGCCTGGGTTGGTATAGGGCAGGCTGGGGTGGTATAGGGCAGGATGCGGTAGTATAGGGCAGGTTGGGGTGGTATAGGGCAGGTTGCGGTGGTATAGGGCAAGCTGGGGTGGTATAGGGCAGTTTGCGGTGGTATAGGGCAGGTTGCGGTGGCATAGGGTAGGTTGTGGTGGCATAGGGCAGGTTGCGGTAGCATAGGGCAGGTTGCTGTGGCATAGGGTAGGTTGTGGTAGGTTGTGGTGGCATAGGGCAGGTTGCGGTGGCATAGGGCAGGTTGCGGTGGCATAGGGCAGGTTGCTGTGGCGTAGGGCAGGTTGCGGTGGCGTAGGGCAGGTTGCGGTGGCATAGGGCAGGTTGCGGTGGCATAGGGCAGGTTGCGGTGGCATAGGGCAGACTGGGGTGGTATGGTGCCAGGTTAGGACTCTATGTAGTGACATGTGCAGCAGTGCAGTAACTTACAGCATGCCTGGAACTGAAGACGCTCTGGGCTGCTGTGTCCTCGTCTCTTTCTCCTTCAGCTGTGGGATCAGCCAGTGAGTGAAGGAGTCTGTGGGAGGAGTGGAGGAGGCAGCCACACCCCCAACTCCGCCCACCAACTCCAGCTGCCTCCGGAGACTTTGGAGATCCCCGAAGCCGAGGGACAGCTTAAGATGGGGGGAGTGCTACAGGCAGCCTCCCCCGCACGGCTTGGTGCTCTGCTCACACCGCTCCGCTGCGGCTCTGCAAGCAGAAGTACAGTGTGTACTACACACTGTGTAGCGGTGGGCTGCGGCCCTGGGTGCAGAACGCCCCCCCACCCCCATAGCAATGCCGACCGGGACCCGATGTCTGCACTCTGCAATTGCTGCTGGGCCATGATCTGCTGGTGTGCAGGGATCTCCTCCTCTCTGGGACAGAAAGGCTGAGATGCAGAGAGCTGGGTTTTTGGTGAAGCGGATCACACAGCCATACTGCTCGGCGGCAAGGACACCCCCAAGCTTCTCTCCTCTTACGCCTCTCATGCAGTCCGCCTGCCGCAGCCGCGGCCCGAGTCTCTGCAGCAAGAGACTCGGGGCTATAGCCCCAATAGCCACCCCCTGGCGACGCTTCTGACTAGAGGTATCACCAGCAGCTATATGGATCTTTAGTGAGACTTCATTCAGAATACTGTGTCCAGTTCTGAAGACCTCACCTACAAAAAAATAATGATCAGATAGAACAAGAGACAGGTAACAAAAATGGTGAAATGTCTGGGGGATAAAACATATCAAGAGCAACTTCAGGAACTTAAAGGGGTTGTAAACCTCGTGTTTTTTCACCTTAATGCATCCTAATGTTTCACCGCATGGCAAAACATCTGTCACTGCAGGAGCACACAGGAAACAATTGTTTCCTATGTGTCCCATTCACAGTACAACGCAGCCTAGAGCTGTGCTGCAGCATGCTGCCATAAAATGCAGACATGCTGCATTATATCGCAGCACAACGGGCTGAATCACAGGGCAATATTAGGCAACGCAGTGTGCCGCCCAACATTGCAGTGAATGAAGTGTACCTTTTGTACACTTCAAATAAAGCTTGTACAAAAAAAAACAAAAAACTGCTATGGCTGCTGTGTGATTTTACAAACTGCAAGTGTGAATTCGATCTTAGGCATTTCTGCTAACTGTGGCTCCTATATCAAAACAATCTCAGTTCACAGCTATGGGACATACTGTATATACTAATGCATACATTAGGTTTCTTTCAGGGAGCGAGATCTACAGATCCAGGCCTCCCCATGTGAATGAGTTTTCAACAAAGAAATGGGCAAAGTAAAAAAAAAACAAAAAACTACGGAGACAGCCTAATTACAACTCTGCTGCCTACCCACCGCTGAATAAACTAAGGGGTGGGGTCCTCGGGTAATGCCGGAAAACCCCCCTTGTTATATCCTCAACACCAGGCATAGGGTCCCCCCCAAAATCAATACCAGACCTGAAGGACCTGGGGGGACCCCCACACTGTTTTTCTTTTTTACATTTTTTTTATGTTGGCTCTTCTTTTGTTTACATTCTGCTGTCAGCAGGGAATCTTTCTGACAGCAGATGATTCATATTTGTTAAGCACATGGCGGGAGCCGGCTCCTTAACAACTAGCTATTCCCTGGTACTTAAGCTGCCGGCTATTAAAGCCTAAAGACAAGCTATTTCCTGGTTGTTTACCACTTGCCGACCACGATATAGTCAAATGACTACAGCACTATCATCCAGTTCTGGGAGGCCCCCATGATTGCGCCACTCGCTCCCCTCCAGACTCTGCCGATTACAGATTGAGGTAAAGAGCCAATCAGTGGCTCTTTTTATCATGTGATCAGCTGTGTCCAATCACAGCTGATCATGGAAGTAAACAGAAGTCGAATATCGACACTCCTTTCCTCACGCTTACAGCGTGAGAAGAGAAGAAACGAGCCGATAACTGGCTTGTGTATAAGTGACATGCACACTGATAAACAGGGCTCTGATTATCAGTGCTCTGATTAGCAGTGGAGCCCCAACAGTGCCCACCAGTGCTACCAATCTGTGCCCATCAGTGCTGCCAATCAGTGCCCACTAGTGCTGCCAATCAGTGTCCATCAGTGCTGTCAATCAGTGCCCACTAGTGCTGCCAATCAGTGCCCATCAGTGCTGTCAATCAGTACCTCCTCATCAGTGTCACCTATCAGTGCCGCCTACCAGCACCTCTCAGTGCCCATTCGTGCTACCTATCAGTATCAATCAGTGCCCATCAGTGCTGCCTATCAGTGCCTACTCATCAGTGCTCACCAGTGCCACCTCATCAGTGCTCATCAGTTCAGCCTATCAAGACTCATCAGTGCCGCCTCATCAGTGCCCATCAGTGCAGCCTATCAATGCCCATCAGTGCAGCCTCATCAGCGCACAACAGTGCAAGAGAAAAATTACCTGTTTGCAAAATTTTAAAACAAACTACTACTAAATTGTTCGTCTTTATTTGTTTATTTAGCAAAAATTAAAAAACCCAGCAGTGATTAAATACTATCAAAAGAAAGCTCTATTTGTGTGAAAAAAATTATGACAATTTTGTTTGGGTACAGTGTTGCATGACCGCGCAATTGTCATTCAAAGTGCAACAATGTTGAAAGCTGAAAATTGACCTTAGCAGGAAGGGGGTAAAAGTGCCCAGTAGGCAATTGGTTAGGGACCACAGTGGGTGCCAGCTTCTTGACAACCTTCTGAAATAAAGTACATTCTTTAACTATCGCATGCCTGGACCACTTCTTATTTAACACATGCATTTATTTATTTCTTTGAATGAATTAGAGTGATTTGACTTCAATGCTGTTTATGCAATATTTACTGAGTGTTTTTGCTTTTTGATTTAAATACTGCATAAAAGAATAGCAAATTGACATTTTCAGTTTCACATGCTATATTTAGCAAAAATGTGTCATGTGACCCAACTACCACAAGCGTTATGCTTAAATGAATGGAGCCCATAGAGAGCAGGCGTAGCCTCCCTGGCGGTATTCCCGAGTGTGGCTCGGGGTTAAAAATCAGGACCATTAGCGGTAACCCCGAGCCACACTCGGGATTACATTGCAGGATCCTGGGGCAGCATTACTTACCTTGTCCCCGGGATCCTGCGATGTCCCCCGCAGTGTCCGCGGGCTGTGTCCTCTGCCCGAAGCCTCTCCGTGCCAGGCTCCGTTCCCTGCGAGCGTCGCGACGCACGGGGGCGGAGCCTGGCGGCAAATTCAAAAAAATGTCAAAATCATAACACATACAGTACTGTAATCTTACAGATTACAGTACTGTATGAAATGATTTCACATCCCTTTTGTCCCCAGTGCTTTGGCCAATGCCCTGCATGCAGTTTTATGTGATATATACTGTTCTTTCTGCCTGGAAACTGGAGATTGTCCATAGCAACCAAAAAGTGTCCCTTTACGTCAAAAATGGCTTTAGACCAGCTAGAAAACAGCGATAGTAAATTAGAACACTTGCAGAATTGAGCGATAGTGAATCGTGGGGAAATTTATTTTATTACTATTTATTTTTATTTTTTTTAATTATTTATTTTTATTTATTATATTATAATTTATGTTTTTGTGTTTCAAACTTTATCATACCAGAGATATCTACTAGACTCTTGTTTGGACAGATTTAAGTTTGTTATTGTTAAGAATTACAGACCTACAATATAAAACGCCAAATGTCCATGAAAAATAATTGTACCGCTTTCAGCACCTAAAATCAGAAAGAATCATACCGCCAGGGAGGTTAAGTGGTGACATGACAACCCCCTACTATGTATTAAAAAAAAATATGCATATAATACCTTTTCTATGCTATTTAATACACAGTTATAACTATTTAGACCCCTTTCACACTAAAGGCACTTTTAAGGCGTTTTAGTGCTAAAAATAGCGACTGTAAAGCACCTGAAAAATGCCTCTCAAGCCTGTATAGCCTGTATACACCGCTCCCTCACTGCCCCAAAGATGCTGCTTGCAGGACTTTTTTTCCATCCTGCAAGTGCACTGCCCCAGTGTGAAAGCACTCGGGCTTTCACACTGGGGCAGTGCACTTGCAGGATGAAAAAAAAAGTCCTGCAAACAGCATCTTTGGGGCGGTGAGGGAGCGGTGTATACAGTGCTCCTAAACCACCCCTGCCATTAAAATCAATGGGCAGCGCTGCCAAAGTGCCTGAAAAAGCAGCGGCGATTTTCTTTGGGGTTAAAAGCGTCCCGCTCCCGCTTGCACAGCGCCGGTAAAGCGCAGGTAAAACAAGCGGCGCTTTACCGCTAGCGCAGGGTGGTCTTCAGTGTGAAAGGTGTCTACATGGGAAGTTATATTATTATATTATATAATTAAAAGTGATCATGAGATTGTATATTTCTCTCTAAAAGAAATTGATGTATTACTTTCCATCTTTATTTTAGGTTTTGTGTACCTAATGTTTATTATCTGATAATTTCAAGTTAAATACTTATACAAATTCTAATGTATAACAATGAGCTTACTTTATAGATCCTTGTAAACGAACTTCATGTATCTTTATATTATTGTATGTTCAATAAACTTTTTTGACAAGGAGATTGTATATTTCTTTAACTATTTATATAGTAGCTGTTTGCTTTCAGACAATCTTTCTCTAATTGAAAATCTGTAGTAAGGCATAAAGAGCAAATAAGGAAGTGGGCACACAAGAGTGTGTGGCTAATCAACAAGCTTTTTGTCAGCAAAATCGGTTAGCATTAAACTGATAAAAGTAAAAAGAGCCCACAAGCTGACTACTGGCTTGAAATAGGTAGATATGTAATATCCACATACAAAGTTTCATATTTACCTAATATTTAAATAATATTTATACTGTTTTTTTCTAAATGTTATATTTTAGTCACAAACTCAATAAGGAGAACCTTCATAAACAAACTATACATTCAGTTTAACTATTACATTTAAAAATCTGACACCTTTTGAGTGGTTTCAAAAGCCCCAACTACCATGATCTTTAACTGTCTAATCCATTTGTAACATGTACTATGAATATTTGAACTAATAGTTTTGAATTGAACATAAACCACAGAAGCTAACTTTTGTCCTAATGCACAATTAGTCACTTGATTTAAAGCATGTCAACTCCACAGCTAACACATCCCCAGTAAGTCAAATATAAAGAAACTGTAATTAATAGTACTCCAAGAGGAAAATAGAGCAATTAAGTCACTGCAGTCTGTGTAATGCTTTGCCTTTTTATAACAGACAAACCCATGCAGCGCTTAAAATGCGTAAAACCTTGTAACAAATTAAAATACTACAAATCAAACTATTTAGTTTCACATTTAGGGCTTGAATTTGTAGAAAGATGTAGTACTTTAATTACATTGCACAAATGAATTGGAGCTAATAATGAAAAGGCTTTATTTAACGTGATAGAGAAATTAAAGAAAAAATACTCTAGCAACCCATCTGTCTTGTTTTAAATTCTATTGGCGAAAATGTTGCTAATAATTGTTTTCCAAAACTTTTAAATTAAGAATACTATTTTTAGATATACCTGTCTGGGAAAATATTAAACAATTTAAAAATGTAAAATGAAAATGCACACAATGTTCCTAAATTATAAAGGTTCTTAACATTAATTGGAGATGGCTACTAGCAATGATAGAATGCATGAACTATCATAGAGTAATTTTGTCCGAATTTATATTAGTAGAAAAACTGATTTTATGGTTAAATAGTACCCTTTGAATCATCCATCCTAGGGTCAGTCCCCATACTTGGGCACACTATAGACAGTTTAGGCCTATGATTTGCCCAACCTGGAACTACAGTAAGCAATATAATATATGTATACATCATGGGTGTTCATACATTTTTCATGTAAATCTATTCAGAACTGGGTTCTGTTTTCTTTGACCAGTTGTGCATTTTCCTATTATAGCACATAATCAAATGCAGTTATAATTTTTGGTGATGTCCTTTTTGTATATTATTTTTTATAATACTGGGTTTCCTGACTTTCTGTCAGTTCTTTACTTTGCAAGCTAGAATCCTACATAAAAAGAACTGACACCTTTCCAGGAGAGTTTGCAAAGTGGTACTTCTATTGAACATGTATTAGTTATTTTCTTTGAAAGTTAGAGCCCTGATCTTCCACTTACTATAGTATGTTCCACCTGATGAACTTCATTGCAGAGATGTTAGTTTTCTATGCTGGCTGATCAGGATTGTCACCACTTACGTGGTCCCCAAAAATGTAACTGATGGCCCCATGGGTAACTGGGTCTGATTACTAGATGAGTTGTCATTGTTGCAATTTTACTTACAAGACTGCTGCCCACAAGCACCAGAAAGTACTAAAAACCTTTTTGGATTAAAAAAAGCACTAAGGGCCTGTATCTTCTGCTTTTTTATAGTGACACAGAAGCAATAAGTATTACTAAATCCAGGACCCTGTATTTACTATATCTGGTTTCTTACAGTACACAGAACATTGTAATTCAATTATTTTAGTGAATATAAACTAAATACCTTTTCTCATCAGCAGTATATAGTAGTCTTGTGACTTCTATCAGTGTCTGGTTAAAGCTTGTAGTAGGAGTTTTCATTCTACTATGACTGTCCTATGAAGCTGTAGGACCTCTGACCCTCTGTCTGGACAGTGCTGGCCCTGTGCTGATCACATACACCCTCCCAAGAAAAGAAAAAAAACTCTCTAGAAATACACACCAAACTGAGCATGTGCAGAGTGACTCCAAAGGTTCTGTCTCATCAGGAAATGGATTGGGCACAGTGGAAAAAGGGGAGGTTTAGAGAAGACAGATCAAACAGACTTTTTACACAATGCAGATGATTAACCCCATAGGATCCACAGTGAGTATAACAAACATGCTTTACTGCATTTACAGACTGATTTTTACTGTTGTGGGTCACCATTGTTGTTGTTGCCATTTGTTACTAATAAACGGCATCAGAACTCCTGGCACTCGTGGCCATCATTCAGCAACATCACCGCCACTGTAGCTGCTCTGTTTCCTAACCATCACTATACGTAGTCCTAATAACATGACAACCTCCCCAGCCCCCACCCACCAATGATTCATTCACCCATTTCTTATAACATTATAAGTACCATTCGAGTGTAGATTTTTTGAATAGATCAAAAGAGTCACTTTCCTTTTCTTCAACAAAAAACATGCAAATGCTATTTTAATTTACCAGCTTAGAGTGGTATTTAACCACTTAAAGACTGGAAGATTTGCCCCCTTAATGACCAGGCCATTTTTTGCAGTACATCGCTGCGTTGATTTAACAGACAAAATTTATGTCCTTTTTTCCCACAAATAGAGCTTTCTTTTGGTCGTATTTGATCACCTCTGTGGTCTTTATTTTTTGTGCTATAAACAAAAAAAGACCGACAATTTTGAAAAAAAAAAACATTATTTTTTACTTTTTGCTATAATAAATATCCCCCTCAAAAAACTTAAAAAAAACACATTTCTTCATCAGTTTATGTATTCTTCTACAAACATCGCAATAGGCGTATATTAATTGGTTTGCATCTACAAAATAAGGAATACATTTATGGCATTTTTATTATTATTTTTTTTTTTACTAGTAATGGTGGTGAGCAGCGATTTTTAGCAGGACTGTGACATTGCGGTGGACAGATAGGACACTTTTGACACTTTTTTGGGACCATTGACATTTATACAGCGATGAGTGCTATAAAAATGCACTGATTTACTGTATAAATGTCACTGGCAGGGAAGGGGTTAACACTAGGGGGTGGTCAAGGGGTTAAACATGTTCCCTGGGTGGTGTTTCTAACTGTGGCAGGGATGGGACTGACTGAGAGTACAGAGAGATTGCTGTTCCTAATCACTAAGAACAGATGATCACTCTGAACTCCCCTGTCAGAACGGGGATCTGTTTTTTTACATTGACAGATCCCCATTCTGGCTCTCTGTGGAGGAAACGTGGGAGGCCAACGTACATCGGCTCCCCCGCCATGCCGTGTGTGCGCCCAATGTAGCTGTTAAAGGGACCGCCATACAGCTACAGCGACTTGCAGGAACGAGCCAACCTGCCGCCGTATAATGACAGCGGCTGGTCAGCAAGTGGTTAATTAACAGAGTGAGTTTTGCTCATCCTTTTCTCCCATTTGTACCTCTACTATTAGGGTAGGGTGAGGATGCAAGTTGTGCTGTAAGATTTCTTTTACCTTCGTGTAACCAGGGTTCATTTAATTGTTTAATATAAATTACAAAAAAAGCTAAAATACAAAGGTGAAGGAAGAGGACAGGGGTGGGTCTGTGCAACCTTGTCCGTGCCACACAGCTGCTGGTGGTGAAAATGTTTCCTGTTGGGCCTGTACATGTACTTTGCATTCTTGTCCAACCTTGTAGAGAGTACGATAATACTAGCTTGTACTGTAGACTAACTCTACACACTACAGAGCAAGTTCAAAGCATTACAGAGCAATTTGAAAAAACAAACAAAAGCATTCAGTGATCTACTGTAAGGTAAACTGGATCTCCAGCACCAGAGCATAGCACACATGCTCATATTTCCAAGCGAAGGAGCAAGGTTAGATGTGCTGGTCCATTTTATCGCACACATGCTTCTGTCCCCTGCACTGGTGCCAAGCTGCTTCTGTATCCTGTTCTGAGGACTGCAACTACCAGCTCTACCCACTTGAAGAGCTCTCGTGCCATTCCTGGCCCGCACACTCTGTCTCCATCTCCAGGAGTGTTGGACGGGAGGTGCAAGAGGCCTCCACAACACCCCAGTCTTTACCAGGTACGTGATAACTACTAATGCTATTTAGCAAACACTGCAGTTTTGCGCACATCAGAAATTTCACTAACATGTTCTGTCTAAGCTACACCCATACCTCTATGCAGGGTCAGTAGTTGGGCAGTGGAACAATACTTCCTTTGCAAAAATTTCTGTCTCTGTCTCTCTGCCTAATGCCACACCATGCAAGCAGGTTGAATCTGATTGGTGACAGCGGTAAACATTTTAGTACTGTTTTTATAATATCAATATAGTACATCTGTATGAGTTGTCAAGGAAAGTGTACCACTATCACCAACAGGTGCATTTAAGGATCCCCAGATTACAAGCAAAAGGGAGTATACTTGACTGATACAGTACATATGCATATTGGGGTTTAATTTTCAGTTTTTATTGGCATGTACCTTCCACTGGGTAAGATTGTTACCGGCCCTAATATTTAAAGCATTAAGGCTCTACTGTCTAAAGTGAGGAGGTTCAATAAAAAGTTTGATAAGAGTCCCATTTCAGCAACGTTAACCTGAATCACTACACTCCAGACAAGCACTACTGTGAATTAGCATTGACATTTTTTCTTGGAGTTGTAGATAAAAAGTTTTCATCATCATTGTACCTGAATGCTGTGTTGTTTGCACTTCGGCCTGCACCATGTGAGGATTTGTTTCAGTGGTCTCTTCTCTTTCTGCCAAAGCAGAGGTGGTTTTCAAGACAGGGAAGGAAGCTGATGGTGATGTCGATAGGACTAAAGTCTGAAAGGACACATCTCCTGTGAATAGATTAAATGCATTTTCTTATTTTTTTTTATTTGTTATTCATATTTAAGGCAGGTACTATTATTCTTGAAACACACAAAAAAAATTGCTGATCGTTACTTAGTACAACTACTACTAAATTGCTTAATCTTTGACTGAGCTTTATATCTCTTTTCAGAATAATGACACATACCATTTGGTCAGTAGTTACCTGAACTGCATTTAACCATTGGTTTATGAGACTGCACACTGTCAGTACATTTATCATCCATCTAACATATTGTTTTAAAATTGTAACCACAAGTGGAAATACTGAACAGCAGAGGCGTAACTAGAACCTTCAGGGACCCAGTGCAAGAAACTATGATGGGCCCCCCTTCCAATCCGAGCCCCGGGCTTCCAATTTTGGGGGGGGTGTCCATGGACATCCTCCCAAAACCGTGCTTCCCGCATAACTCCTGGGACATGCATCCAGAGCAATCACAGCGGTCCTTTACCATGTGATCAGCTGATCACATGTAAACAGATTGCCGGTTATCCACAGCCCTTTCCTCCCATGCTGTGTCTGTGTTAGGAAAGGACTGCCGTTAACTGTCAAGAATGTAAGTAAATTGTTTACACTGATAATCAGTGCCCCAATCATCAGTGCCATCTATCAGTGCCCATCAATGCTGCCTATCAGTGCTCATCAATGCCGCCTAACAGCGTCCATCAGTGCCACCTATCAGTACTCTTCAATTCTGCTCATCAAAGCCCATCAATACTGCCTGAGTTCTGCATATCAGTGTTCCTCAGTGCCCATCAGTACCACCTATCAGTGTCCATCAATGCCACCTATCAGTGCACATTAGTGCCTCCTATCAGTGCCCATCAGTGCCTCCTATCAGTGCCCATAAATGCCTCATATCAGTGCCCATTAGTGCCTTCTATCAGTGCCCGTTAGTGCCTTCTATCAGTGCCCATCAGTGCCTTCTATCAGTGGCCATCAGTGCCTCCATCAGTGCTCATCGGTGCCCATAAATTCCTCCTATCAGTGCCCATAAATACCTCCTATCAGTGCCCATTAGTGCCTTCTATCAGTGCTCACCAGTGCCTTCTATCAGTGCTCATCAGTGCTTTCTATCAGTGCCCATCAGTGACTTCTATCAGTGTCCATTAGTGCCTCCTATCAGTGCTCATCAGTGCCTTCTATCAGTGCTCATCAGTGCCTCCTATCAGTGCTCATCAGTGCCTTCTATCAGTGCCCGTTAGTGCCTTCTATCAGTGCCCATCAGTGCCTTCTATCAGTGGCCATCAGTGCCTCCCATCAGTGCTCATTGGTGCCCATAAATTCCTCCTATCAGTGCCCATTAGTGCCTCCTACCAGTGCCCATAATACCTCCTATCAGTGCCCATTAGTGCCTTCTATCAGTGCTCACCAGTGCCTTCTATCAGTGCTCATCAGTGCCTTCTATCAGTGCCCATCAGTGCCTTCTATCAGTGCCCATCAGTGCCTACTATCAATGCTCATCAGTGCTTTCTATCAGTGCCCATCAGTGACTTCTATCAGTGTCCATCAGTGCCTCCTATCAGTGCTCATCAGTGCCTTCTATCAGTGCTCATCAGTGCCTTCTATCAGTGCTCATCAGTGCCTCCTATCAGTGCTCATCAGTGCCTTCTATCAGTGCTCATCAGTGCTTTCTATCAGTGCCCATCAGTGCCTCCTATCAGTGCTCATCAGTGCCTTCTATCAGTGTTCATCAGTGCCTTCTATCAGTGCTAATCAGTGCCTTCTATCAGTGCCCATCAGTGCCTCCTATCAGTGCTCATCAGTACCTTCTATCAGTGCCCATCAGTGCTCATCAGTGCCTTCTATCAGTGCCCATCAGTGCCTCCTATCAGTGCTCATCAGTGCCTTCTATCAGTGCACATCAGTGCCTCCTATCAGTGCTCATCAGTGCCTTCTATCAGTGCTCATCAGTGCCTTCTATCAGTGCTCATCAGTGCCTTCTATCAGTGCTCATCAGTGAATGCTATTAATTTCCATCAGTGCCGTCTGCCTTCTCTGGACAGCACGGCTCTGAGCGGAGATCGTGCCTGTCATGAAACAGTAGCACTGATAGAAGCATCGGCATTAACATTCTATTTGCCCGTTCGTCCTCTCTGGCAGGGGATAAGAGAGGACACAGCTGATCTCACTGCTCCCTCTTCTCCCCCCTCCCCTCTCCTGTGTGCTCCATGGGAAATGTGAGCTCTTTAGGAGAGGAGAGGGGGGAGAAGGGGGAGCAGTGAGATCAGCTGTGTGTCCTCTCTCATCCCCTGCCAGAGAGGACGGACGGGCCAATAAAACGTTAATGCTGGTGCTTTAGAGCATTGTATAGAGCATTGTGTATTTCATAGTAAATGGAGACAAACAGCAATGGCAGATACATTGCTGCGTAATGGATGTTACTAATGTATAGGCAGTGCTGGCATCAGAGATAGGTACATTTTGTTGCTAAGCAATGGATGTTAGTTATGTGTAGGCAATCTGGGCAGCAGTGTCAGGTACATTGTGCTGGGGAGTAATGATGCTACTTATGTATAGGCAGTGTTGGTATTAGTGACCGGTGCATTGTGTTGGGGAGTAATGATGTTACTTGTGTATAGGCAGTGTTGGTAGTAGTAACAGATACACTGTGCTGTAGAGCAATGTTGTTACTTATGTATAAGCAGTGTTGGTAGTAGTGACAGGTACATTGTGCTGGGGAGCAATTATGTTACTTATGTATAGGTAGTGTTGTAGTAGTGACAGGTACACTGTGTTGCAAAGAAATGATGTTACTTATGTATAAGCAGTGTTGGTAGTAGTGACAAGTACACTGTGCTGCAGAGCAATGATGTTACTTCTGTATTGGCAGTGTTGGTAGCAGTGACAGGTACATTGTGCTGGGGAGCAATGATGTTACTTATGTATATGAGGTATTGGTAGTAGAGACAGGTACATTGTGCTGCGGAGCAATGATGTTACTTATGTATAGGAGGTGATAGTAGTGACAGGTACATTGTGCTCGGGAGCAATGATGTTACTTATGTATAAAAGGTGTTGGTAGTAGGGACAGGTACACTGTGCTGCAGAGCAATGATGTTGCTTATGTATAGGCAGTGTTGGTAGCAGTGACAGGTACACTGTGCTCTGGAGCAATGATGTTACTTATGTATATTTGGTGGTAGTAGTGAGAGGTACATTGTGCTGGGGAGCAATGATGTTACTTATGTATAGGCAGTGTTGGTAGTAGTGACAGGTACATTGTGTTGGGGAGTAATGATGTTACTTTACGATAGGCAGTGTTGGTAGTAGTGACAGATACACTGTGCTACAGAGCAATGATGTTACTTATGTATAGGCAGTGTTGGTAGTAGCGACAGGTTTACTGTGCTGGGGAGCAATGATGTTACTTATGTATAGGAGGTATTGGTAGTAGTGACAGGTATATTGTGCTACGGAGAAATGATGTTACTTATGTATAGGAGGTACTGGTAGTAGTGACAGGTACATTGTGCTGGGGAGAAATGATGTTACTTATGTATAGGAGGTGGTAGTAGTGACAGGTACATTGTGCTGGGGAGCAATGATGCTACTTATGTATAAAAGGTGTTGGTAGTAGGGACAGGTACACTGTGCTGCAGAGCAATGATGTTACTTATGTATAGGCAGTGTTGGTAGCAGTGACAGGTACACTGTGCTCTGGAGCAATGATGTTACTTATGTATATTTGGTGGTAGTAGCAACAGGTACATTGTGCTGGGGAGTAATGATATTACTTATGTATAGGCAGTGTTGGTAGTAGTGACAGGTGCATTGTGCTGGGGAGTAATGATGTTACTTATGTATAAGGCAGTGTTGGTAGTAGTGACAGGTGCATTGTGCTGGGGAGTAATGATGTTACTTATGTATAAGGCAGTGTTGGTAGTAGTGAGAGGTACATTGTGCTGGGGAGTAATGATGTTACTTTAGTATAGGCAGTGTTGGTAGTAGTGACAGGTACACTGTGCTGCAGAGCAATGATGTTACTTATGTATAGGCAGTGTTGGTAGTAGTGACAGATACACTGTGCTGCAGAGAAATGATGTTACTTATGTATAGGCAGTGTTGGTAGTTGTGACAGATACACTGTGCTGCAGAACAATGATGTTACTTATGTATAGGCAGTGTTGGTAGTAGTGACAGATACACTGTGCTGCAGAGCAATGATGTTACTTATGTATAGGCAGTGTTGGTAGCAGTGACAGGTACACTGTGCTCCGGAGCAATGATGTTAATTATGTATATTTGGTGGTAGTAGCAACAGGTACATTGTGCTGGGGAGTAATGATATTACTTATGTATAGGCAGTGTTGGTAGTAGTGACAGGTGCATTGTGCTGGGGAGTAATGATGTTACTTATGTATAAGGCAGTGTTGGTAGTAGTGACAGGTGCATTGTGCTGGGAAGTAATGATGTTACTTATGTATAAGGCAGTGTTGGTAGTAGTGACAGGTGCATTGTGCTGGGAAGTAATGATGTTACTTATGTATAAGGCAGTGTTGGTAGTAGTGACAGGTGCATTGTGCTGGGGAGTAATGATGTTACTTATGTATAGGCAGTGTTGGTAGCAGTGACAGGTACACTGTGCTCCGGAGCAATGATGTTAATTATGTATATTTGGTGGTAGTAGCAACAGGTACATTGTGCTGGGGAGTAATGATATTACTTATGTATAGGCAGTGTTGGTAGTAGTGACAGGTGCATTGTGCTGGGGAGTAATGATGTTACTTATGTATAAGGCAGTGTTGGTAGTAGTGACAGGTGCATTGTGCTGGGGAGTAATGATGTTACTTATGTATAAGGCAGTGTTGTTAGTAGTGACAGGTGCATTGTGCTGGGAAGTAATGATGTTACTTATGTATAAGGCAGTGTTGGTAGTAGTGACAGGTGCATTGTGCTGGGGAGTAATGATGTTACTTATGTATAAGGCAGTGTTGGTAGTAGTGACAGGTGCATTGTGCTGGGAAGTAATGATGTTACTTATGTATAAGGCAGTGTTGGTAGTAGTGACAGGTGCATTGTGCTGGGAAGTAATGATGTTACTTATGTATAAGGCAGTGTTGGTAGTAGTGACAGGTGCATTGTGCTGGGAAGTAATGATGTTACTTATGTATAAGGCAGTGTTGGTAGTAGTGACAGGTACACTGTGCTGCAGAGCAATGATGTTACTTATGTATAGGCAGTGTTGGTAGCAGTGACAGGTACACTGTGCTCCGGAGCAATGATGTTCATTATGTATATTTGGTGGTAGTAGCAACAGGTACATTGTGCTGGGGAGTAATGATATTACTTATGTATAGGCAGTGTTGGTAGTAGTGACAGGTGCATTGTGCTGGGGAGTAATGATGTTACTTATGTATAAGGCAGTGTTGGTAGTAGTGACAGGTGCATTGGGCTGGGGAGTAATGATGTTACTTATGTATAAGGCAGTGTTGGTAGTAGTGACAGGTGCATTGTGCTGGGAAGTAATGATGTTACTTATGTATAAGGCAGTGTTGGTAGTAGTGACAGGTACATTGTGCTGGGGAGTAATGATATTACTTATGTATAAGCAGTGTTGGTAGTAGTGACAGGTACACTGTGCTGCAGAGCAATGATGTTACTTATGTATAGGCAGTGTTGGTAGTAGTGACAGATACACTGTGCTGCAGAGAAATGATGTTACTTATGTATAGGCAGTGTTGGTAGTTGTGACAGATACACTGTGCTGCAGAACAATGATGTTACTTATGTATAGGCAGTGTTGGTAGTAGTGACAGATACACTGTGCTGCAGAGCAATGATGTTACTTATGTATAGGCAGTGTTGGTAGCAGTGACAGGTACACTGTGCTCCGGAGCAATGATGTTAATTATGTATATTTGGTGGTAGTAGCAACAGGTACATTGTGCTGGGGAGTAATGATATTACTTATGTATAGGCAGTGTTGGTAGTAGTGACAGGTGCATTGTGCTGGGAAGTAATGATGTTACTTATGTATAAGGCAGTGTTGGTAGTAGTGACAGGTGCATTGTGCTGGGAAGTAATGATGTTACTTATGTATAAGGCAGTGTTGGTAGTAGTGACAGGTGCATTGTGCTGGGAAGTAATGATGTTACTTATGTATAAGGCAGTGTTGGTAGTAGTGACAGGTGCATTGTGCTGGGGAGTAATGATGTTACTTATGTATAGGCAGTGTTGGTAGCAGTGACAGGTACACTGTGCTCCGGAGCAATGATGTTAATTATGTATATTTGGTGGTAGTAGCAACAGGTACATTGTGCTGGGGAGTAATGATATTACTTATGTATAGGCAGTGTTGGTAGTAGTGACAGGTGCATTGTGCTGGGGAGTAATGATGTTACTTATGTATAAGGCAGTGTTGGTAGTAGTGACAGGTGCATTGTGCTGGGGAGTAATGATGTTACTTATGTATAAGGCAGTGTTGTTAGTAGTGACAGGTGCATTGTGCTGGGAAGTAATGATGTTACTTATGTATAAGGCAGTGTTGGTAGTAGTGACAGGTGCATTGTGCTGGGGAGTAATGATGTTACTTATGTATAAGGCAGTGTTGGTAGTAGTGACAGGTGCATTGTGCTGGGAAGTAATGATGTTACTTATGTATAAGGCAGTGTTGGTAGTAGTGACAGGTGCATTGTGCTGGGAAGTAATGATGTTACTTATGTATAAGGCAGTGTTGGTAGTAGTGACAGGTGCATTGTGCTGGGAAGTAATGATGTTACTTATGTATAAGGCAGTGTTGGTAGTAGTGACAGGTACACTGTGCTGCAGAGCAATGATGTTACTTATGTATAGGCAGTGTTGGTAGCAGTGACAGGTACACTGTGCTCCGGAGCAATGATGTTCATTATGTATATTTGGTGGTAGTAGCAACAGGTACATTGTGCTGGGGAGTAATGATATTACTTATGTATAGGCAGTGTTGGTAGTAGTGACAGGTGCATTGTGCTGGGGAGTAATGATGTTACTTATGTATAAGGCAGTGTTGGTAGTAGTGACAGGTGCATTGGGCTGGGGAGTAATGATGTTACTTATGTATAAGGCAGTGTTGGTAGTAGTGACAGGTGCATTGTGCTGGGAAGTAATGATGTTACTTATGTATAAGGCAGTGTTGGTAGTAGTGACAGGTACATTGTGCTGGGGAGTAATGATATTACTTATGTATAAGCAGTGTTGGTAGTAGTGACAGGTACACTGTGCTGCAGAGCAATGATGTTACTTATGTATAGGCAGTGTTGGTAGTAGTGACAGATACACTGTGCTGCAGAGAAATGATGTTACTTATGTATAGGCAGTGTTGGTAGTTGTGACAGATACACTGTGCTGCAGAACAATGATGTTACTTATGTATAGGCAGTGTTGGTAGTAGTGACAGATACACTGTGCTGCAGAGCAATGATGTTACTTATGTATAGGCAGTGTTGGTAGCAGTGACAGGTACACTGTGCTCCGGAGCAATGATGTTAATTATGTATATTTGGTGGTAGTAGCAACAGGTACATTGTGCTGGGGAGTAATGATATTACTTATGTATAGGCAGTGTTGGTAGTAGTGACAGGTGCATTGTGCTGGGAAGTAATGATGTTACTTATGTATAAGGCAGTGTTGGTAGTAGTGACAGGTGCATTGTGCTGGGAAGTAATGATGTTACTTATGTATAAGGCAGTGTTGGTAGTAGTGACAGGTGCATTGTGCTGGGAAGTAATGATGTTACTTATGTATAAGGCAGTGTTGGTAGTAGTGACAGGTGCATTGTGCTGGGGAGTAATGATGTTACTTATGTATAGGCAGTGTTGGTAGCAGTGACAGGTACACTGTGCTCCGGAGCAATGATGTTAATTATGTATATTTGGTGGTAGTAGCAACAGGTACATTGTGCTGGGGAGTAATGATATTACTTATGTATAGGCAATGTTGGTAGTAGTGACAGGTGCATTGTGCTGGGGAGTAATGATGTTACTTATGTATAAGGCAGTGTTGGTAGTAGTGACAGGTGCATTGTGCTGGGGAGTAATGATGTTACTTATGTATAAGGCAGTGTTGTTAGTAGTGACAGGTGCATTGTGCTGGGAAGTAATGATGTTACTTATGTATAAGGCAGTGTTGGTAGTAGTGACAGGTGCATTGTGCTGGGGAGTAATGATGTTACTTATGTATAAGGCAGTGTTGGTAGTAGTGACAGGTGCATTGTGCTGGGAAGTAATGATGTTACTTATGTATAAGGCAGTGTTGGTAGTAGTGACAGGTGCATTGTGCTGGGAAGTAATGATGTTACTTATGTATAAGGCAGTGTTGGTAGTAGTGACAGGTGCATTGTGCTGGGAAGTAATGATGTTACTTATGTATAAGGCAGTGTTGGTAGTAGTGACAGGTACACTGTGCTGCAGAGCAATGATGTTACTTATGTATAGGCAGTGTTGGTAGCAGTGACAGGTACACTGTGCTCCGGAGCAATGATGTTCATTATGTATATTTGGTGGTAGTAGCAACAGGTACATTGTGCTGGGGAGTAATGATATTACTTATGTATAGGCAGTGTTGGTAGTAGTGACAGGTGCATTGTGCTGGGGAGTAATGATGTTACTTATGTATAAGGCAGTGTTGGTAGTAGTGACAGGTGCATTGGGCTGGGGAGTAATGATGTTACTTATGTATAAGGCAGTGTTGGTAGTAGTGACAGGTGCATTGTGCTGGGGAGTAATGATGTTACTTATGTATAAGGCAGTGTTGGTAGTAGTGACAGGTACATTGTGCTGGGGAGTAATGATATTACTTATGTATAAGCAGTGTTGGTAGTAGTGACAGGTACACTGTGCTGCAGAGCAATGATGTTACTTATGTATAGGCAGTGTTGGTAGTAGTGACAGATACACTGTGCTGCAGAGAAATGATGTTACTTATGTATAGGCAGTGTTGGTAGTTGTGACAGATACACTGTGCTGCAGAACAATGATGTTACTTATGTATAGGCAGTGTTGGTAGTAGTGACAGATACACTGTGCTGCAGAGCAATGATGTTACTTATGTATAGGCAGTGTTGGTAGCAGTGACAGGTACACTGTGCTCCGGAGCAATGATGTTAATTATGTATATTTGGTGGTAGTAGCAACAGGTACATTGTGCTGGGGAGTAATGATATTACTTATGTATAGGCAGTGTTGGTAGTAGTGACAGGTGCATTGTGCTGGGAAGTAATGATGTTACTTATGTATAAGGCAGTGTTGGTAGTAGTGACAGGTGCATTGTGCTGGGAAGTAATGATGTTACTTATGTATAAGGCAGTGTTGGTAGTAGTGACAGGTGCATTGTGCTGGGAAGTAATGATGTTACTTATGTATAAGGCAGTGTTGGTAGTAGTGACAGGTGCATTGTGCTGGGGAGTAATGATGTTACTTATGTATAGGCAGTGTTGGTAGCAGTGACAGGTACACTGTGCTCCGGAGCAATGATGTTAATTATGTATATTTGGTGGTAGTAGCAACAGGTACATTGTGCTGGGGAGTAATGATATTACTTATGTATAGGCAATGTTGGTAGTAGTGACAGGTGCATTGTGCTGGGGAGTAATGATGTTACTTATGTATAAGGCAGTGTTGGTAGTAGTGACAGGTGCATTGTGCTGGGGAGTAATGATGTTACTTATGTATAAGGCAGTGTTGTTAGTAGTGACAGGTGCATTGTGCTGGGAAGTAATGATGTTACTTATGTATAAGGCAGTGTTGGTAGTAGTGACAGGTGCATTGTGCTGGGGAGTAATGATGTTACTTATGTATAAGGCAGTGTTGGTAGTAGTGACAGGTGCATTGTGCTGGGAAGTAATGATGTTACTTATGTATAAGGCAGTGTTGGTAGTAGTGACAGGTGCATTGTGCTGGGAAGTAATGATGTTACTTATGTATAAGGCAGTGTTGGTAGTAGTGACAGGTGCATTGTGCTGGGAAGTAATGATGTTACTTATGTATAAGGCAGTGTTGGTAGTAGTGACAGGTACACTGTGCTGCAGAGCAATGATGTTACTTATGTATAGGCAGTGTTGGTAGCAGTGACAGGTACACTGTGCTCCGGAGCAATGATGTTCATTATGTATATTTGGTGGTAGTAGCAACAGGTACATTGTGCTGGGGAGTAATGATATTACTTATGTATAGGCAGTGTTGGTAGTAGTGACAGGTGCATTGTGCTGGGGAGTAATGATGTTACTTATGTATAAGGCAGTGTTGGTAGTAGTGACAGGTGCATTGGGCTGGGGAGTAATGATGTTACTTATGTATAAGGCAGTGTTGGTAGTAGTGACAGGTGCATTGTGCTGGGGAGTAATGATGTTACTTATGTATAAGGCAGTGTTGGTAGTAGTGACAGGTACATTGTGCTGGGGAGTAATGATATTACTTCTGTATAAGCAGTGTTGTTAGTAGTGACAGATACACTGTGCTGCAGAGCAATGATGTTACTTATGTATAGGCAGTGTTGGAAGCAGTGACAGGTACATTGTGCTGCTGAGTCCCCCTCACATAGGTATCTAACTGCATGGCAGTTGTGCTTTAAAACCCCTATAAACAGTTGCATATACAATTGTAGTATTTATTTTATGTACTTACAGAAATACTTGTTTGTCTTTACAAAAATCAAGTATGGATGGAAATCATACCATTTAAAAAAAAAAACTCGCAATCAGACCCTGCATAGGTTAAATTATTTTTAACATTTAGTAAATGACTCCTAGTGTAAATGTATGAGGAGCATGTGAGGTGAGTCAGAGGTGATAATTTGACTCAGCTACATCCCTGCTGTTCAGTGATCTGATGATCAACACGTCATGTGGCATGAATTCTCTTGTGCAGGTTTTGTTGCTGCTTTATATGCGCTGGCCCACGGTATCATAAGATTCTTTGTAATGGGAACATTTACTATCTGACATGCAAAGGCAAGAAGTGAGCAGGCGGAGGACAATGTGGAGGGAGTGCACCAGGCCTGGATTTGTGAAACAGCAATAAAAGCCGATGCCTAACAGCCCATTTATACCTCTTATTTAAATTTGTTGAGGTTCTTCTTTTTAATGTGTTTTATGTGTGGTACTTTTAACCTCTGGTTGAAGATGCACTTGCTAAAACATTTTTTGAAAATGTCTAAAGCATCATTTTTTTTTTTTTTTACCTCTTGAGTCCCTAAACTTTAACCTCCTTGAATCCCAGTGTATTTTATTTTTGGCTTAAATGATGTTTCAGTTCTGTACTCTTTGTCGGTTACTTTATGGTATTATACCTAATTTTGTCTTCAGGACTTTAATTTGGTAGCAGATTTGGATACACATATTTTTATGCCCTAGGCTTTAAAATAGGAAAAAAATAGAGAAAAATAATAAAAAATACATGTTTTTATTTGTTTTTTTAGTACAACTTTTTATTTCAATATATTTATTAAGAGTTTTCTACAAAAAAATACCAATTGTTGTTAGTATTCCAATTCTAGAAACAAAGCAAATGTCACATCGAGCTAATATGGACAAACTAGAAACTTTTTTTTTGTGAATAGTGTATATCCGTCACCATCAACCATATATAAAAGTAGTTCCTACATCAGTACAGGAAACAGCAGTAACATAGGGGCTGGCGGAAAGAACAGCGGCAGACAATGGGGAATCAGGCATCTAGCACAACTGGAAGTGTGTTTTGGATGTTATTATTATTATTATACAGAATTTATATAGTGCCGACAGTTTGCGCCACGCTTTACAACAGTAGGACAGACAGTACAATTACAGTACAATTCAATACATAAGGAATTAGAGGGCCCTGCTCGTTAGAGCTTACAATCTATATCATAGATAACTCTGCAAACTTAGCTCTTCTTCGACAGTGAAACAGGTAAGTATTAATTATATTCCTTGCAGCCAGGGCTTTCTGTTTTTTGTTTTTTTTTAATAGCTTTACATCTGTAGTTAATGTAAGTACTGAAGATGAAGCTAGTTTTTGATCTTTTAGTCCTCATTTACATTTGCGGTTGGAAGAGTTGTAAAAACATATGGTTGCATTGAGTTTTCACCACCCCAACTGCTCCCCTTTAAGCTGCAAAGACAAAGGGTTGCTTTGGGTGTACACATGGTGTGGCAAAAATGATCCCTTTGTTCGGTTTGGCAGGCAGTACTGGCCACCAAGCACCACCCATTCACCTAAATGGAGCTGCACAGCAATCATCCAATTGCACACAGTTGCGACATAGTGGTGCAGATTTATAGGGGTTGAAACAAGTGCCCATCAATCACCTTCTGAAGAGTGATCTACTAATGAATTTGCTAACACAAATGTAAACGAGCCCTTAGGAAGTTTGGTGCCCAATTAGCAAAAGAGGTTTTGCAAATACCTTGGCTGGCTTGAGAGTAACTTGGTCTGAGAGTGTTTTGCAAGACAAGCAAGCATTTTTTATACATTTTGCCTTGATAAATGAGCGATGTCTTGATATGCAAGTAGCATCACGTCACAACTGAGTATAAAAGAGTAGAGAGGCGCCTTTAAATGTAGCAATAAGGTTACATTTAATAAAGGTACAACAATTAGCAACTCACATGGTTGATGATTAAAACATGTAAGTATGTAGGCATCCGGGGTAAAGCTGTCCACATAGACTGTCCTCCACACCGCCATCGATGTCATCCCTTGCATGCCACGCTCCTTCAAGCCTCACTTTCAGATTGCTCTACTGCAGGGTAATCTTCCCAGTCATGATTGCAGACTGACAGCGGTGAAGGCTGGCGGTGTGGAGGACAGTCTATGTGGACAGCTTTACCCCAGATGCTTGCTTACTTAGATGTGCCTCTTTTAATCATCAACCATGTGAGTTGCTAAATGTTTTACCTTTATTAAATGTAACCATATTGCTACACTTAGAGGTGCCTCTCTTCTCTTTTATGCTCTATAGCTCCTGCTGTATTTTGCTTATAATCCCCTTGTGGAAGCTTCCATTTGTGAATGGACATTTTAATGTTACACAACCTGGTCACATTGCTATAATCTTTTAAAATGGACTATAAACTGAAGGACTTATGAATAAATAGTTGCGGAACAAATCATTGGAGTTTCCATTATTTCTTATGGGGAAATTTGATATTTGATATACGAGTGCTTTGGATTACAAGCATGAACTATGCTCACCATCCAAAGTTTTACTGTACCTGTACATGATTTCCATACTCACATTTTAGTTTCAACTGAATACAGTTGTTTTATATTGTTCAGAACTATTTGCAACTTCATAAGTATGGGTTAAAATGCACATCAGACGTCGAACAGACTCTGGTGAATGTTGGTGAAATTGATCAGCCAGAGTTTGCCTAACAATGATAAATATGCCCCTTGAACATTAATATGCACACAACACACTTTACAGATAGTAAGCAGTTTAGTGGTGGCTTAAACCAGCATTAATCTTTTTTAATAACAAAATATAATTAAACCGATTTTCAATTAATGTGAAAAAGCAATAACAATGTATAATATTTATCATGTTAATAGCTTGGAGAGTGTCTGTGCGTGCTGTGTTATTGTTATTATTTAACTATGACAGTTTGTTTATAAAGATCTGACTTTCTTTAGCGCTATAGTTAAGGGGGTTGTAGATCTCATTTGAGTATACTTGCTAGGGACAATGGATTTCACAACCAGGGGATTTATTGATATAACTTACCAATGCCATTATCCTGTTAAAACATTACTTTAAAATGAGGTGCTTTGTTTAAGGTGAATCTCTGAAGTGCTAACATACTAGATTTTAGCATTTTGCTTATTCATAAAAAAGAAATGTATGGAAAAATATGTCCAGTTGTGTGTCTAATCTCTTTGTCTTCCTCTCGTTGCATTTTTAATATTTGATTATCTAATGCTTATGACTGTCTGGGCAGTTGACGTCAGTAGTTAAAAAATGCATTAGAAAGCTGAATAAATTATGTGGTTATACTGTATATAGCTGAAAAACATGTTCAGAAGAATGAAAAGTTCCCACAGACCTTTCTTTGCACAAAGCAGGGATTTCCAAAAGAGCAGTTTAAAAAAAATTGTTTTTACTATAAACAATATTGCAACAGATAGCAATTCATAAATGTGGAATGTTTAGTAAATGTCTTGTTGTTACATTTGAGTAATTCTTGTGACAGATAACCTAAAGTATTTTAAAAATCAAAACCTTTTTCATTCTGTATAGCAGTGTTGCTAACTGTCAGTATTTGTACTGCCAGCAAGTAAAAAAGGGCACTTTTCTCCTGCCAGTAAATGCCATTGATGGGAAAAGTTGCCAATAAAAAATATGGCTGTGATGCTCAGCTCGGTCTGGAGCCGGCCAAGACCATCTGAGTGCCTGCTACAGTGTGTTCGGGCGTTGCGTGAGTCTGGCAGACTTTTTGCCTGCCAGTAAATGCCGTGACAGGAAAAGTTGCCAATAAAAAATATGGCTGTGATGCTCAGCTCGGTCTGGAGCAGGCCGAGACCATCTGAGTGTCTGCTACAGTGTGTTCAGGCGTTGCGTGGGTCTGGCGAACTTTTTGCCTGCCAGTAAATGCAGTGACAGGAAAAGTTGCCTGTAAAAAATATGGCTGTGATGCTCAGCTCGGTCTGGAGCCGGCCGAGACCATCTGAGTGTCTGCTACAGTGTGTTCGGGTGGTGCGTGGGTCTGGTGGAGGCATGCCTGGTGTGATGTCATGGTGCAAGGGAGCCGAGCGGAGCAGCTGGAGCCTTGTGTGTGGGTCCGCAGGATGGGAGCAAGGCAAGCCAGGAACAGGACTGTCAGTGCTGTTTGGATTGGAGGGGACTGAATGGACCACCTGGTGTGGAGAGAGACTGTCACTGTGATTCAGGAGGGAACGTGTCCTGTCAGTGAGGAGTCATCATCATCTGTCCTGTCCTGAGCTACTTATTTACTTTATCATAAATAAAATAAGCAATATGTTTTTGCCTTAATATCTACCCTAAATCACATTGCTAGTCGCATATTGTACTTGTTTGTAGCTTAAATACTGAAATTTGCACTTACAACTGTAATTTTGTGAATTTTAGAAATGGCAGTAAAAATTTGTCTGTGCCAGTAAATTTTAGGTGTCGTGTCAGTAAATTTCAATCTGGTAGGTTGGCAAAACTGCTGTATAGAGAGGGGAATAATTAAAACCCCTGTTAGGTTTGTTTTTGCCATTTGTGCCAATTGGAAGTTTTCCCTTTATTTCCTGTCCTGTAGCTTCAGCAGGAAGTGAGAAGAAACATCTACAAAGTAATGATATTGCCCTCTTCAATAATTGTCACCAGAACAAGTGTACCCATTTAAAGATTTCCCCTCCATTGCTACTCTGGTTTCAAGTTTGTGAATTTCTATTTTATTCAGTCATGAGCACAACAGTCACCAGGACAAAGAGAGAGGGTGAATCTCGCTAAGGGCTATTTCAGACTTATGGTGATCTCTGAAGAGTGATCCATATTTGGACCACTTTTCAGAGGGCATTTTATAGGTGATAAGAAGGTGTCTCATCACCACCTGATTTAACTCTGTAATGCCACATTACCCAGATGCAATTGCACATTGCATGAGGTTGTGGCCGAGCCACATTAAACTCAATGGGCGAGTTTGACAGGCAATACTGTCTTTCGAACTCTGCATACTGAGCTAAAAATGCATCTGGAAAGCCCAGTCCGGCTGTATTGGGGCAGTTTGGGTGGGTGGCCAGGGGAATGGAGAAACTGTTGCTCGGCCACTCATTTTTAATGCCTCCCTTGGCCACCCTTCCCCACTATGTTCAAAATGTTGAAAAAAGTTTTGGCATTATATTACATTTTAATGCAACAATATGCCTGCAACCAACTTGTATGTATGCATGTATGTTAGGGAGACATGAGACAGCAATTGTTGTTATGAAAAAGAATAGCCGCTATAGCTTGGTGAATTGAGTCTAGTGCCCTTACATTGAACAGTGTTATATACCTGAATAGGCAACTTATTGCTCAACATACTCTCAGCACAAATTTTGTTAGAGGAATGAAAGAAACTTTTGCAATCACATCCGCTGTGATAATATATGTGTTAGTGCAATGCATGTTAGGGCATGCAGACAATGCAGTTCTGACATAAATATCTTGCAGCACACCACAATGCATGGCATTTCATTACTGTACATTGTGGTGCACTGCATTTCAAAATTAATAGGCTTCCTCAAGTAAATACATAATAATATGTGACACAATACAGATTACTATGTGTGCATTAACGCAATGAATACTGTAAATAGGCCCTTAATATATTATTAGGTGCACTGTCTGATATCTCTGATATTTCTGGCTTTTAACAGTTGCTGCACACAAACTCAACACACCCAAATTAGAACACATTTTCATCACCTCCATGAAAGTAAGTTATGCTCATCACTGCCTATCTGTAAATTATATGAGTCACTGAAGATTATATGTATGATAGGGGTACGGAATATTGCAATGTGTTTGGAGCATTTATTAACTAAAGACCACAATCTTCTGTGATGCAGAAACATGACACATACTGGTTTATTTATTTAAAGCCAAGTAACAAGTGACTAGTTAGATACTATACTGTATATCGGATAATGAAAAATGAATTTCTTAGCTATGACTGCCATAAGCATATAACTTTTTTTTTTATAATCTACAGAACTTAATAACTGAATTATTAAATAGACCTGTTAAACAAAAATACACTATTACTATTAAATCATAGAAATATTACATGCACTCAAAGCTCAGTACACCTCTTGCAAGAATAAAAAGTGATTATTTGATCAAATGTTTTTCCATAAATTTGAAATATAATTCCAAGCCAAATGAAGTTAGCCAAAAGTGTAGAATGAATACATTAATTCACAAAAAAAAAGAAAAAATCCATATTTGGGAATAACAACAGCTAAAATGGAATAATGTTCCATGCATTTGAAGGTCAGAAAGAGAAAATGCACCTACCTTTCGTTTTACAGACAATACATAGGACCAAAGTAATAATGTTTTCAAATCCCAGAGATTTCATTATTTGATTGGTGGTATCCTTTCTTGTCTTGTATAGAAGGTAGTCAATAGCATATAGATGGCACTTACAAGTTAAAGATAATACTGTTCAAACTAAAGGAAACAATTCTTGTGGTTGGTATTTAGCTGGAAGAGTGCTATGAAATTTGACTCTACTTCGTGTAGAATCCTGTAGGAAGATCCATTACTGTCCTCCACAGAAAATCACAGGTTGCTTCCAAATACCAATATCCACAGTATTTTACATCACCAAAAAGAATGATGGCATCTAGCAAACACCCTTTAATTCTATTCATGGTAATTGCTGTTCAATTTAACCCAATGTGATAACATTTCAAGAATGCAAACTGAGTTTGTATGTTATTTTAATAAAAATGGAAGCAGATGAGTTAGATTAGCTGCCTATATAGGAACATTGCTGTATTGTAGATTTAAAAATATAAGTAGGATTATAAGTATAATTTATCAGTAGTGAAAGTATGAAAATATTTATGAAGATAATTATGAAATATATGCTATTAATACAAAAATATGGAATATCTAATATGCTTCAGATATATATAGTGCTTTAAAAAAAACTGCAATCATGGGCCATTTCCATAAAGGTATTTTCTAGAGCAATCTGGTTCAAATTGAGGGAACCCATTTGCACCTCACACTCCCACCACATACTGGTTTATTTATGTAAAACCAAGTAACAAGTGTATAAAATAATAATTGAAGGGCTTCACTCAATGATCAGTAAAAATGATAAAAAATTATAAAAATATAAAATGCACTACTGTGCATCCCGCACATAAAATCCAAACCAGTGTAAAATTCCACTACTATTCCAAGTGTTTCAAAAAGCTCACCGTCACGTGATCCTTGAGAAAGTCACGTGACGGTGATGCAACGCGTGGGAGGAGCCTAGGACGCACTCTGCAGTCTGACACAGAGCGGTGTACTGCAGCGATCCTTTCTCTCATCCACAGCGGCTGACTGCTATTGCAGATTCATATGCTTTTCTAATACTGGGCGCACGTGAGTGAATCTCTTATTGTGTTTTGCTGGTGTACTATATGGAGTTCATTGTGCAATGAATTTTTTCCTTGTTTATTCTTTGGTTAACATATAATCAACGGTGTGGTAAGCTGTACCTGATAAAAATGGAGGTGGATGGAAGAATTGTTTAAAAATGACCAGCAGACACCCCAATTAAGCAATCAAAGAACCACAATCATTGGGACTTTTTTATATATCTCTACTAAAATAGTCCTTTATTGTCTTTCTCCCTGTTTAATCACATCACTAATTTTTTATCAACACTTGTCTATTTATTTTTATTCACTATATTACAATGATGGATGATTGTTCCTGTATGTACCCGTTATAGAATTTCAATTTTATTTATTTATCTGAGCAAGATCACGTATATTTTTGATATAGTTATTTAAAAGTTTATGAGCTTTTTGAAACACTTGGAATAGTAGTGGAATTTTACACTGGTTTGGATTTTATGTGCGGGATGCACAGTAGTGCATTTTACTGTATATTTTTATAATTTTTTATAATTTTTACTGATCATTGAGTGAAGCACTTCAATTATTGTTTTATACGTTTTTATGAAGGGATATTGAGTACCTTATATTGATAGCGGCCTTTCTCATACATATAATTTTTTTCACTTTGGTTTTTTGGTTTTTCATTTAATAACCATCACAGCGCTTTGTTTTTTCCACATTTTATCACAAGTAACAAGTGACTCCTACCAAAAAGTGTCTGACTCCTAATCCTATGAATACATCTCTAACACTTTGGGAAATTAAGGTTTAATATGCACACCCCAGAAATCTGGATAATGACAAGCTTTCAAGTCTGGGAAAAAATACATTTTGTTCACTGTGGTCAAATATTATGTCTAATGAACATGTTTTTCAAGCCATTTATGCAAACTTTTAAAATCTATTCCAACTGTACACATACAGTGGGGATGGAAAGTATTCAGACCCACTTACATTTTTCACTCTTTGTTATATTGCAGCCATTTGCTAAAATCATTTACGTTTATTTTTTTCCTCATTAATGTACACGCAACACCCCATATTGACAGAAAAACACAGAATTGTTGACATTTTTGCAGATTTATTAAAAAAACAAAAACTGAAATATCACATGGTCCTAAGTATTCAAACCCTTTGCTGTGACACTCATATTTTTAACTTGGGTGCTGTCCATTTCTTCTGATCATCCTTGAGATGGTTCTACACCTTCATTTGAGTCCAGCTGTGTTTGATTATACTGATTGGACTTGATTAGGAAAGCCACACTCCTGTCTATATAAAACCTTACAGCTCGTGCATGTCAGAGCAAATGAGAATCATGAGGTGAAAAAAACTGCCTGAAGAGCTCAGAGACAGAATTGTGTCAAGGCACAGATCTGGCCAAGGTTACAAAAAAATTTCTGCTGCACTTAAGGTTCCTAAGAGCACAGTGGCCTCCATAATCCTTAAATGAAAGACGTTTGGGATGACCAGAACCCTTCCTAGAAGTGGCCGTCTGGCCAAACTGAGCTATCGGGGGAGAAGAGCCTTGGTGAGAGAGGTAAAGAACCCAAAGATCACTGTAACTGAGCTCCAGAGATGCAGTCAGGAGATGGGGGAAAGTTGTAGAAAGTCAACCATCACTGCAGCCCTCCACCAGTCGGGGCTTTATGGCAGAGTGGCCCGACGGAAGCCTCTCCTCAGTGCAAGACACATGAAAGCCCGCATGGAGTTTGCTAAAAAAACACCTGAAGGACTCCAAGATGGTGAGAAATAAGATTCTCTGGTCCGATGACACCAAGATTGAACTTTTTGGCCTTAATTCTAAGCGGTATGTGTGGAGAAAACCAGGCACTGCTCATCACCTGTCCAATACAGTCCCAACAGTGAAGCATGGTGGTGGCAGCATCATGCTGTGGGGGTGTTTTTCAGCTGCAGGAACAGGACGCCTGGTTGCAATTGAGGGAAAGATTAATGCGGCCAAGTACAGGGATATGCTGGATGAAAACCTTCTCCAGAGTGCTCAGGACCTCAGACTGGGCCGAGGGTTTACCTTCCAACAAGACAATGACCCTAAGCACACAGCTAAAATAATGAAGGAGTGGCTTCACAACAACTCCGTGACTGTTCTTGAATGGCCCAGCCAGAGCCCTGACTTAAACCCAATTGTGCATCTCTGGAGAGACCTAAAAATGGCTGTCCACCAATGTTTACCATCCAACCTGACAGAACTGGAGAGGATCTGCAAGGAGGAATGGCATAGGATCCCCAAATCCAGGTGTGAAAAACTTGTTGCATCTTTCCCAAAAAGACTCATGGCTGTCTTAGATCAAAAGGGTGCTTCTACTAAATACTGAGCAATAGGTCTGAATACTTAGGACCATGTGATATTTCAGTTTTTCTTTTTTAATAAATCTGCAAAAATGTCAACAATTGTGTCTTTCTGTCAATATGGGATTCTGTGTGTACTTTAATGAGGAAAAAAATGAACTTAAATGATTTTAGCAAATGGCTGCAATATAATAAATATAAGAGTGAAAAATTTAAAGGGGTCTGAATACTTTCCGTCCCCACTGTATATGTTGACATTTATTTTTTTTAGGTAGGTTTAAGAGATAAAATAATCAAAATATTAATAATAATAGTAATATCTAATACAGACTGGTCCAATTGTGTGAACAAGTCACCCAGCATTGCTCAGTTTAATATATATACTTCACAATAAAGAGGCACACATTGCAAGGTGGCAGAATGTCAGAGCTTCAAATGATGATGGAAATTGATATTTACATATTGAGTAGTGTTTGAGGCTTTGAATTTGGGATAGCTATACACTGAGAGGTCCATAAATATGAATATAATTATAGATTTTCTCTGGCAATGATCAGTATATGGTATGTATGGGGAAGACAAATATTATTCATTCTGAATATAAAATGTTCTGGATGAAAGACATTGGATGAAAGACATAGTTTGAAAGCTAAATGAGGGCATGTATGAGGTTCCAGTATGACCCCAGTATTCCCAATGCCACTCAAACAATACAAACAGGAGACACCTGACTGGACCACTCTTATTTGCCCTATTTGAATATAACTGTGGATGACAAAACATTTTGCAGTTTAGTTTATCTGCATCTACAAAGAATAAGTCCCTAGAAACTCTGTGCTGTGTTTGGGCAGCTATATTTATGTACTTATTCATTCTGTGTCTTTGAAAAAGATAAAGCTGTATAAGTCTATACAGTGAAACATAGCAAATAATTGTGCCGTTTTTTCTTACTGTCACTTATACGGTAAATCATACATGTTTGTCTTACCCCTCCTAACTTGGTAAACTACATTTGGCAATACTGTAACTATATACCAGGCATACCCCAATTTTAAGTACACAATGGGGTTTATTTACTAAAGCTGGAAAGTGCAAAATCAGGCTCACTTCTGCATAGAAACCAATGAGCTTCCAGATTTTATTACCAGAGCTTAATTGAACAAGCTGGGGTTAGAAGCTCATTGATTTCTATGCAGAAGTGAGCCTGATTTTGCACTTTCCAGCTTTAGTAAATAAACCCCATTGTGTACTTAAAAGTGGGGTATACCTGGTATGGTGAACAAACTCATTTTGACTTGTTTGGTCTGTAATGTGATCCAGATTTTCATTTTTAGTCATCTTTATTATCCTTTTAATTAGAATTTTAAAAACTGTCAATATATTTCATACATTATGTTGCATTTAATACCTTTAAAATGTATATATTGAACTTTTTTTCCAAAATAAAGTTAACGCCTCTGTCAGTTTTAGGAAATCTTTTAAAATGGGGGAAAATAATATTTAGAGAGTTGTCACAGGAACACATGTACCTATCAAATCTCCATCATCCCTGATCCACTCATACTACATTGAGCTTAATAAAAATGCAAAGTTGTTGCTTAACCAAAGGAAAATATACTGTGCACTGCAAATGCACTTGCTCCAAAGCTTAGTAAATGAGGTAAAGCTTTACTTTGCAAAGAATACTAAATCACATGGAAGTAAAATAAAAAACAGCATTTTTGTTTGTACATGATTGGTGAGAACAGAGCTTCCCCGCATTTTAGAGCTTCCCCTCAGATCTAGAGCACATGCACCTGAAGTGCTCAGTATATTTTCCTTTAGTAAATCAACATCATAGTGTCATACTTGTCCACTGCCAATGCTGTTCCAATAATTGTTTGTAAATGTCAGTAGTAGTAAAGTGTATCGACACTGCCCATGTTTGATAAAATATTTCATATTTATCATTGCACCTACTGTATATCTCCATTCCTTTGCCTCCTTAATCATCTGAACCCCAGACATCTTCCACAGCAAGGGAACCAGACACTTCCTGGCCTTAAACAAGTGAGGCAAGAGGGACCTCTTGTATTTACCTACAGGAATAGAGGTAGCATGAAACAGGACTATTAGAATGTATGGGACTGATAGCTATCTTATGCTTTGCATCTGCTTCGGTACCTCTACCTGGAAGGGTTTGATGATGGGTAATTTTACCAAAATATGTATTAACCGCTTCCTGACCACCTCACGCAGATATACTGCGGCAGAAGGACAGGTACAGGTAGATTAACGTACCTGTACGCTGCCCTTTAAGAGGTGGCCTGCGGGAGCTCCGTGACCGTGATTGCGGGTCCCGCGGACTCAATACCCGCAATCGTCTCACGGTGAGGAAGAACGGGGAGATGCTAATGTAAACAAGCATCTCCCCGTTCTGCCTAATGACACTGTCACCGATCACTGCTCCCTGTGATCGGGAGTGGTGATCAGTGACGTGTCACATACAGCCCCTCCCCCCCACAGTTAGAATCACTCCCTAGGATACACTTAACACCTACAGTGCCACCTAGTGGTTAACCCCTTCACTGCCAGTGACATTTTTACAGTAATCAATGCAATTTTTTGGGATTGATCGCTGTAATAATGCCAATGGTCCCAAAAATGTGTCAAAAGTGTCCGATGTGTCTGCCATAATGTCGCAGTCACGATAAAAATCGCTGATCGCCGCCATTACTAGTAAAAAAAAAGAATTGTCAATAAAAATGCCATAAAACTATCCCCTATTCTGTAGAAGCTATAACTTTTGCGCAAACCAATCAATAAACACTTATTGCGATTTTTTTTTACCAAAAATATGTAGAAGAATACGTATCGGCCTAAACTGAGGAAAAAAAAATGTTTTTTTATATATATATTTTTTGGGGATATTTATTATAGCAAAAAGTAAAAAAAAAATGCGTTTTTTTCAAAATCGTCGCTATTTTTTTGTTTATAGCGCAAAAAATAAAAACCACAGAGGTGATCAAATACCACCAAAAGAAAGCTCTATTTGTAGGAAAAAAAGGACGTAAATTTTGTTTGGGAGCCACGTCGCACGACCGCAATTGTCAGTTAAAGCGATGCAGTGCCGAATCGCAAAAAGTGCTCTGGTCTTTGGCCAGCCAAATGGTCCGGGGCTGAAGTGGTTAAAGTACCCTTTTTAGCTACATGCTCACTAACAGTCAGTAGATAACCCTGTATATATGATATATAGCTTTGCTGCCACTCTGAACCAACATAATAACATGTATTAACAAGTTTCTTGCATTTTTAACTGTAGACACAATAATAGACCTGTCCCAGCTCCTTCCCTTATTGCCTAATATAATAAGGGATAGCCTGGGACTCTTGCTAAGAGAAATCTATGAGAAACTGAGGTTTTAATTTGGTCTGAAGTGAAATAATAACCTCACATGGTATTAACCCCCCCCCCCCCCCCCCAAAAAAAAATACACTGCATATTTTCTTTCTTTTACCTGATTATCCATCCTGTAACAAACTTTGGGGAGTTACTAAAACTGGAGAGGGAAAATTCTGGTGCACCTCTGCATGGTTAGAAGCTGATTGGCTACCATGCACAGCTGCACCAGATTCGGAGTGCTCCTGTTTTACTAAATCTCCCCCTTTTTGTCTTAGAGTGTCTCCACGCCACGGGGGGGAGCAAAGGAGACACCTGTGACAAGCAGTGTTTGAAGTCTGGGAAGTGTAGCCAAACTTCAGCTGACACTTTTAAGCAGTTATAGCAGCATTTTTTTTCCTTTTTCCTTTTGGGGTGAAGGTTTTACTTAAATGAATACAATCTAACTATTGTGTAGTGCAATGTTAAATGGTTTGTCTCAACCCTCTAACTGCCTCTTTTACTGGACAGCTTGGTCTAGTAAGGGAAGCTGAAAAATAACAGACTTACTGGCTGGATCAACAGGTGAAAATGCTAAAAAAAAAGGGCAAACTTAGGCTTTATTCACACAGCTGTAAATATTACACATGACTTACATGCTTACAAACACGTATACATGCGCTTGTACGTGTGAGCGTGTAATGTGCATGTTCTTAGATTTTTGAATTCTGTGTTACGGATTTGAAAGCAGCTTATGTTTAGGCACCTGTGTGAGTCGCTCCTTTGAAGACAATGCAGCTACATTCAGATCCTTAATTAAAAAATGCTTGTATAAGCGTTTTTTTTTTTTTTTTTATACAGCTGTGTGAATGAGACCTGATGCTCCCACTACATTTAAAAATTTAATACCACTTTAACAATTCTTAAATAGAAAGATTCAGTAAGGATGCCCTCTCTTACTTGTATTTGATGCTGTGTAGAGACATTTAGTTAAAATGTTTTGAAAATACCCAAATCTAAAAAAGTTTGGGTAATTATTTAAAGTATTCCAGTACGTTTTTTCTGCATCAAAATGCATGGATAGTAGGTTATATGGTTTCCAATGCCATAGCTCACACCAGTGTGGTCCGTTCCAGTGCATTCCAGTTCCAAAAAAGAGTAGAACATGCTGCATTTTTACTGTACTGGAACATAGTAAAACGCATCAAAAACACATTGGAATAGACCTAAATGCACTAAACTCACTGGAACACACATGTCCTTATTTAAAGTGAAAAAAAGAGGGGGGAGATGCACCAGAATGCACAAAAAAATGCATCAAAAACGTATCAAAAAGAAAAGAAAGAAAAGCATTCGGAATGCATCTGGACTGTGTTTCTATGGCGTGAACTGGCCGTTAGGACGGCTATTGTAGGACCTACAAAATCAGTAGCATCATCTTTATTTTATTAGTCTTTTTATTCAGAAAATGCATAGTTTTCGGGGTTTTTTTACATACTCTGAAATCTGTAAGCGAAACATGATAAAGAGAAAAATTGCCTAAATGGTCTAGCTACCTGGGGTTAAAAGTGGAGCGCAGGTCCCAACAACACAAGGGTTACTACAATGCACATTAACACGTGACATAGCTTTAAATGCACCATACATATGTAAGGCTCTGTTCACGCTTTTACACCTGCATTACAGAGTAGCAAATCGCAAAGCAACTGACTAAAATGATGCGTGCACTTTTTTGGTTCATTTTTTTGCGTTAGGTTGAGAAACAATGGTGGTAAACTTGTCACATGAGCTGAATTGAATCAACCATAGTGGCAACCTGTTCAAAGGGAAGATTTGGTGACTTCAAGTTTTTTGCAATATTCTATTGTCCAGCCCCCAAGAATGATGGTATCAGTTTACAATATACAGTACAATTGGGTGGAAGGGTGAGGGAGAAACAACATATAATAAGTTAAGGAAAGATCGAGCATAACACTGGTTAACTTACAAAGAAGATCCTGTACTCTGCTTGTACCAAACAATGATGCAGCTCCAAAAGTTTTGTTTCAATGTGCTCTGTTCATGGCATCCGCTAAAACACCATCTATCATATCTAGGTTTATATTATAAATTATTATAAATCCTTTTCCGGATAGTCGGGCAGCAGGAATGTTTTCTGATATTATAGATAATCAACTTCCATTCTTGTGGCGATAAAGTTGTCCCATTATCTTGGTTCCAAGAAATCATATAGAATATAGTAATTAAATAATTGGGAGCAATACTTTTAGGCTTTAAGGCCATTATAACATTCCCATCACACACATTCCTGGAAAAGGCTTTGTAATAGAGGGCACTGGCTGGGAACCAGAATCGACACAAGGTTAAAGCATATAACGCCAGTAGGGACGGGAGAACGGTTCTGCCTGAGCATAAGTTCGGGTCGAACTTTCGTTGTTTCGACGTTCGGCGAGCAGCCGAACAAACGAGTCGTTTGACCGCTTGACCCCCCCAAACCAACCACAATGCATTGTAGCGCTGAACAGTGCATTGCAAGCCCTGATTAGCTGAAGCAGTGAAAGCTTCAGCCAATCAGGGCACAGAGCACTGTCAGAGTCATGATTGGACACTGTCAGCATGACTTTTTCCAATCATGGCTCATTCCCACCCCACAGTATAAAAGTTTTCTTACATTGGCAGCCATTTTCAGTGTGAAGGTTATACCTGAAGTGTGATATACCTTCCATCCATCCCTAAAAAAAAAAAAATCACAACAAAAACGAGAACAGGCACAAAACATTAACTAATAACAATGTCCAAAAACAGTCCTCCAAATATAGGAGATTGACAGGACTTCTCCCGCATCCAGATGTGAAACCAAGCTTCCAGGGACAGCTGCAGAGATAAAATGGCATCGGATCACTTTCGTTGGCCCCATTGAAAGTCTCGTAACCGGTCTTGCAGCTGAAACCGGTCAGGAGGGCGACAGTGTCGTTGAGGGCAGACACCCAGCGACTTGGGACTGGAGGAAACGGGGCTGGCTGGAATGGGCACTGGCGGGGCCAAGAAGGGATCCACTAGCTCAGAGGGTGAACAGACCTCCAGCAGGGCTGGAGGGCTCTGTTGGAGCTGAGCTCAAAAGTTTAGAGTCCCCCAATCATCAGTCCCGGTGCATCCTGATCCGCTGGGAGCAGATCCTTTTGACACTGGTGGTTCAGCCAGCATCAGGGATTTGGGGCAGTTGAGAATGAGGACGCAGTTGGTCTGCATGCCGTCTGCAAATGGAACCATCTTCCAGGCAGACCGTATACATCTTGGGTCCCAAAATCTCTGCAATGACAGCAGGAAGCCAACGGGTGTTGGAAGCCCCATAAGATTGGGCCCATACCTTTTGTTGGGCTGTGAATGGGGGGAGCTCATTGTGTCTGACCATCTTGTCTTGGGACTGCAGTACATGTTCCTGGACTGTTTGAGGGTGGAGCATGTCCAAAACAGTCCATGGCTGCCGACCCAGAAGGCGTTCCGCTGGAGTTTTCCCGATGGTTGCATGTGGTGTGTATCTGTAAGCAGAAAGGAAGGAGTCCAGCTGCTGGGGTGACAGGGACTGTTGTTTACTTGCAGCCACTGTAGCTTTGAAATAGTGTTTGAAAGTCTGCACAAAGAGTTCTGCTTGACCATTTGTAGCCGGGTGGTAAGGTGCGGTCAACTTGTGCTTGATGTTGTGGGCAGTCAGCAAACGCTGAAACTCCTGATTGGTGAATTGTGCACCGTTGTCCGTGACGACCCATCTGGGGTATCCAAACGTAGCAGCGAGATGTAACAGTATGGAAACTGTTGCCTTAGTCATTGGCTGAGTAACAGGAATGACCTCAGGCCACTTTGAGTGAGCATCCACTATGATCAAGAAGGTGTGTCCTCTGATTAGACCTGCAAAGACCAAGTGTGAAGGTAAAACCAAGGAACCGCAGGCCAAGTCCAGGGCTGGACGCACCCTCGAGGAGGGTCTCTTGCAGTTTGTGCACATCAAGCACAAGCATTCACATATGTCGTGATATCTGAGTCTAGATTTGGCCACTAAAAATATCCTTGGGTCTTTTGTTTCACACGTGTGCCCCTTAGATGACCAGTATGTAGCAAGTCCAGAATGTGTCTCCGGAGGGTCTGTGGAATGATCACTCGGTCTCCCCATAAAACACAGTTGCCAGCCACAGTTAATTCCAAATGCCTACGGAATTAAGGTTCATAATACTGTGTGACGTTTGCTGGCCAACCGGAACGGAGAGTATTGTTTTCAGAAATGTATCCTTGGCTGTATGGGCTGCTATCTCCCCAGAAGACAAGAAGGACAGGCTGGTGTATCAATAACTCTTGACCAGTGGAGAAGAGTCAACTGACATCCCTGTCAGTTGGGACATTGCGTCCGCATTAGCATTGGCATCATGATCGCGATACTGGATTTTGTAGCTGTATGCTCCCAAGAATAGGGCATAGCGTTGGAGGCGGGCCGCAGTAGTCTGAGAGATGCCTTTGTCAGGAATCTTTGTCAATTTGTGAGTAATTGCTTTCTGCTTTTGTCAAAGACCTGGAGGCAAATGCCACTGGTTTTTCTGACCCATCTGGTAAGATGTGAGGTAGTACAGCCCACCAGACCATAGGGTGAGGCATCACAAGCCAAGGTGAGAGGCTTCTGGAGGTCATAGTGCACAAGCATGTGTGACGCCAACAGCTTTCGCTTAGAAACTTTGAAAGCACGTTGGCATGCAGCTGACCAGTCCCATCTGGAGTGTTTCTCCAAAAGCTTGTTCAACGGAAACAAGGTGTGTGCCAGATCTGGTAGGAATTTGTGGGAACACCTTGTTCCTCCAGCCGACTTAGTTCTGCTTCCACTCCTGCTCGGAGTGCAAAAGGTACTGTCCGAGCTTTGAAGAACTTAGGCTGAGCGTTGGGTTTCAGCTTGAGTCTCACACAGTCATGCTTTATTTTCCCCAACTGGTCATCAAAGATCTTTGGGAACCGCTGCTTAAGGGACACCACCCATCCCTCATTATCTCCTAAAGGAATTGTAATGGTGTTACAGGGATTTATGGCGATGTCTGGCATACCAAAGTGAGCAATTCAGTCTCTCCCAAAGAGAGGGGGTCCCCCATTTTCTAGGATATATAATGGCAGTCTCTTTGTCTGACCCTTGTACAATACCTGTACTTTTGCGTAACCCAGTGGGGGGAGTATCTGCTTTGAGTATGTCTGCAGTATGATTGGTGTTGGGCGGACAGTTGTTCGGGTCTGAAGTTGTCTCCATTGTTTCTGGGTGATAACTGAAACTGCTGCTCCTGTGTCTACATCCATCTTGAGTTTCTTTCCCTCAACGGTTACCTCTACAGTCATTGCAAAGGGTGCTGAATGCATATGATGTATTTCTAATCTGTGGAGTACTTCCTCATCCTCTGACACAGATGATGATGTATATCTTCCCACCATATATGTCTTTGGGGTTCAGAGGTTGTTTATTTTGCACCTTCTTACTATGGCACACTCGTTTAAGATGGCCTGTCTTACCGCAATTATGACAGGTCTGATCCTTAAACCGGCAGACTTTGTGGTCATGGTCTGTATTCCCACAACCGTAGCAAGCTGACTCCCACCTTGGTGGGAGTCTGTATTTCCAGTTTGCGGCAGTTGGCTTGACTGCTGTTCTGAAAACTTCCTGTTTCACCTCTTACCTTCTGCCCTGGGGGTTCAATTGCTCTGTATCTTTCACAGCCATCTCCATCACTGAAGCTGTCTCAATTGCCTTTGTAAGGGTAAGGTCTTTCTCTGTTAACAGTCTCTTTTGGCTAGACTCACTGTTCAGTCCCATGACAAACTTCTCTCTCAGTGCAGTAGGTAAGTACTCCGCAAAAGAACAGGTAGAGGCTAGTCTGCGAAGGACTAGCACATAAGCTTTCTTCACCTGGCTGCTGCTGCCGCTGATAGAACCAGAATCTTTCTGCAATTTCTAGTGGTTTAGGTTGGAAGTGATCCTCTAACAGTTTCTGGAGCTCTGCCAATGTCCTAGTTGCTGGTTTTACAGGGGAAATGAGAAGTGTCATATGTCTTAGCACCAACCACTGTCAGAAATACTGCTACTTGCCTGTCGCCTGGGATGGCATTTGCACTGAAATACAAAAAAACCCCAAAAAAACAAAAAAAATACTGTGCTACCTATAGAAACTATCCCCCCAAAAAGCAGCAGTTAAACAGTGATGTGCACTAAAATAACTAATAAAAAAGAAATAACCGCGCTAAATATAAGTGAAACACGTGAAGCAATCTCAAAGACTTCCGTGAGGAAGTACATATATAAATACAAAAATGTTGAAAAATATTAAAAATTAAATTATGAAAAGTACATGGGTCAACACATATATGTATGAATCAAACATGAGTGTCCATATGTAATATTTGCGAATAAAAATAAGTGTCCATATATAGTAACGTTTCACCATTTGTGGTGAAATGTATGTCGGGAGGTTGACGCTCTGACATCATCGCCATTTTCAGTGTGGACGGGTGCTCGCTATGCCGGCCGGCTGTTTGCTGTATTTTTACATACTCATGTGAGTTTTCTACCTTTATCTATTAAATCGTTTTTATCAGTATTACACTATGGCCAGTTCCTTTTTATTTACATGCTTGTGAAATGTCATTTTGGAGTCTCTGCTGTATCCCCCGGTTCCTGCCGCAAGCAGTCCAGAACGCCAATGTATCTCTCATACTGCTATTGAACATAAGCTGTGGTTGGCTTGCCTTGCGGTAAGCGCATTATTTGCCTGGTGGTGGATCACGTAGTGTGGTGTGGTAAACTGATACAGAACACAAGCTGTTGTTGGCTTGCCTTGTGGTAAGCTCAATATTTGCAGGGTGTGGGGTCTCATCTTCACCTCGGAGTTTGCTAGTGTTCACTCTAAGTTCCCTTTTTTTCCTGCTGTATCTTTATGCACTAGTCTACGATGTATACAGTCTAAGAGCACCATCTGGATTCTCCACACCAAGACGTGATACAGGCTGGTGTTCGCTTGCCTTGCGGTAAGCGCAATTATTGGGTATTTGCGGATACTGTATGGGTTGTCACTCAAATTTTTTTTACATCATTGACTCTGGTTGGATTCACCCAAGGGGTCTTTCTTGGACTGATTTCAGATCATTACTTCACATTTTTATTTTCTGTTACTATATATGGACACTTATTTTTATTCGCAAATATTACATATGGACACTCATGTTTGAGTCATACATACATGTGTTGACCCATGTACTTTTCATAATTTAATTTTTAATATTTTTCAACATTTTTGTATTTATATATGTACTTCCTCACGGAAGTCTTTGAAATTGTTTCACGTGTTTCACTTATATTTAGCGCGGTTATTTCTTTTTTATTTATTATTTGCACTGAAATACTGATCCAATCCTGGAACTCCAGGATGTCTGTTCTCCATCAAATTATCTTAATGTCCCGATCAATGACATTTACTTTCTGGGCTCTGTGAGTGCTTTTATCCAGGTGACAATCCACAGTGCCTTTCTCTCTCTCTCTCTCTCTCTCTCTCTCTATCAGACTGATAGATACTTTGTAAATCCCATCCTCATCGCCACTGTTATATGTTGTGAGAGACACAAGACTCTGGTCTGGAACAACTGAATTTTATTTCAGTACGTACTGTACACGCCAACATGCATCTCAAGACAAGATATCTTATTATGCTTCCTTACATGTGCTCTAAGATGGCTACTATGCCCCTTGACCCTTGTCATCACTCCTGGGTGGAGCCAGGCTTAAAGTGACAGTACATGTGGAACCTTCAGGTATAACAAAGGGTCACAACCCCAAGGAGGCCGACATTAAGAGAGTAGAGAGCAGCCACCCTATTCCATCACATTCTGCAGCTGTTATCTCCCGGCCCACTTCCCAACGCTCAGCTGTCTGGGCCTTTTTCAGTACATCTGCAGCAGATCGCACTGTTGCTATCTGCAAACTGTGTCTCAGGCACATCAAACGTGGCAAAAACACCAGCCATTTGGGTACCACATGCTTAATAAGGCATTTAACATCCAACCACTCAGCCCGTTGGCAAGAGCACCTAAAAGCCACACAAAAGGGGCACAAATCTGTCCCTCCTCCTCCTTACCCACTTCAGTCTGCCTCCATTCAGGGATGATGGTTAAGCACAGGGTGTCCCAGGTCAGACTCAGGCAAATTTCTCTGCTCCATCTGCTGCAGCGGAAAAAAAAATACAGTCCCTGCCACCCACATGCCCAGTGTCTAAATGCAAGCTTGTCAAAGCTGTTGGCTCTCCAACTTCTGCCTTTCAGCCTGGTGGATTTTGCCCCCTTCTGTGAATTCGAACAATGTGATGTACCACAATGGCAGGTTCCCAGTCACTTCTACTTTTCATGTAACGCCGTTCCATCTCTCTACCATCACATGGAAGGGAATGTTCTGGCATCGTTTGACAAGGCAGTCCACCTTACTGCTGACACGTGGTCCAGCAAGCATGGGTAGGGACCATATATTGGGTAACGCTGCTTGCAACTCGAAAGGATGCAGGACAGGGCTTGGTGCTGCAGCTTGTTGTGCCCCAATGTCACCATAAGGCTGATGGTGATGATGCCAGACCTGTGAGCTCTACCCCCTCCTCCTTCGCCACCTCCATGCCCTCCTCAGCATAATTGTCCTATGAATATCAGGTACCCCCTAAGTGTTCAAAGGGCTTTTCCCAGAGTCAGGCTAAAAGGTGCCATGCAGTGCTTCAGCAGGAACCACACTAGAGCAGAGATTCTTGCAGCTCTGCAGGGACAGGCCCAGAGGTGGTTAACACCATGCCAGCTGGAGCCAGGAATAATGATGTCCGATAATGGCTCAAACCTCCTGTCCGCCCTTAGACAGGGAAAGTTGACACATGTGCCATGCCTGGCACATGTCCTCAATTTGGTGGTGCAGCATTTCCTAAATATGTACCAAGGGTTGCAAGATGTGCTGAAGCTGGCCAGAAGAGTCTGTAGCCATTTCAGGTGGTCATTCACAGCCAATGCTCGGTTGGCTAAAAATTCAGCGGGAAATCCCCCTGCCCGTGTCCGCCTAATTTGTGACATGCCCACCAGGTGGAACTTGACTTTGTCAATGCTGCATCGGCTATACATGCAGCAGAGAGCCGTTAAAGATTACTCTTTGCTTTTTTCCCCACGCCAATGGCTAATCATTAAGGATGCATGCACTGTATTGTCACCATTTGAGGAGGCCACAAGGATATCGAGCTATGACAGTGCATGCATCAGTGACACAATCCCTGTTGTGTTCCTGCTGGAGTAGACTCTGCATGGCATTATGGACAGGGCACTGGAGGCAAAGCAGCAGGAGAAAGAGGAGGACTTCCTTTCCTCTCAAGGCCCACTTTATCCAGACACCATCATTCCTATGTCACAGAACACACATGAGGAGAGAGGGGAGGAGGATGAGGATTCTGGCACTTTCATAGACTTCGAAGAAGAAGAAGACATGCGTCAATCTGCAAGCGATGGTTTTCTAACCCCAGCACCCTTGGGAGTAGTACGTGGCTGGAAGGAGGAAGTTCCAGATGCTGTCATCCGGAGTGACCCCGAGGAGTCTGCTTCTTAAGCCTCGGCAAATTTGAGGCACATGGGCAGCCTCATGCTTCAAAGTAAGCAAAAGGACCCAAGAAAACGTGGCATAAAGGAGAAGGATGATTACTGGTTGGCAACCCTCCTTGACCACCGTTATAAGGGGAAGGTCTCAGAACTTATCCCGTCCCCACAGAGAGTGCAGAAGATAAAATCTCTTGAGGACACGTTAAAGAGTATTATATTGAACATTTTTCCTGACTCTAGTAGGTTACAGTGTCATGGAAAACTTGTAAATGGAAATGGAATAGTTTTCAGTCTTCTGTTGGTCAAGAGAGGAGCGTTGGAGAAGGTGTTTGATTTTTTTTAGTCCTCGCCACCCAGGGCTGTTAGCTTCCACATCCCATCGGCAGCATCTGCATCACATGGTGGACGATTACCTTGGGGCCAAAAACAGAGATGGAGAGCTTTCCAGCTGATGATCCACGGACTTACTGGGTCATGAGAATAGACCACTGGCCAGAACTTGCCCAGTATGCTATTGAGTTGTTGTGCTGCCCTGCATCCAGCGTGCTTTCAGAACGGGCATTCAGTGCTACAGGAGGCTTTGTTACTGATCATAGAACGCGTCTGTCCACAGACTTCGTGGACCGTTTGACTTTTATAAAAATGAATCAGTCCTGGATTACCAGCTATGAAGCCCCTGATGCCGATGTCACTGATTAAGTCTTTTTGGGATGTGGAATCTCTGCAGGACTTCGAGGCTGCCTAGCTTTGAGGGTGTTTCATCTGGAAGAATGTTTTTGGTATAGGTTTCATGGGCACAATTAACACCCAAAGACCAATTTTTCTGCACTTGTTTGACAGGTGCATATCATTACAATTTTTTTTGCCTTCATCAAGAGCACCTCTATAGGGTTATGATGGGAAGGCGCCCCTGACACCCAAAGAGTAATTTTTCTGCACCTGTTTGACAGGTGCATATGATTGCAATATTTTACAGCAAGGCCAATTCTTGCTTTCATCGAGAGTACCTCTATAGGGTTACGGTGGGAAGCCGCCACCAACACCCAAAGACCAGTTTTTACGCACTTGTTACTTCTATACAAAGTCAAAGTGACACCAGAATGTATCCAAAAAATCTCTAATCTTGCTCCCAGTGCGCTACATTGTGGCTTCATCATACACACTGACTCCCCAGCTGTTGCTGAGCAAAATAAAGGCAGCTTGCATTGAAAATGTCATTTTTTGGGGCTTTTTAAATGCAATTATTGCTGCAGCAGATTGTAGACATGGTTCAGATCTGCCACTTTACAGGTAGACTAAGGGGACCCCCAGGCACTATATTGGAAGGAATTTTTCATTTTTATGCTTTCACTTTAAAAATCAAAAAATCACTGCTTTTTTTTATTGATACATGTCCCCCAGGGCAGGACCCAAATCCCTATAACCTTTGTATGCCCAATTACTTGCATATAAGCCTTCAAAATGGGCACTTTTTATTTTTGACGTTTGGGTCCCATTGGCTTTACCAGAATTTGTTATTCGGGTCTGAACTTTCGCGGTGTTCGAAAGTTCTGGTGCGAACCGAACAGGGGTCCATTCGACCCATCTCTAATCACACCAAGGATCTTTGAAATAGCATCCAGAAGTTTAGTGACGTGATCACATCACAGCATATTTGTAAGATTGCAACATTTTGGAGCCATGCAGTACTCCTTTTTTAGGCATGTGGCACATCGCATGCCTGAAGAAGGGGTCCTATGTGTGGTCACATTGCTGTTATTGACAGATGTCTGTATGGCTTTGCGCACTGGTGCACAGTCATGTTGGCACAGGAAGGGGCCATCCCCATAATGTTCCCACAAAACTGCGAGCATGAAATGGTCCAAAATGTCTTAGTATGCTGACTCCTTAAGCGTTCCCTTCACTGGCACTAAGAGGCCAAGCCCAACTCCTGAAAAACAAGCCACACCATAATCCCCCCTCCACCCAATGATTTGGAGGGATGGCTCAATACTTTTGGAAATAATGTGAATGAGCGAGTTTGGGGTGGATGAACTTGACTGGTCTGCACAAACTCCTGACCTCAACCCGATAGAACACCTTTGGGATGTATTAGAGCCGAGACTGCGCGCCAGGCCTTCTCATCCAACATCAGTGCTTGACCTCACAAATGCGCTTCTCGAAGAATGGTCAAACATTCCCATATAAACACTTCTAAACCTTGTGGACAGCCTTCCCAAAAGAGTTGAAGCTGTTATAGCTGCCAAGGGTGAGCCAACTCAATATTGAACCCTACAGACTAAGACCGGGATGCCATTAAAGTTCATGTGCGTGTAAAGGCAGGCGTACCAATACTTTTGGCAATATAGTGTAGTTTCCACATATCGTACATATATAATATGTTCTCAATACCAAAATAAAATAGTTCACGTAAGTGCATAGGAGATACTGGGAAGATTTTAGGTATGAAGGAATGCAAAAATGTCTAATCTTAGATATATTTAAACACACCTATTCTAAAAACTAATTTAAGGTGAAATTGTACTTTGGATTGGTACTTGGTTCCTAAATGCATTGCCTTTTTCACTCCTCAGACTTCTCAAATTTATTTTCTGCGATATAAACTGTTTATATGCACAATGAAGCACAGAGATGAACAAAGTATTGTTTTATCAACTCACACAAGTCACCCAAATTACCAGCCAAATTCCTATTGGAAGCAAAAGATTGAATTCATATAAGGAGGAGAGGATGTGGTCTTGAAGTAATTAAGTATTCTAGATAATGTGCCCTTAGGGAAGACCACATTCATTTATTTGCCACGACCCAGGATTTAAAGCGGAGGTCCACCCTAAAATAAAAAATGACATTAACATTCTCAAAAAAATATATAAAAAAACATTTGAAAAGAATTTTTTTTTTTTACTTACCAGAAACCCCAGTTGCTAGACAGTCTTCCTAATCTAAATAAACAGTATATAGGACATACATATGATATTAGATAGTCATATACTAAAACAGCGCTAAGTTGAACATAAACAGAAGTGTGGCCAACTACACACATGAAAAGTCCATTAGACTAGTGCAGTATCAGTTGTGATGCAGAGAGTGTTCGAGTAGATCCTAGAGCATGTCACAGCGTGCACCTTCCACCGAACATTCCTACTCCACCATATGTGAACACACTCCCCTTCGGGGGTCAAACTCACCAGAACTTTAAAAATCAAAGCATCAAGTTAAGAGATATTCTGGACCACCTCAATACAGCACTTCTCTGGGCAATAGGGAGATGCAGGGGCTCCAAACCATTCAAAAAACGAGATAAGGCATATATAGCGTAATTCCGTTTTATTAATGATAAACACCATAACCACCTCCCCAATGCTAACAACGTACCAGATTATAGTAAAAACAGAGCAGATTAAATTAATATGCACCGCACCGTGGCCGTTTGGAACCGGTCTCCGCAATATACAGAGCGGTGATAACTTCCTCGCTCCGGGTCCGACCTTGATGCGTCACTTCCTGCGTCGTGTAAGCCACGCTCTGACGCGTTTCATCATATCCTGACTTCGACAGAGGGCGTGGCTACACGACTAAACGTACGGGCTTAAATTCTCCCGTCTCTCACCTCCGCATCCAATCACAGCCTCAGGGGGTTGACAGGTGCACGTCAACCTCACCAAGGAAACAGCGAAAGTATTCAACAGGAGGGGGAGAGGGACAAAAAGCCTCATAGTGCACTTCATACCATACGATTACCATAACAACAGTAAACAGTACAGAGTCTCATAACGGCTGCAGACCCGCATTCCAAACATACTATCTTTAACATACTCATGTCTGCAGATTCTATTTTAACCCATTACAGGCGATAATATGTCAGCATGATAATATATAATAAGACATAAATGCTCTACTTATCATATTACGATCATTACATGTAAGAGATGAACTAAACATTGTAGTCTAAAAATAGCTTATTACAAGTACTCATAAAACCTCTACAATAAAAAAGATAAAAAAGATAAAACTACTCAGAGAAAGTGCCACTCGCAGAGAGTCAAGGTTATGTATATAAAACTATATAAAATAGTATATAAATAAGAAGATTGGTATATCAAAAACTCAAATATATATGAAAACACAAATATTAAAATTAATGTCTAGAAAGAAGTAAATAAATCCACAAGACCCTGACATGGCCCTAATCACAGACCCACTCCTACTCAATAGTCACTTATAAAACAATTAATGTCCAGATCGACATTTAACCCCTTTTGGCGCTAAAGTGTCTGCCAAGAATATCCACTGGGTCTCCCTCTTGGATAGGTCTCTAACCAGATTGGAACCCCTCCACTTGGGCTTAAGGTGGTCTATGCCCCAAAATTTTAAACCTGAGGGGTCCCGATTATGTTTCAATTTAAAATGGAGCGAGACATTATGGTCTTTAAAACCCAATTTTATATTCACTATATGCTCTGCAATTCTAATTTTTAGCAGTCTCTTTGTTCGTCCTATATACATAAGACCACATGGACATTGCAGAGCATATACTACATGGGAGGTGTTACACGTGATGAATTCCTTGATATCAAATTCTCTATTATTAGAGGTCGATATAAACCTATCTAGGGCCTTCAATGGCCTGTTCACTTCTTTACAGGCTTTACATTTCCTGCAACTGAAGAACCCATCTCTCTCCCAAAAAGTAGGGGGCCTCGCAGGAGGATCCAATACTTTTTTCACTATTTTATCAGAGAAGCTTAATGCTTTTCTATAAATAAAACCTGGTTTGGGAGGTAACACTGAATGTAGTGTTTTGTCCATCAATAGGACATGCCAATGGGTAGCAAAGATATTTTCCACCTCTCTATATTGAGAGTGGAAGCCTGAAATGAAGCTCCACTCCTGGGCATCATTGTTTCGAGAGGGCCGAGATTCCTCCAAAAACGACTCTCTCGGTACCAGAGCCACCTCTTGAATCGTAGCATCCAGGGTCTTTTCTAGATACCCTTTTTCAATAAATCTCTTCTTAATAATCTGAGCTTGTAACAGAAAGTCAGTTTCATTTGAGCAATTTCTTCTTACTCTAGCTATCTGGCCCTTGGGAATGTTCTTGAGCCACATAGGGTGGTGTCCACTGTTAGTGGGCAGGTAACTATTAGAGGCGGTGGGCTTGAAGTATACCTTAGTCCCCAAACTATTTCCCTGTCTGAAAATAGTGATATCCAAAAAATGAATATCACTCTGGCTATATTCACTAGTCAGTTTGATATTTTTCGTATTCAAATTAAGTTCACTGAGAAATCCCTGTAGAGAGTCCATAGATCCCTCCCAGATAAAAAACAGGTCATCTATGTATCTTTTATATACTAGGAGCTGCGGACGAGAAACTGAAAAGACGATCTTGTCCTCCCACTCTCCCATAAACAGGTTTGCTATACTGGGGGCAAATTTTGCCCCCATAGCAACACCTCTACATTGGGAATAAAACTGGCTATTGTACCAAAAGAAATTATGGCTCAAACAAAAATCTAGGGCGTTTCGTATAAACATTTTTTGGTTGTGCGGAAGATCATCTCTCTGGCAAATCGCCCAATTTAGAGCCAGGAGGGCATCATCATGTTGAATAATTGAATATAGAGATGCCACATCCGCTGTTACCAGATAAAGTTCCTGCCTGTCTGTTAAATCAATCTGCTGCAAACTCTGTAACAGACTTTTTGTATCCCTCAGGTATGCCCTAGTCCGCTTGACACTCTCTTGTAGGAAACAGTCCAGATACTGGCCCATCCGGGATGTAATTGACCCAATCCCATTAACGATCGGCATCCCCGGGGGGTTCTGTGTGTCTTTATGAATCTTTGGGAGGGTGTAGATTGTGGGTATTCTACTGGCACTTGGTACGAGATATCTCTTTTCTCGATTTGACAGCACGCCCATTGAGTATCCCATATCAACCAGACGCTTCAAATCCTTGGTATATTGTACAGTGGGATCTTTCTCTAATCTCACATAAGTGCTTCCATCACTCAACATTTCCATCAATTGGTCATGGTAGAATTCTTTGTTTAAAATCACAACCCCTCCCCCCTTGTCCGCGGGTCTGATAACTACATCCTTCCTTTCTTCCAACATAGTTATACCATCTAGAATGTGGCGCGGGTTAACATTCTTTTTGGGGACTAAATGCTCCAAATCCCGTATAACCAACCCCTTGAACACCTCAATTTGCTGATTTGCTCCATTAACAGGGTTAAACGGTGACTTGTTCCTCAGTCCACTATCTATAGGAACCGAGGCCACCGCACTAACAGGTTGGGAGTTTTTATTTAGGAAATACTTTTTCATATTGACCTTTCTAATGTATTTGTGTATGTCAATAAAAACATCAAATTTATTGATCGGCCTTTTCAGGCCACACTTCAAGCCCAGATGAAGAATATTGGTCTCCTTATGAGTCAAGGTAACATTACTCAGATTAAAGATACCCCCTACTCCTGTTCTCTCCTTCTTTTTTTGGACCCTTCTCCCGGCCCTGCATCCCCTTGCTCTTCTCTCCTTTGTCGGGGATAGTCGGGATAATTCCTTTCCCATTGTGGATACTCCCTCCATTGGGGTTCTTGATACAGTTGGCCCGGCTGCGGTCGTGCTGGTGGCCTCCCTCTCCGCTGAGGGTACCCCTGACCACGTTTCTGCCATCCTCTGCCTCTCCCTAAAAAAGGACGGGGGGATTGATAACTCCCTCTATCCACATTATCCCTTAGAGCATCAAACCTATTGTAAGTAGGGACCTGATAATAATTATCCGGGGGTGCATAGTACTGGGGATTGCCAGGACCCCTCCTCCTAGCACTATTTCTCCCATAATCAGTATCATTCCTGACAGGGATTGTGGGATCCCTTAATTGTCGATTAGAGCCCACTCCCCTTCCATTATCGCCATTCCTGGGGGTGGCAGGGGGCACATTATTAGGCGAGCCCTCTGGACATTCAGTTTGGACATTTCCTCCATTTCTCTCAATATTACCAGGAGTTTTAGTCTGTTGCCACAAATACACAGACTCAGATCTAAAATCTCCCAAATCTCTGTGGAATTTCTTGGTTTTCTTTTTCTGTGTATCCTTATCAACTTTCTCGAGCTTCTTTTTTATTCGGGTGTTAAAATCAATAACCTGCTGCGAATCTTTTAGGGGCTCAAGTTGTAGCCTCAGATCATTGATCCTAGCCTCCAACATAGCCATTTTCCTACGTTTCCGCGCTAATACTAGATCCTGTAGCTTGAACCCCATAGTGGTAAAGAACTCGTACCACTCTTTCATAGACTCAGGGTCATCTAGTCCATCCTGCGGGACTACATCCCACCTTAAACTTCTGACAATGATCTTTTCTTTAATATATTGTTCAAACGTACAGATATCCCACCATGTACGGACCTGTCTTTCTAACACATTTCCCAAGGCAGTTAGTAATCCATTAGTATTCAATTGTCAAGTCTGCTCATTAATCGCAAAAACATTACTGATGTCAATATTCCTACTACTGAGAAACTGTAAGGCGTCCATGGCTGCTGAGAAAAAAATATAAAAATATATAACAGAACAGTGTAAAATTCGGCCTATATTACACCACTCAGCGCCACAGAACCTCTAACCACATTAATCCAGATCCTTCAGTAGATAAAAGGACATACAAAGAGCTATCTACCTGACCCTCTGAAATAAAGATATAAAAACCAAGGGTAAGGAGAAAAAGAAAAGCAGCTGTTTAAAAAAGCAAGTAAATATAAATAAACAGTATATAGGACATACATATGATATTAGAGCATCCAATTAAGAGATAATCTGGACCACCTTAATACAGCACTTCTCTGGGCAATAGGGAGATGCAGGGGCTCCAAACCATTCAAAAAACGAGATAAGGCATATATAGCGTAATTCCGTTTTATTAATGATAAACACCATAACCACCTCCCCAATGCTAACAACGTACCAGATTATAGTAAAAACAGAGCAGATTAAATTACCGCAGCCGGGCCAACTGTATCAAGAACCCCAATGGAGGGAGTATCCACAATGGTAAAGGAATTATCCCGACTATCCCCGACAAAGGAGAGAAGAGCAAGGGGATGCAGGGCCGGGAGAAGGGTCCAAAAAAAGAAGGAGAGAACAGGAGTAGGGGGTATCTTTAATCTGAGTAATGTTACCTTGACTCATAAGGAAACCAATATTCTTCATCTGGGCTTGAAGTGTGGCCTGAAAAGGCCGATCAATAAATTTGATGTTTTTATTGACATACACAAATACATTAGAAAGGTCAATATGAAAAAGTATTTCCTAAATAAAAACTCCCAACCTGTTAGTGCGGTGGCCTCGGTTCCTATAGATAGTGGACTGAGGAACAAGTCACCGTTTAACCCTGTTAATGGAGCAAATCAGCAAATTGAGGTGTTCAAGGGGTTGGTTATACGGGATTTGGAGCATTTAGTCCCCAAAAAGAATGTTAACCCGCGCCACATTCTAGATGGTATAACTATGTTGGAAGAAAGGAAGGATGTAGTTATCAGACCCGCGGACAAGGGGGGAGGGGTTGTGATTTTAAACAAAGAATTCTACCATGACCAATTGATGGAAATGTTGAGTGATGGAAGCACTTATGTGAGATTAGAGAAAGATCCCACTGTACAATATACCAAGGATTTGAAGCGTCTGGTTGATATGGGATACTCAATGGGCGTGCTGTCAAATCGAGAAAAGAGATATCTCGTACCAAGTGCCAGTAGAATACCCACAATCTACACCCTCCCAAAGATTCATAAAGACACACAGAACCCCCCGGGGATGCCGATCGTTAATGGGATTGGGTCAATTACATCCCGGATGGGCCAGTATCTGGACTGTTTCCTACAAGAGAGTGTCAAGCGGACTAGGGCATACCTGAGGGATACAAAAAGTCTGTTACAGAGTTTGCAGCAGATTGATTTAACAGACAGGCAGGAACTTTATCTGGTAACAGCGGATGTGGCATCTCTATATTCAATTATTCAACATGATGATGCCCTCCTGGCTCTAAATTGGGCGATTTGCCAGAGAGATGATCTTCCGCACAACCAAAAAATGTTTATACGAAACGCCCTAGATTTTTGTTTGAGCCATAATTTCTTTTGGTACAATAGCCAGTTTTATTCCCAATGTAGAGGTGTTGCTATGGGGGCAAAATTTGCCCCCAGTATAGCAAACCTGTTTATGGGAGAGTGGGAGGACAAGATCGTCTTTTCAGTTTCTCGTCCGCAGCTCCTAGTATATAAAAGATACATAGATGACCTGTTTTTTATCTGGGAGGGATCTATGGACTCTCTACAGGGATTTCTCAGTGAACTTAATTTGAATACGAAAAATATCAAACTGACTAGTGAATATAGCCAGAGTGATATTCATTTTTTGGATATCACTATTTTCAGACAGGGAAATAGTTTGGGGACTAAGGTATACTTCAAGCCCACCGCCTCTAATAGTTACCTGCCCGCTAACAGTGGACACCACCCTATGTGGCTCAAGAACATTCCCAAGGGCCAGATAGCTAGAGTAAGAAGAAATTGCTCAAATGAAACTGACTTTCTGTTACAAGCTCAGATTATTAAGAAGAGATTTATTGAAAAAGGGTATCTAGAAAAGACCCTGGATGCTACGATTCAAGAGGTGGCTCTGGTACCGAGAGAGTCGTTTTTGGAGGAATCTCGGCCCTCTCGAAACAATGATGCCCAGGAGTGGAGCTTCATTTCAGGCTTCCACTCTCAATATAGAGAGGTGGAAAATATCTTTGCTACCCATTGGCATGTCCTATTGATGGACAAAACACTACATTCAGTGTTACCTCCCAAACCAGGTTTTATTTATAGAAAAGCATTAAGCTTCTCTGATAAAATAGTGAAAAAAGTATTGGATCCTCCTGCGAGGCCCCCTACTTTTTGGGAGAGAGATGGGTTCTTCAGTTGCAGGAAATGTAAAGCCTGTAAAGAAGTGAACAGGCCATTGAGGGCCCTAGATAGGTTTATATCGACCTCTAATAATAGAGAATTTGATATCAAGGAATTCATCACGTGTAACACCTCCCATGTAGTATATGCTCTGCAATGTCTATGTGGTCTTATGTATATAGGACGAACAAAGAGACTGCTAAAAATTAGAATTGCAGAGCATATAGCGAATATAAAATTGGGTTTTAAAGACCATAATGTCTCGCTCCATTTTAAATTGAAACATAATCGGGACCCCTCAGGTTTAAAATTTTGGGGCATAGACCACCTTAAGCCCAAGTGGAGGGGTTCCAATCTGGTTAGAGACCTATCCAAGAGGGAGACCCAGTGGATATTCTTGGCAGACACTTTAGCGCCAAAAGGGGTTAAATGTCGATCTGGACATTAATTGTTTTATAAGTGACTATTGAGTAGGAGTGGGTCTGTGATTAGGGCCATGTCAGGGTCTTGTGGATTTATTTACTTCTTTCTAGACATTAATTTTAATATTTGTGTTTTCATATATATTTGAGTTTTTGATATACCAATTTTCTTATTTATATACTATTTTATATAGTTTTATATACATAACCTTGACTCTCTGCGAGTGGCACTTTCTCTGAGTAGTTTTATCTTTTTTATCTTTTTTATTGTAGAGGTTTTATGAGTACTTGTAATAAGCTATTTTTAGACTACAATGTTTAGTTCATCTCTTACATGTAATGATCGTAATATGATAAGTAGAGCATTTATGTCTTATTATATATTATCATGCTGACATATTATCGCCTGTAATGGGTTAAAATAGAATCTGCAGACATGAGTATGTTAAAGATAGTATGTTTGGAATGCGGGTCTGCAGCCGTTATGAGACTCTGTACTGTTTACTGTTGTTATGGTAATCGTATGGTATGAAGTGCACTATGAGGCTTTTTGTCCCTCTCCCCCTCCTGTTGAATACTTTCGCTGTTTCCTTGGTGAGGTTGACGTGCACCTGTCAACCCCCTGAGGCTGTGATTGGATGCGGAGGTGAGAGACGGGAGAATTTAAGCCCGTATGTTTAGTCGTGTAGCCACGCCCTCTGTCGAAGTCAGGATATGATGAAACGCGTCAGAGCGTGGCTTACACGACGCAGGAAGTGACGCATCAAGGTCGGACCCGGAGCGAGGAAGTTATCACCGCTCTGTATATTGCGGAGACCGGTTCCAAACGGCCACGGTGCGGTGCATATTAATTTAATCTGCTCTGTTTTTACTATAATCTGGTACGTTGTTAGCATTGGGGAGGTGGTTATGGTGTTTATCATTAATAAAACGGAATTACGCTATATATGCCTTATCTCGTTTTTTGAATGGTTTGGAGCCCCTGCATCTCCCTATTGCCCAGAGAAGTGCTGTATTGAGGTGGTCCAGAATATCTCTTAATTTGATGCTTTGATTTTTAAAGTTCTGGTGAGTTTGACCCCCGAAGGGGAGTGTGTTCACATATGGTGGAGTAGGAATGTTCGGTGGAAGGTGCACGCTGTGACATGCTCTAGGATCTACTCGAACACTCTCTGCATCACAACTGATACTGCACTAGTCTAATGGACTTTTCATGTGTGTAGTTGGCCACACTTCTGTTTATGTTCAACTTAGCGCTGTTTTAGTATATGACTATCTAATATCATATGTATGTCCTATATACTGTTTATTTATATTTATTTGCTTTTTTAAACAGCTGCTTTTCTTTTTCTCCGTACCCTTGGTTTTTATATCTTTATTTCAGAGGGTCAGGTAGATAGCTCTTTGTATGTCCTTTTATCTACTGAAGGATCTGGATTAATGTGGTTAGAGGTTCTGTGGCGCTGAGTGGTGTACTATAGGCCGAATTTTACACTGTTCTGTTATATAGTCTTCCTAATCTGCCTCTTCCTATTCCGCGGCACTTCCTCCTCTTCGGCGAGCTGCTCCGTTGTATTCTGGGACATGTGTGTGTCCCAGAAAACAACAGGGCCATTCACAAAGTGTTGCGTGACTCGCGCATGCACAGTAGGAAACGGGCAGTGAAGCTGCAAGGCATCGCGGGCTCCCTGGACAGGTAAGTGTCCTTATTAAAAGTCAGCAGCTACAGTGTTTGTTTTAAAATTGTATCTGGCTCAACCATGCAATTCTGCAGCAACAGACTACCTACAATAGTAAGATACTGCTTGATGTTATCAGACCATAACTGGATCAGCTTTTCCCTACTGCAAGAATGCCTAATGAGTTAATGGAAAATAACCTCAATAATTTAAAAGATGATGTTATAGGCTTTTTCATGTTAACACATTGTGGAGCACTCTGTATTAGAATTGGAGGCCTAAATCAGAGGTAGCTTAACCATAATGTTCCACTATTGAAAAGAGCACCAAATATACTAGCGACTCTACATAAATGTATATAAATGTATATAAGGTAGATTCTTGTTTAGATAGATAACTATAAAATTTACTGCATTGATCTGTTTGAATTTAATTCTTAACCAAACAATTATAAGATGTCATATGCGACTAGAGACATACTTTCCTGTAATAAGATTATCTTAATGTTACGATGTAAAATTTTTCTCTTTACTCATTACATTCAATGTTTTCTGATAATCTTTAATAAAATACTTGAACAAGAATTGGGGGCCTAGGACTTGATCAATTCAGCCCCCGAGCTTAATGCTTAGTGCTGGGCTGTAACAAAAATAACTTTAAGACCCAACTCGGCTGCTGCTGTCTTGTTAATGATAGGGCTAAAAAGAGATTCTACAGTTATAGTTAAAGGCATTAAAGTTAAGCACAACCTATTTAACCACTTAAGGACCAGAAGGATTTGCCTCCTTAATGACCAGGCCATTTTTTACAATATGGTACTGTGTCGATTTAACTGACAACTGTACAATCTTGCGATGTTGTACCCAAACAAAATTGACATCCTTTTTTCCCACAAATAGAGCTTTATTTTGGTGGTAATTGATCACCTCTGCTTTTTTTTTTTTTTTTTGCACTATAAACAAAAAAAGAGCGAAAATTTTGAAAAAAAAAACCTAAATTCTTTACTTTTTGCTATAATAAATATCAAAAAAAAAAAGAAGTGAAAAAAATAATTTCTTCATCAGTTTAGGCCGATATGTATTCTTCTACATATTTTTGGTAAAAAAAAATGCAATAAGCGTATATTGATTGGTTTGCGCAAAAGTTATAGCATCTACAAAATAGGGTACAGATTTATGCAATGAGTCAAACATAAATTTGCCTGCACTATTCTATGAGCACACTAGAGGGTGCTACATAAGGAAACTTTGCACTTAGTTGATACTGGACGAATGTTCCCATTGAAAAATTTCCCCTCCATTTCTGTTTGACAACTCAAGATCTTAGATTTAAATCTCCCTAGCGGGTTCATAGACAGCAATAAAATCCATAAAAAATAATAAAACAGATAAAATGTGCATTACTGTAAATCTTCTTTACCTCTAAAGCTATTTATAATGATATTTTGTCTAAGCATAAAATTTGATTAATTGAAGTTTTAATACATTTTTAAACTTATAAAACAATTGATTTTAAAACACATCAAGGTCTAATTGTTGGTTTAAATTGTAAAAACAAAAGGTGTAATATATTAATCAAAATACAATACTAAACAATTGTGTTGAATCTGGTATAATTGTAAAATGTTTTGTTAATCTTATTTATTACTAAATATTATCTTCCATGTTGAAAGGCTAGCCATTATAATCTCACTGTAAACAAATTTTACGCTATAATTAACATATAATTTGTAGATAACTTCAGTACATAAGCTCTGTTTTGAAAGGTTTAATAGTCCTTGACATTGCCGTGTGAATGGTAATTCATGCACAAAGCATGTGACAACTTTTCATGTGAAGAAAAAAAAATAAGGGAGGGGGGAAATGACCGAAGTTTAGAATTTTATGATAAATGCCTTCGTGCTCCATTTCTCTTCAAAAATGATGCATGATTAAATATTTAAGACTACTGAACACCAAATAATACAAAACTACATTGTATACTACTGTAATGTATTTTGCACTTTAGTAATCTAAAGTAGTTTTGGATTTCTGGCATTTATCATTTTAACACTTGCAACTAAACTCAAAGCAGATATAAAAGTCATAACTTAATCCTGTTATATAACATTAAAATGAACTATAATTAGTATCCAAATCTGTCTTTATATTAGCCTCCTGGAGCTGTCTGCACTGCATAGCTAATACTGAGAGACTGATTGTTGTTGCCTTACACAATGAAGAAAGCACAGAGATGATTTATTCAATCTATTGCAGTAACTTTATAGCACAATTCATGTTAATAGAGGACCTCATGGCAACTATCTAGGACGAGGATGAAAAATTCAGAGAGACTTGGATACCCTTGATAGGGTTTATGGACTCCTCCAAATATAAAGAAGTGTTAACCAGCTGAACTCAATAATGTACTCTACAAAGTCCCCCCCCCCCCCCACACACACACACAAACACACATCTGAGAGATCTGCAGGGCACACATGTGCTGTCCCCTTGGCAGCTTCCCTCCAACATCCCAAGGCAGGTGCTGACACAAAATTGGTGGTACAGTTGAAACAGGAAAATTATAATGATTAAAATATGATAGTAAAAAGAGGCTCAAGCTGGGCCAATATATGATAGCAGAGTGCAGTCACCACTGAGGCACAGTAGTAAGGCTACCTTCTCAGAAATATTTCACTAATTGACCACAATGTCATTACTGCATCACTGGAGTCATCTGAAGCGTGCCTCTTGTTTTTTTGTTTTTTTTAATGTCTTTTTAATTTAATAACCACACCAGTCATCCTCACCTTTAAATGTATATTTGACCTGAATGTTTGATACATTTTTTTACCCCAAAAATAACTATCTTGATATAGGAACAGTAGAGGCATGAGTCTCTTGAATGGAATCATCAATGTATTTATTACACAACATCTAAACTCACCAATCTTTTATTCTAAATTTTTCTTCCATCCATCTAGGCATCCCCATCTCATCTCTCATTCCATTCCTCCCTTTATCCATCCCTACCTTTGTGAAAGAAGCTTACAAACAGTGCAGAGCAAATGGAACTCTATAAAAATTACTATAATACTGACTTGCAATTTCTAGTAAGGAGTCCCTGAGATATGACTGTTAGATAGTTTTATATAATGTATCCAGCATCAGATATTGGGATAGAGTGTAGATATAGCACTTTACTAATATAAGACATTTAAGACAGATCATGTCTAGCATAAGCTCCCATATGAAGTGAGACTTTTGCTGACAAAGTTATACATAAGTTAAGTTATAAGTTATTAAAAATGTCACTAATTTTCAGTGTTCTAAATGGTGCAGAAATGATAAAATCAAAGAAAACTATTATTAAAATTATACAAGATGTACTGCATATAGCGGCAACAGTTTGCGCAGCGCTTTACAATATAAAGGGAGACGATACAGTTCAATACAGAAGGAATAAGAGGGGCCATGTTAATGGAGCTTACAAATCTAAAGGGGGGGGGGGGGTGGTACAAAAGGTAATAGCTGTGGAGGATATTCTGATGGAGGTGGGAAAAGTACAGTTTTTAGGTGGAAGAGTGGTAGGCTTCCCTGAATAAATTAATTTTCAAGGATCGCCTAAAGGCGGACAGGGTAGGAGCTAAGTGGACATACTGGGGTAGGGCCTTCCAAAGGATGGGAGAGGTTCTGGAGAAATCTAGAAGGTAAGCATGGGAGGAGGTAACAAGGAACTAGAAAGCAAGATGTCTTAGGAGGAGCAGAGAGGACAATTTGGGTGATATCTGCAGACGAGGTTGGTGATGTAGCTGGGGGCAGTGTTGTGCATGGATTTGTATGTTGTGGATAGTATTTTGAATTTTATATGTTGAGCTAGTGGAAGCCAGTAAAGGGATTGGCAGAGGGGAGCAGCAACCACGGATCGGTTAGTAAGATGTATAAGTCTAGTAGCAGCATTTATAATAGACTGAAGGGGAATAGCCTGTGTAAAGGTAGGCTAGTTGGGAGAGGGTTGCAGTAGTCAAGGCCAGAGAAAACCAGGAAGGGAATAAGTTGGTTTGTGTTTCTGTTAGTTAAGAAGGGGCAAATTCTGGAAATGTCGCAGAGGTTAAGGCACCAAGATTTAGCTAGTAATTGGATGTGGGGCCCGAGGGAGAGTTCAGAGTCTAGAGTTACATCCAGCACCCTGGTGTATGTGAAAGGACCAATATTGTGTTAATAATCCAAATAGTAAAGTCACGAGGGAGGTATCAGGGAGGAGGAAATGTTACAAGCTCAGTTTTAGACAGACTGATTTTGAGGAAATGGTGTGACATCAATACTGATATGTCGCTCAGTAAATTTGTGAAAAGATTGAGGGGGTGAGCTGGGTAGTAAAGAGATTGATTAGGGTGTTGTCGGTAAAGGTAAAGGTGGTATTGCAAGCCATGGGAGGTTATCAGCTGACCCAGGGAAGAGGTGTAGAGAGAGAGAAAATGCAGGGCCCAAGGACAGAGCCTTAGGTTACCTCAACAGAAAGAGGAAGAGGAGAGGAGGAGATAGAGTTGTATATGATACTGGAGGTGCCCTGAGATAGGTAGAAGGAGAACCAGGAAAGAGCAGAGCTGCAGAGACCAAGGGAGTGGAGTTTATTGAGGAGGAATGGATAGTCTACTGTGTCAAAGGCAGCGGAAAAGTCTTATGCCCCGTACACAGGAGCGGATTTTCCGTCGGAAAAAACTTGGATGGTTTTTCCGACAGAATTCCGCTCAAGCTTGCCTTGCATACACACGGTCACACAAAAGTTCTCTGAATTTTCGACTGTCAAGAACGTGGTGACGATGAGCTGAGAAAATGAAGTTCAATGCTTCTGAGCATGCGTCAAATTGTTGCCGAGCATGCTTAGGAATTTTGCGTGTCGGAATTTGTACAGACGATCGCATTTTCGGATAGGAACTTTTCCCGGCCGAAAAATAGAGAACATGCTCTCAATCTTTTGCTGGCTGGAATTCCGCCAGCAAAAGACTGATGGGGCATACACAGGGTCGCATTTTCTGACAAAAAGCTGACATCGGAGTTTTGCTGGCGGAATTTCCGATTGTGTGTACGCGGCATAAGGGTATGAGTGTAGAGTATTGGACATTGGTTTAAGCATTTAGTAGGTCACTAGTGAGTTTTAGTATGGCAATTTTAGAGGAATATTGTAGGCAGAAACCAGACTGTAGGTGGTTGTTATCAGTGAGGTAGCAACTCATACGGTTGTGGACAAGGTGCTCAAGAAGCTTGGAGGCAAATGGGAGCGGAGAGTTGGGTCTTAAGTTGTTCAAGCAGGTGAGGTCCAGAGAGGGTTTTTTTGAGCATGTTGGAGAGGGGAGGGAAAGGTGCCAGTGGAGAAGGAGAGATTGAAGATAATGTAAGAGCAGGAAAAGGGCCTGTGAGGGGACAGGGTCCAGGGGACAGGTGAGGAGGTGGGTCCAATCATGTTCAAGGAAAATGTTGTAGTAGAGCCGCATTGTTAAAGCACTCTGAATGCCAAGCAAAGCAGCTCTCATTAAATAAAGTAGTTAGCTTACAATCCTGTACACACAAGTGAGTTTGCACTGCTTTGCTGTGCTGTGCTTTAAAACTTATACCCCATTCACTTTCAATATGCTTTGCTGCATCTCAAAGCCCCCATAGAAGTTTATGGCCGCATGTAGACTTGCTTTGCTGTTTGAAGCAATAAAAAGGCAGTGAGGAGGTGTTGCTTCTTCATTGCCTGTTTTAACCCCCTAGTGACCGATCAACCGTGCCACAATTGTGCATGGTTGCCGGGCAGTTGCAGCGCAGCCCCATTCACTTGAATGCATGACAGGGGATATCATTGCTGTAGGATATGTACACCCCTGCCCATTGCCTCAGTAGCAACGGGGAGAGCAGTTGAGGGGCAGTTAAAAACACTTTACCACCCCTCACTCATGTATAAAAAAAGCCTATGATAGCGCTTCCTAACTAGTTGTTAAGGAGGCTTACTCAGTGTTATTTGTGCTTTGTGTTCATGTCCAGGCTGTGATGTTCAGCAGGAAGAGCAGCAGGAATGTGACTGGGGACTGTAGCGGGGTATCAGCAGATATTACACATGGTGTACAGCAGGGAAGTGATACAGCAGGAAGGTGAGCTGGGACCGGAGAGAAAACTGAGTGGTAAACTGAGAGTCGGAGAATCAGTAGAGTGGGAAATCAGATCAGAGAGCAGGGGATCAGCAGAATGGAGGATCCAAAGGAGATCAGCAGAGCCGAGTTACAGAATAGAAGTGGGGGAAGGTATTGTGGGCAGGGAGATTACTACTGAACAAGGGGTGGGGGTGGTACTACTGAGAGGGGAGAGGGATACTACTACTGAGGAGGGGTGAATGTACTACAGAGCAGGGGGGTGGTTGGGAATGTACTACTAAGTGGGTGAGGTACTACTGAGCAGAGGAAGGGTGGGGGTTATGGGAATTTACCACTGAGTAGGGACCGAGGAGATGGTAATGTATTACTGAGCGGGGGGTACTACTGAGAAAAAGGATACTTACCTCATAAATAGTCATGGGCCATGCCAGCAGGGGCAGTCGGCTGGAAGATGACGATACAGTGCTGAGGAGGCTGTCGGTGGCCCTCAGGAGTGCTACCTTGTCTGGGGGGGTCTCTGCCTTGAACCTGGGGACAGATGCTGGAAGGATCCTGCCAATACACACGGGAGGGAGGAAGCCCTTCCTAGATGCATGGGAGCAAGTGAAGACAGATTAAGTAGATCAACAATGTTGGGGACTAACAAGGGGGGAGACTGCCAAGTGTAGCCAGTCTCCCTGAAGACAGCAGTGTGCTCAAGTCTTTATTCTTCCCTGAGAGATCTCCTGAGAGTCAGCCAGGTGTGCTGCGGAAGAGTCAGCCGAGAGGGCTGGTGAAAAGGCAGTCAGGAGGACTGGTGTGAAAGTTAGTTTGGATGGCTAGTGGGGCAGCTGCAACCTGGTGGGTTGGCAGTGCCTGAAGAGTGTGGTGCTGGGTTCAGTGGCCACAGAAGTGAATGTAACAAGCTGTTTCACTCCATTTTTTGCTACACAACAAGGGCTATGAGTTCCTGCTTGTAAAGGGTTATTGCTACAATCTGATTGAGATCCTGTCAGATTATTCTATAGTGATTCAGCTGGAGCCAGCAAGTGTGTGCAGGAGGCAAGTGAAGGAGACTATATATAGGAAGATGTTCCTGAAGTTTTGCTGAAAGTTTTGCTGAAGTCAAGTGGGCATCCCATAACCTCCCAACTCCTAATAAGTAACAAAAACAAAGTCACAGACTGTTCTCTGCCTGTGGGAGCTTGTGAAATTTTGGTGTGCCTGGCTGTGCAGGAATGGGGGATCCAAGCTCATCAGCAGTCCCTACGGGGGGGGGGGGGGGGGGGATGCTACATAGTATTCATTTATTTTTTAGTGCAAATTTTTTTAATGAATTAATTTTATGTTACAAGCTGAAATTGTCAAAGGTTCTGTAGATAGCTTAAAGTAGGTGGCTTATAAACCTTTAAACAAGGTGGTACCTTATAATTGTCAAAGCCTCATAAAACACTGAATGTATGCTTTTAATTTGCAGGAATTGTCAGTTTTATTGTATCATTTTGTGTTTTCCGGCTAATATACTTTTTTAATAGTGACAGCTCATTACAAGTTTTATATATAAATAATTCTTTAATGGCAGAGCAAGGCTTGGACTTTTAATATTGGTAATCTCTCTTTTGTGTACTTGTGAACCAATAGTCTTACAAAATTTTCTCCCATTTTTAAATGTAAAAATATATTTAGGAGTACACTGGATAAATAAACAAATGCTAGCCTCAGGTTTTATGCAGAGGATATCTGCTGTCAGACTGATTAGGATCATGCACCTTTAGGGTTAGGAAGAGAAACTGAGAATTATTTTTGAAAAAGTGGGGAATAATTTTTGGAGCATATTTTAACAAACAACTAATTCCTACCATGAAAACATGTAACATAATTCATCAAAACTTGTGTAAGCATGCTCTATTAAAGCAGGTAGAAAACCACAGTTGATGGAAATAAAATAAATAAAATAAATTAAAAAATCCCCTGCAAGGCAATGTCATATAGTGCTAGTATGCGTCGCATACTAGCACATTATGAGAGACTTACCTTAGAACAAAGCCCACCAGTGCCGTGCTGTCACTGCTGAGAGGGCTGACATCTTCCTCTGGTCTTCCTTCCGGGTTCACCGCGTCCTCCGCCTACATGAGTGGCCCGGAGCATGATGGCGTTACTCCTGCGTGGGAGCTGCAAGTTTATGGCATGGGCTCTGAAAGTCCGGCACTGTATGCTGGACCTGCAGAGAGCATGCAACCATAACGTCACCGGCTGCATGCACTCTGAATATCTCCTGAACTGTGCAAGTTTAGGAGATATTCACAATACCTACAGGTAAGCCTTACTATAGGCTTGTCTGTAGGCACAATTAGTAGATCAGTGTTTGCTACCACTTTACCTTCCACACTGCAAGTGTGGAAGGTAAATTGGTAGCAAGTGTTCTAATTTACTATCGCTGTTTTCTAGCTGGTCTAAAACCACTTTTGACGTAAAGGGACACTTTTTGGTTGCTATGGACAATCTCCAGTTTCCAGGCAGAAAGAACAGTAAATATCATATAAAACTGCATGCAGGGCACTGGACATACCGCTAGGGACAAAAGAGATGTGAAATAATTTCATACAGTAATGTTATCTGTAAGATTACAGTGTACTGTATGTATTATGATTTTTACATTTTTTGAATTTGCCGCCAGGTTCCGCCCCCGTACGTCGCGACGCTTGCAGTGAACGGAGCCCGGCACACAGAGGCTTGGGGTGGAGGACAGAGCCCGCAGACATAGCGGGGGGACATCGCAGGATCCTGAGGACAAGATAAGTACACTGCACCAGGATCCTGCAATGCATCCCGAGTGTGGCTCTGGGTTACCTCTAATGATACTGAAATTTAACCCTGAGCCACACTCGGGAAAACTGCCAGGGAGGTTAAGACCATTGGCAGCCAATGGAAGTAAAAGAGGAGTTGATTTACTAAAAGTGGAGAGCGCAAAATCTGGTGCAGTTGTGCATGGTAGTCAGTCAGCTTATAGCCAGCTTGTTCCATTAGCTTTTGACAAAAAAACCCCCCCAAAAAACTGGTAGCTGGTTGGTTTCTATGCAGGGCTGCACCAGATTTTGCACTCTCTACTTTTAGTAAATCAACCACAGAGTGTCTTTACAGCTTTACCACACCACCACCAATGCATTATTGTGACTAGCACATGAAGAAATTTCCCATTTTTTTTCTAATTCAGATATTCTACAGGTTGACTTTCCGAAGAAGATAAGTGCTGCGGTACTGATTTTATAATTTTTTGTTGTTCTTCTAAGTGTGTATGACGAATAGGCCCATGTGTATAATATTTTTTATGGGAAGAAAATGTACTTTTATAAAAATTGGTTTGAGTTATGTTATGCTTTTAGTTTTCATACAAACTCTGCTTTGCATAGTTATTTTTTAACGTGGTAGCTAGTGCTGCATTTAAAGTGTATTTCCACTTTTGCAGTCAAATTTAAAAAAAAAAATCACTTTATGATTGTTATGTGTTCCCATTTACACTTTCTTTTTTAGGAGAAAATGTCATGGCTGACTGTACTGTAAGCACTTCTCACCAAGTTAGTGTGATTTGTCCCAATAGAAAGCCTTATGCCGCGTACACACGGTCGGACTTTTCAGCTACAAAAGTCCGACAGCCTGTCCGACAGACTTTCGACGGACTTTTGGCGGACTTTCGACGGACTTGCGGCGGACTTTCTAACGAACAGACTTGCCTACACACGATCACACAAAAGTCCGTCGAATTCTTACGTGATGACGTACACCGGACTAAAATAAGGAAGTTCATAGCCAGTAGCCAATAGCTGCCCTAGCGTGGGTTTTTGTCCGTCGGACTAGCATACAGACGAGCGGATTTTTCGACCGGACTCGAGTCCGTCGGAAAGATTTGAAGCATGTTTATAATCTAAAGTAGAGGCTAAAAAAGTCAGTTGAAAGTCCGGAGAAGCCCACACACGATCGGATTACCAGCCAGCTTTAGTCCGTCAGCGTCCGTTGGACTTTTGTAGACGAAAAGTCCGACCGTGTATACGCGGCTTTAGAACAAGCTCCCTCTCATTGGGGGTTATTTACTAAAACTTGTGCACACAGAACCTGGCTTAGCTGTGCATAATAACCAATCAGCTTCTAACTTTAGCTTGTTCATTTAGGCCGGGTTCACACAAACGTTCCGACATTGGGAGCTCATGTCGCATGACATGTGAAAATCAATGTTTCCCTATGGGAGCCGTCTTAACTGGTCTGACACAAGTCAGTCCGACTTTGAAAATGCTCCCATACTACTTTGGTCCAAGTTTGATCCTACTTCAGCCCATTGACTATCATTGAAGTCAAATCGCTGTCTTGTATGATGCGACTTTGGCATGCGACTTGTGCTCTGATGATCTTGAGGGAGAACTCCACGCCAAATTTTAAATAAAAAACCAGCATGGGTTCCCCCTCCAAGAGCATACCATCCCCTTGGGTCTGGTATGGATTTTAAGGGTAACCCCCTACACCAAAAAAAGGCGTGCGGGTCCCCCCAAATCCATACCAGACCCTTATCTGAGCACGCAGCCCAGCCGGTCAGGAAAAGGGGTGGGGATGAGCAAGCGCCCCCCTCCCAAAACGTTCCAGGCCGCATGCCCTCAACATGGGGGGGTGGGTGCTTTGGGGCAGGGGGGTGCCCCCCCACCCCAAAGCACCTTGTCCCCATGTTGATGAGGACAAGGGCCTCTTCCCAACAACTCTGGCTGTTGGTTGTCGGGGTCTGCGGGCAGGGGGCTTATCAGAATCCGGGAGCCCGCTTTAATATGGAAGCCCCCAGATCCCGGCCCCCACCCTATGTGATTTAATATGGGGTACATCGTACCCCTACCCATTCACCTAGGAAAAAAAGTGTCAATAAAAAAACACACTAGACAGGTTTTTAAAGTAATTTATTAGGCAGCTCCAGGGGTCTTCTTACGACTTCGGGGGTCTCTTCCTTCTTCTCCGCGCTCTCCAGCCTCTTCTCCACGCTCTCCAGTTCTTCTCCCACTCTCCGGTATTTTTTGCCGGGCTCCTCCGCTATCTTCTGCTCTTTTGCCGGCTATTTTGCTAGCGGTGGCCCATCTTCTCTGTCGTCTTCTTCTCCCTGGTCTTCTTTCGATGTTGACACGACGCTCTCTCCCGCTGTAATGCCGTGTGCGTGTTGCGCAATGACTTATATAGGCGTGGGGCGGGGTCACCGGGTGATGTCACCCGGTGACCCCACCCCCTTATGACATCACGGCCCGTGGCATGATGGGTGGTGACGTCATAAGGGGGCGGGGTAACCGGGTGACATCAGCCGTTGACAACGCCCCATGCTTATATAAGTCGTTGCGCAATGCGCACACTGCATTACAGCGGGAGAGAGCGTCGTGTCAACATCGGAAGAAGAGAAGAGGGAACAAGACGACGGAGAAGACCGGGCCACCGCTAGCAAAAGAGCGGACAAAAGAGCAGAAGATAGCGGAGGAGCCCGGCAAAAGATACTGGAGAGCGGGAGAAGAACCGGAGAGCGCGGAGAAGAGGCCAGAGAGCGCAGAGAAGAAGGAAGAGACCCCCAAAGTCGTAAGAAGACCCCCGGAGCTGCCTAATAAATTACTTAAAAACCTGTCTAGTGTGTTTTTTTATTGACACTTTTTTTCCTAGGTGAATGGGTAGGGGTACGATGTACCCCATATGCATTCACATAGGGTGGGGGCCAGGATCCCTTATTAACCACTTAAGGACCAGCCTCGTTTTGGATTTTAGGTGTTTACATGTTTAAAACAGGTTTTTCTGCTAGAAAATTACTTAGAACCCCCAAACATTATATATGGTTTTTCTTCTAACACCCTAGAGAATAAAATGGCGGTCATTGCAATACTTTTTTTTGCACCGTATTTGCGCAGCGGTCTTAAAAGCGTACTTTTTTTGGAAAAAATTCACTTTTTTGAATAAAAAAATAAGACAACAGTAAAGATAGACCAATTTTTTTTTATATTGTGAAATATAATGTTACGCCAAGTAAATTGATACCCAACATGTCACGCTTGAAAATTGCGCCCGCTCGTGGAATGGCGTCAAACTTTTACCCTCAAAAATCTCCATAGGCGACATTTAAAAAATTCTACAGGTTGCATATTTTGCGGTACAGAGGAGGTCTAGGGCTAGAATTATTGCTCTCGCTCTACCGGTCGCGGCGATACCTCACATGTGTGGCTTAACCACCATTTTCATATGCGGGCGCTACTCGCGTATGCGTTCGCTTCTGCGCGCGAGCTCGTCAGGACAGGGGGGTTTTAAAAATGTTTTTTTTTATTTTTATTATTTATTTTACAATATTTTATTTATTTTATTTATTTTTACACTGTTTAAAAAAAAAATGGTGTCACTTTTATTCCTATTACAAGGAATGTAAACATCCCTTGTAATAGAAAAAAAGCATGGCAGGACCTCTTAAATATGAGATCTGGGGTCAAAAAGACCTCAGATCTCATATTTACACTAAAATGCAATAAAAAAAAAAAAAAAAGTCATTTAGAAAAATGACATTTGAAAAAATGTGCCTTTAAGAGGCGTGGACGGAAGTGACGTATTGACGTCGCTTCCGCCCAGCAGTGTATTGGAGACGAGTGAGCGCCATCTTGGCCTCACTTGTCTCCAGACACACCACAGGATAGGACGCGATCGCCTCCACCGATACCGACGGCTCCGGTAAGCGGCGGAGGGCACCGGATCGCGGCGGGAGGGGGGGCCCCTCTCCCGCCACCGCTAAAAGTGATCTTGCGGCGAATCCGCCGCACGAAAATGGGGATACTGGGGTTATGGCAGCTAGCTGCTGCCATAACAACGATATCCCCATTCAAAGTTTGGACGTACATCGTCGTGCGGCGGTCTTGAAGTGGTTAAAAGGGGCTCCCGGATTCCGATAAGCCCCCCGCCCGCAGATCCCGAAACAACCAACGGCCAGGGTTGTCGGGAAGAGGCCCTTGTCCTCATCAACATGGGGACAAGGTGCTTTGGGGTGGGGGAGCCGCAGGGCACCCCCTTCCCCAAAGCACTCACCCCCATGTTGAGAGCATGCGGCCTGGTACAGTTCAGGAGGGGGGGCTCGCTCGTCCCCACCCCCTTTCCTGACCGGCCGGGCTGCGTGCTCGGATAAGGGTCTGGTATGGATATTGGGGGGACTCCCACGCCGTTCTTTCGGCATAAGGGGTTCCCCTTAACATCTACACCAGACCTAAGGGCCTAGTATGTTCCTGGACGTGAATTCCCTCTTGCTCTCGCTGCAATAGGAAAATGTGTTTTCCCTATTGCAGCGAGCGCCAGATGTACAGTACCCTGTCGCCGAGAACCAGCGCGGGATCGCGCTGGAAACACATTTTCATGGGCAGGTACTGTATGTCACAAGAGCTGATTAGCTCTGATTGGCCACAGGCAAAGTCGCCTGTCCTGGGGGCGACTTGAAGTCGTGTTGTAAATCGCCCAAAGTCACATTGAAGTCATCTTTAAGTTGCCTTGCAAAGTCACGCTGAAGTCGTGTTCCCCTTTGGGATTCAGCACTTAAGCTTTGACAATACTAGAAGCTGATTAGTTACTATGTCCAGCTGCATCAGATTCTGTGTGCACCGGTTTTAGTAAATCACCCCCATTATGCCTCAGACATACAAACAAGATAAAAAGATAGAAAAAGAAAATCTACAAGCTCGTATCATTTTGTAACTGTCTGTGAGTATGAGAGGTCGGAAGTATGTTGGATTTATACATTAATTTAAATATAAAAATAGATAGTTTAAATATATGTTAAATCAAATTTTGCAATCAAGCAAAAGTGAAGCTAAAGTTTTATTAGAAAATGTTTCTGTTATACTTTTTTTAAATCAAAAAAAGGTTTTGCTTTCCTTTCCAGCAGAAAATTCATGTTACACAAGCTACTAAAAGATGTTTGTTAATTGCTTTAGTCATGCTTTAATCATGTGAGGTAGGGGTTAACAATCCTGAATTCCTTTAGGTATTAATGAAACTTATTGCTTGTGACTACTGACTTCCAATCATGAGATTTAGTCTGTCATGAAAGAATAACTGAACTCTTTAAAAAGTGCAAAACAAAAAGCCCACATTTGATGAAAATGTGACAAAAAATGACATGTGAACACAAACTGCATATACTGTTTTATTGTATTCATTCTTTCGTTTTTTTTTTTTTTTATAAATGAGGAAATACTTAGGACCATACAATTTAGCTGCTAACTAGACTGAACCATGGCTAGAATTCTTTTTCATGCATTAGAATAAATATTAATACAATTTCATTGTGTAAAGCCTAACATTAAAAGTGAAATGGAGCATAGTGCTCATTTATTTACCATGCTCAGATGAAAACGTAGACCCTTTAACTCCATTTACCACAACTTCATTGATTCCTGGACATGCCCAGGGAAGATAGGTTCCTTAGTTTCCCTGCCTCAGCAGCTCAAAGAGGTCACACCTGATGAGGAAGAGGTAGCTGAGCAAGTGATCTGCAGCCAGATGTGCTGCCACCCCACTGTAAGAATAAAGCCTTTGTCCTTGGGCCTTGAATCCCTTCAGCTGGTCGTCTGTATTAGGCTAGGTTCATACATATGCAGCTCTGTAAGCATTTTAGAAATCACAATTTGCATGGGAACCTCAAGTGCAGTGTGGTTCCCAGCGTGGGTATGATTTCCAGTAGGATTAATGTCACCCACTTGCATCCAGTTAATTTTTCTGTGTGGGTGGTTGCGGCTGCAGGTACAGGTGTGGACCCAGTGTGGGAACCACCTAAACAAATGTGAACCTAGTCTTACCAGAGCTGCCTTGGACCTCACTGTAAGAGACACTGTTTAGGAGGATAATAAGTAGCTGTTTGCTTTCTGAACTGTTACTGAAGGGATTTTCAGCTAGACTCTTTGTTGTTGCGAACAATCCATATTTGTGCAGGTTTCATAATCTGTTGTGTATTATTCTGCATGATATGTATGCCATACTGAGCAGAGCCATCTTAACCTCCCTGGCGGTATTCCCGAGTGTGGCTCGGGGTGAATTTCAGTACCAAAAGCGGTAACCCCAAGCCACACTCGGGATTGCATCGCAGGATCCAGGCAAAATTACTTACCTTGTCCCCAGGATCCTGCGATGGCTCCCTGCTGTGTGTGTGCGAGCCGTGTTTCCGCTTGATCTATCACAGTGCCGAGCTCCGTTCCCTGCGAGTGTTACCACGCACTGGGACAGAGCACGGCTCCAAATTCAAAAAGTTAAAAACACATTACACATACAGTACACTATAATCTTACAGATTACTGTATCACATTATTTCACATCCCTTTTGTCCCTAGTGGTTTGTCCAGTGCCCTGCATGCGGTTTTTTATTATAAATACTGTTCTTTGGGCCTGGAAATTGGATATTGTCCATAGCAATCAAAGAGTGTCCCTTTACATCAAAAGTGGTTTTAGACAAGCTAGAAAACAGCAATAATAAATTAGAATCACTTGCAGAATTGAGTGATAGTGATTTGTGGGGAAATCCGTCATCAAACACTGAAAGTAATGACAGCGACAATTCTGCAACTGAGCAAATTTCAGTGTTTTTGATTTGATTACATTATTGAATAATTTTTATTATTATTATATTATTATTTGTTATAATTATTTATAGTTATTTATTATATTATATTTTATGATTTTGTGTTTCAAACTGGGATGTCTACTAGACTCTTGTTTGGACAGATTTAAGTGTGTTATTCCTAAGAATTACAGGCCTACAATATAAAATGCCAAATTTCCATGCAAAACATTGTACTGCTTCGAGCTTCAAAAATCTGACATATTCATACCACCAGGGAGGTTAATAACAGCATGGGCCCCTGGGCAAAGTAATGTACTAGGGCCCCTACCAGGGAGATGGTGACCTGTGGCACGCTATGTGCGTGATTGCAATGAGAGGGCGTGGCTAAATGATGCTACATATTGGACGTGGCTTTTGAGTCTGATTAGATACAAAAAATATACACAACCAGGGAATTATCCCAAATTAAATTCACCCCCTATACACACTGTCCCCGCCTTCTCTACACACTGCCCCACTGACTCTTTTTCCCTGTACACACTGCTTCCACTTCTTTTTGAAACTATCCCTCTCCCTGTACACACCGCCCCCCTGACATAAATGCCTCTCCCAGCCTATCAGCGGCCTGTATTTATGTATGACTGTACACAGAATATGGGATGCCCACTTGATCAGTGTAGTAAAGTCTTCAGGGACAACTATATATGCACAGTATATACACTACTCTGCCTCCTGCACAAACTTGCTTGCAAATTTTCTTCAACTCTTCCAGCACAACTCTTGCTCGTGGAACTACAACACCCAGGACCAGCTAGCACTGTTTGAATGGTCTAATGAAGGCTCAATTAGACCAGTAGCAAATGCTCCCTTACAGGCAGGGCCTGTGGGCCCCTTTGGTGAATCAAAGAAAGTCCTAATGCCCAGCTGTCCTATTGGTGGCTACTGCTCCCAGTACCACCTCTTCCAGAACTGCCAGCCCACCTGGTTGCAGCTGTCCCTTTCTCCTGTTCCACCACAGTCCTCATGACTGACTCTGCATCCATCCCAGACTTCTCTCACCCAGTGCTCTCAGGCTGCCTCTCATTTCTCCCAACTGTGTGTCACTCACCAGCCCACCTGGCCATCTTCCTCCCTGGAGATTTGCCCAGCAGTGTACTCTTGCTGTCCTCTCCTTGCTCCAGTGCCTCCTAGTCAGTATCTCTCCGTGTGTCATGAGAAGGGTCCCTTCGACACCCAAGCCCAGGTGTGAGTTCACTCCCCCCAGACTAGGGGGTTACTCTTGAAGGCCTTCCACAGCCTAACAATCCATCTCTAGCTTCCATCCAAACTCCTCTGCCCCCAGCTTGGTAGAACCTGAGTATTTGAGGGGATTGGTCAGAGCCCTCATGAATACTCCAGGCTGCTCCACCCTACTTCCCCTCCCATTCTTCTAAAAGTCTCCAGTGAGTTCTAGAAGTAGTGAGGAGCAGTGGTGGCCCATGCACTGTGGGCGCACGGGCGCCGGCCCTCCATCCATGCGCCCGGCCCCTTTCAGGATGCCAGACACATGGATTCCTATGGCGGGGGCAGGAGGGGGTGGTAGGCTTCAAAATAGGGTGGGCATGGGGCGCAGAGCATTCGCCCTCATCCCACCCAATTGTGTGACGATAGCAAATTCATTTTCACTATTTTCACACTAACCTTCCTCCCTGCCAATCAGAAGGCAGGGTGTCAGACCTGTTTCCTGATTGGCCAAAGAGCTAGGCCACCCTATTGGATGCCTGGCGCTTAGGAAGAGGAGTGAAGGAGACACACGCTGGAGCGGAGGTCGTCGCCGCTCTGGTGCACCGAGAGGAGCTGCTGCCTGGCGGTAAGTGCCAGGGGGTCTGTCTGTCGGAGCCGAGTGCGCAGGGTGGGGGGGTTGGGGGGTGCTGTCAGAGCCGTGAGCCCTGAGAGTGGAGGGGGCGGTGGGTACAGTGGCTGCATATGATGGGCACAAGTGGCTGCATATACTGGGCACAAGAGACTGCATATACTGGGCACAAGTGGCTGCATATACTAGTGGAGCAACTAAATCCATGAATTTTTTCCAACGGATGTTGGGTCAAACTTGTCTTGCATACACACGGTCACACAAAGTTGTCGGAAAATCCGATTGTTCTGAACGCGGTGACGTAAAACACCTACGTCGGGACTATAAACAGGGCAGTAGCCAATAGCTTTCGTGTTTTAATTTATTCTGAGCATGCGTGGCACCTTGTGCGTGGGAATTGTCCACACACGGTCGGATTTTGTTGTCGGAAAATTTTATAGCCTGCTCTTAAACTTTGTGTTTCGGAAATTCCGATGGAAAAAGTCCAATGGAGCCCACACACGGTCGGAATTTCCGAAAACAAGCTCTGATCGCACATATTCCATCGGCAAGTCCGACCGTGTGTACAGGGCATAAATGTTACGGTTAGTACAAATGTTAGTTTAGCCAGTTTCAGGACTTGATAGGCTCAATTTAAGGCTGACTTTATCATGCTTACCTTGACAACTTAGCCCTGATGAACATAAGTGAAAAAAAAGTGAGTGTTGGCTTGCATGATAATAAAAGAGGTTGGACATAAAAAAGCCATTAAATTTGCTGTTTATCTACTTTAATCACTTCATTACTAGGCACTTAAACCCCTTTCCTGCCCAGACCAATTTTCAGATTTCAGTGCTGTCACACTTTCAATGACAATGGATACGAAAATAAGCTCTTGTATTATTATTCTTCTCCTCAGTCTTCACGAGGGAATCAGGGGGCTTCAGTAACCAAAACTGCAGTGTTTGTCCTCATGACACATTACAGGAAGCACTTTCATGGCTAACAGAGGACAGAATTAGAAACAGACTTGGGAAACTTAACATTAATAAATCACTGGGACCACATGGCTTGCACCTGAGGGTAATTAGGGAACTCAGTCAATTAATTGCCAGACCATTTTTCCTAATTTTTACTGACAGTCTACTGACTGGGATGTTACCAGCTGATTGGAGAAAAGCCAATGTAGCACCAATATTTAAAAAAGGGCCAAAATACATCCCTGGGAATTACAGACCAGTTAGCCTAACATCAATAGTATGCAAGCTCTTGGAGTGGATGATAAGGGACTATATACAAGATTTTAGTAATGAAAAAGGTATCATTAGCAGTAATCAGCATGGATTCATGAAGAATCGTACTTGCCAAACCTATTAACTACTAACTAATCTATTAACCTTCTATGAGGAGGTGAGCTGCCATCTAGATAAAGGAAGGCCCGTAGATGTGGTGTACCTGAATTTTGCAAAAGTTTTTGACACAGTTCCCCATAAACGTTTACTGTACAAAGGTCCATTTGCATGGACCATAGGGTGAGTACATGGATTGAAAACTGGCTACAAGGGCGAGTTCAGAGGGTGGTGATAAATGGGGATTACTCGGAATGGTCAAGGGTGAGAAGTGGGGTCCCCTAGGGTTCTGTGCTGGGACCAATCCTGTTTCATTTGTTCATAAATGACCTGGAGGATGGGGTAAACAGTTCAATCTCTGTATTTGCGGACGACACTGAGCTAAGCAGGGCAATAACTTCTCCGCAGGATGTGGAAACCATGCAAGAAAATATGAACAAATTAATGGGGTGGGCAACTACATGGCAAATGAGGTTTAATGTAGAAAAATGTAAAATAATGCATTTGGGTGGCAAGATATGAATGCTACTCATTAGGCTTGAACCTCTGGGGGAATTTAGGATGTAAAAGGACCTGGGGGTCCTAGTAGATGATAGGCTCAGCAATGGCATGCAATGCCAAGCTGCTGCTAACAAAGCAAACAGAATATTGGCATGCATTAAAAAGAGGATTAACTCCAGAGATAAAATGATAATTCTCCCACTCTACAAGACTCTGGTCCGGCCTCGCCTGGAATATGCTGTCCAGTTCAGGGCACCAGTCCTCAGGAAGGATGTACTGGAAATGGAGTGAGTACAAAGAAGGGCAACAAAGCTAATAAAGGGTCTGAAGGATATGAGTTATGAAGAAAGGTTGTGAGCACTGAACTTATTCTCTCTGGAGAAGAGACTTTAGAGGGGATATGATTTAACTTTACTACCATACTGGTGGCCCCACAATAGGGAAAAAACTTTTTTATGGAAGGGAGTTTAATAAGACACGTGGCCACTCATTAAAATTAGAAGAAAAGATGTTTAACCTTAAACTGCATAGAGGGTTCTTTACTGTATGTCCAGGAAATTTTAAGCTTCTCCCTATAAGCAAATAATTTCTTTGCGCTTAAAAGCACAAAAACAGCTCTCTTATATAATGCCGAGAAAGTGCGCTTGTATTTCTCCAAGTAACACACATATATATTTAAATAGAAATACAGTAGTGACGTGTGCAGACGGTCATGTGCAAAGCCATGCGGCAAGCGTCTTGTGAGACACAAAGTGTCTCACAATTTGAACACTACTTACATGGCTCTGAACACGATCGTGTGCACATTTCCACTGCTACCAATGATGCAAGCCATAACCTTCTCATGGCTCAGTGAACCATAATTTTGTATGGTTATGCTATGGTTCCCATGTACGCAGATCTGCTTACTTAGGAGTGTAGGTGCAGTTCCATAAAGTGGCCAGTCCCTTGGTGAGGCATAAACAAACATCCTTAAAAGAGCAAACAGATCCGCCTTGTCCACGGGAAGGTTTCCGCAGCCAATAGTCTTCCACCAACGTCTGTATGTGCAAACACGCTCGCATGACCGCATTACAGCAAAAGCGACACGGGGGACATCTAAAAACATACATTAATAAAAATTTCCACAACAGTTCCTCCTCTTTGTCATATGCTCCCATGTGTCCCTCGATAAATCTTTATCTTCTTACACCTGGAAATTAATCAGTTCTTACAGTCCATTCGAGTTCATAACACGGCTTGACTTGTTCTTCAGGAGGGATGACTTATAGGGAGGACACGACATGGTGAGCTGTAGTAATCGCTGGTCAGTCTGGGATCCTCTGTGTCTTGTACGTGGGCTGGGCTTCGGGGCATCTCATCTCGGTGAGGAAGATGTGGTCATCTGCTCGGGCTCTGTTCACTCGTCCAATCAGGCAACAGGAGCATCTCATCACGACATATAGAAGGAATAGGTATAAAAACAACATGAGTGTATATACCCCTACTTCCTTCAACCATGATCAGATGGAAAATAAAAAATCCCCAAAGTTTCCCAAACCCTTAAAAGAATTCCAACCTTCACTAGCTATAGCTCTGGCTTTGCCATGCAGGGATCTAACCTTATCCATATGGGCCTGAACTTTGTCACTAGTATCCCTGATCCAGGTTCAACAATCTTTACCTATGAATTCACAGAAACCCCCCTTGGATGCCAACAAATAATCATGGTCCATCTTTTAATAGAAAGGTCTTATTTGCCGTTATTCCTGTGGGAACTTCCTTGTAGCTTCAACAGTTATATTAAACATCCCATCCACACTGAATGAGAAATTTTCAATTGTTTCATAAGCTCAAGCCCCCACCGTGTACAAGCAGGAAACCATGCCCAGACCTGGTTGGGGTTGGTGAACAATTCCCTTCTAGCTTCACCAGCACACTTAAACCTGTTGCATTAGGGGGAATTACCTTATAAGCTGTAGACCCGCATAAATACCAGACTAAAGTTGAAGCACACTTGTGGGCTACCTAGTTGTCCTGATACCAAAGCTGGTAAGAATCAGAGCTATTTTTAAAACTATAACTAATTTTACTCTGTAGAAATGTATTGTACAAGTGTCTGTTTGGATTTTTTACTAGTTTGACAAAACTCCTCATACCAATATGAACATCCTATATATCATGTACCGCTGTCATCGCTGGGGTACTAAAACTCAGTGGAGATTTGCTTTCTTAGCTAGTTGTAGAATATACTTTAAACAATAAGTTGGGATGCATTTCATCTTTACCCTTTCCAAAATAAACTAAACTAAAAAATATAAATAAACAAATGTACTCCTCTTCCTTTGGTGTAGTTGAGTAGCTTCTTGCAGTGGCTGGCGTGGATCCAGTTGTCTCATCCATCAAGCTTCTTTACAACGACCCAGTCACCTGGTTGGAAAGAATGTAAACCGGTTATTGTGTCAGGTTCCAGGAGGAACTCATGAACCCTGTGGTGGACCTTTTGAAGTTCATGTTACAGTGACTGCACCTCCCCCATCAGCTGAGAATGTCTACAGCTGCTGGGGAAAGTACAACCCCATTTTTTATTGACCTCCAAACAAATCTAACTCAATAACTGTGGTCACTGCATAACCTGTGCGTGGCTTACCATCTAGGGTGTAATACCTGGAACCATTGACAAAAAGGTTCTTAGAATCTGGGATGGGAGCCTCCTTCAACGGACCGCTGCCTGCTGATTCAAAATCCATCAAAGAAAGACAGTCGTTTAACATGTCATCCTACTAGGTCACAAAGCGATTAGTATTATTGGTTTGAAAATTGTGATTCTCACTATTATCATCTCCCCCTTTTCTTCCTCATTACAAACTGGAGAAAGACACGCAGGGTTTAGAATGGTGTTGATAAAAAACAAAGAAACAGTGAAATAGCCTATGATACTTCTTAGGCGTGTGTATTTATGCATGTGTACAGCTATCTACATACAATTGCTTTATATGCACATACACTTTCAGAAACACCTTGGACCTAAAAAGATACTTATAAACAAAGGTTATTACTTCATATTTAACCTGCAAAGAATGGTAAACAATACAACATTCGTGTACATTGGTAAATTGTCACTGACATTCCTCAAAACCTACAAGTAAACCCTGTGTAACCCTTACTTTCATGTTCCTACTAAAATAAAACAGCCGCGACACATAAGTGGGCTGTTGCAGTAGGTTCTAACATATTCTTGTTACTACATACAAACAATGAGAAGACTAAAACATGAGACAAACATTTAGATACAAATGTGTGGGAGACATTTCATAGTTCCCAAAACAAAAATGAAAAAACAAAACAACTAGACGGATTGCTGCCTTCACTCTTTTAGCGATAGAAAAAAATACAATGGGAAAAACACGAGAGCAGCTTGAAACCTTGCATGGGCCAGCCACACAAAGTTCAAAAACAGGCATGAGAATTTTAACCACACAAACGTGTACTACACATCCATCAATCCACTCATCATTACAGATTTCTGAAGCCACAGCTACTTCCAAGGTATTTTTATTCTGGGGTCTCGTACCTCCAGACATCAAAAGTACCTCCCAAAGGAATACACCTTACTGTACCCTCTGACCATATATACCAATCCTTAAGGGGTCTCATGTCCGGAGACCCAAACCAAGACCTCATGTACTATGCAGCTGTCTGATTGGTGTGGAGCCTTATTTTTTTCCTCCAACACATGGAAGGCCAACATTACCCATGACGATTCAAATTGTTTTTTTCGGCAGACTCTGCATACAGAGAACCCTGCGCTTTACTTTCAGAGTGTCTATTGTTTGCGTCTTTATCACTATAACGGCCCCCCGCTTTCTGATTTATTATACGCGGCCTGATCGGGGCTGCTAGAACACTACTCCTCACGTTTATGCTAATACAATCGCGCATCGGAATTCCGACTATTATACACGGCCCGGTCTCACAATATATAGCCTTATAAACACGTTCGTCAGACAACTACAAAGCACTATGAAATCCTCCATTATTCAAAACAATATTATGGCTTCTATCTGTACCTAGATGTTACAACAATAACGTGGATGCCTCTCATTTACTCTCTACCCAAACTGTATTACATTATATAACTTCACAAAACAACTGGAATTAAATTTAAAAATTAAAAGTGATTTTTTCCTTCCAAACACAAGTCCCTTTGTCCACATGCTGCCTAATAAATTATTTTAAAAACCTGTGTACTGTGTTTTTTATTGACGCTTTTTTCCCTAGGTGAATGGGTAGGGGTACCATGTACCCCATACTTATTCACATAGGGTGGGGGGCCGGTATCTGGGGGCCCCCTTATTAAAGGGGGCTCCCAGATTCAGATAAGCCCCCCGCCCGCAGACCCCGACAACCAACGGCCAGGGTTGTCGGGAAGAGGCCCTTGTCCTCATCAACATGGGGACAAGGTGCTTTGGGGTGGGGGGGCCGCACTGCGCCCCCCATGCCCCAAAGCACCCACCCCCCATGTTGAGGGCATGCGGCCTGGTACGGTCCAGGAGGGGGGGGGCCGCCAGCTCGTCCCCACCCCCATTCCTGACCGGCCGGGCTGCGTGCTCAGATAAGGGTCTGGTATGGATTTTGGGGGGACCCCCACGCCGATTTTTCGGCGTAGGGGGTTCCCCCTTACAATCCATACCAGACCTAAGGGCCTGGTATGCCCCTAGGGGGAACCCACGCCAGTTTTTTTATTTAAAACTTGGCGTGGAGTTCCCCCTTATGATTTATACCAACTACTGTGTTTTCATTTGTTAATGCCAAAAACGTGGCAAAGTAGTACTGCTCCCAAATCGCGGTAAAATCGCGGCAAATAGCGGCAAAATCGCGGCCGCGAAATCGCGGTAAAATCGTGCGAGTTTGAAGTCGTATAAGTGTGAAAGGGGCCTAAGCCTGGAATAGCTTCATATTATGTCTTTCAAGACATTAAACAATCTACAGCTAACATTATATAGGAGACCTCAACAATTTTAAAAACCTTTTGTCCAGGAAAGGGTGGAATAAACCCCCGTGTTGCAAATGGGAGGGAATCCCCCTCGACTCCCATATCTCCCTGGGCAGTCAGACCACAAGTTTTGAGACAGAAATAAACCCAAAACAATGGGGAGGCGGGAGCATAAATTGGCCTCTGAAAAACTCAAAGAAAACTGACAAATAATTAAAAATAGAAATTAAAAAAACACACACCGCTAAAAGTACAAAAGCTCAGTTAAAGTTAGTCTTACTATCTATTGAAATTCAGTGCAAAGTAGAGATTTAAACCAAAATTCAATATAAAAAAATGCAATTGTTTTACTGAAAAGTGTGTAAAAAGTACAAAAATAGCTAGACCTGAAAAGATTGAAGTCACTTAAAAGGAAATGGTGCCTACACCATTTGTAATGACAAAACTGTGTCTTCGAAATCCAACAGTGGAAAAACAATTTAAACCAGTGAGTTTAACATTTAAACAAAACAGTTTCTTAGTTCCCGGTGTCTCATCCCTGAAATTGGAGCAATTTCCATTCTGGGATGATTTACAGGCTAAACAGTATAAAATTCTCCAAATGAGGTTTCTCTTGTATAACAAGACCAAAACTGCGCCTCTACAAACCAAAATAACCTTTTTAACACAGAACAGACTGTTCTATTCACACTAAACTTAGAAACCTGGCTCAAAAGCAGATCAATTCCACCCATAACACAGCAGACATGAAATGGCAGTAGCAACAAATGAAAATCAAGCCACAGCCACATGGTGACTACAGAAAATGGCCGACAAAAGCTGGGCAACATGGTGACTACAAGAAAATGGCCGACAACAATCGGACCACATGGTAGATAGAAAAATGGCCAACGACAATAGGACCACATGGTGATATTAATGTTCTGTCCACCAAATGTCTTGCTGATTATTTGTACCTTATTTGTACCTGTGTTATTAAATTTACATGCAAAATGTTCCTTTTTGGTATTGCTGCAGTTCTGTATAATGTATGTGTAATTAAGGAAGTTGTCAGCAAGCAGGGAATTCTGGGTAGAATCTTAACAGGAAGTGAACCAGACACCATTCTTTTCAACACGTTGCAGGAAGCAAGACATGTCTTTCTCAATCTATCGCCATCACCCCTTAGAGAACTTAAAAAGTAAGTTTTTACTATCACATCTTGTATTGTACATCGTTATTTCTGCAATGTATGCTGTATTGTATGCAATATTATACTTATTGAGGTCTATTTCTGTTATTTTGTAGTTTCAGCTGGCTTGTTCTAATAAAACTGAGATCAAAGAAATATGGTATCTATTATTGGGATAAGAGGTTTAGCTAGCTGTCCCAGAGACAGAACAATTAACGCTTAAAATGCAGTTGCTGATCCCGCCAAAACCAGCACGAACCAAGATTTCTTCACTAGAAAACCAAAAACTTTCTTCACAAAAAACGACTATACAATTGAGAATAAACATTTAGCCGTAGACACACACTTTAGGCAACATATAATACAAAATAACACAGCTCAAACATACACTCTTGTTCCCAAGGAAAGGTCATATACTTAACTTTGACATCAGCTTCCACAAGAGCGAGACAACAAGAGAAATACAAACAGTGATGGTTGCATGTTTGATCTTTTCATCTCAAAACAACAGAGCTCCCCCATGCTATTTGCCTAGAAACCTGAGACCATCCACAGAAAGGAAGAGCTTCTATTGTAAGTGCTTGTATGGACGCCTTCCCCCATTCAGCCATATGGCCATTTGAATATGCGGCAGCCATTTTCAAAAGCAACATCAAAAAGACCTTTACCAAAAATATTATAACACTTATGGGGACATGTGTCTTGGTCCCATACAAAGGTAATAAACATAATTCATACATTTCTATTTCTCATATGCATCACAAACTTATTACACAGCATACAGTTACATAGCCTGCTCAGTCATACACAGCATTTACTTTAGGTTCGTATTAAATGGGACCTATATAGGATTTAAATATAGGTGCTTCCTCAATTAATAGACCTACTTACAATGACAAAAATATAACCTACAATTAAAGTCTCACTATTATACAGAAAGTGACAAAAAAACATAAGGTTCCTTGCCTAGTAGAACCTACCCCATACAGCGGACAGGGAATCAACATCCCGAACACAGAACGGAAAAAATGTTCAAAAAACTTGAAGTATGGTTGTCTTACCATAGGCCGGCCTTTGCTGGTTCTGGTTCTGGATGTCTCTTGCCCCTCGAGGTCTGCTGAATTAGGAAAATCTGTTGGCTTCCTTTCTGGTCCGCCAAACTGTCCAGGAAATTTTAAGCTTCTCCCTATAAGCAAATAATTTCTTTGCGCTTAAAAGCACAAAAACAGCTCTCTTATATAATGCCGGGAAAGCAGAAAGTGTCTCAAGGCACAAAGTGTCTCACCATTTGAACACTACTTACATGGCTCTGAACACGATCGTGTGCAAATTCCCACTGCTACCAATGACACGAGCCATACTCTATTATGGCTCAGTGAACCATAATTTTGTATGGTTATGCTATGGTTCCCATGTACGCAGATCTGCTTACTTAGGAGTGTAGATGCAGTCGCCATGAAGTGGCCAGTCCCTTGGTGAGGCATAAACAAACATCCTTAAAAGAGCAAACAGATCCTCCGTGTCCACGGGAAGGTTTCCGCAGCCAATGGTCTTCCACCACTGTCTGTATGTGCGAACACGCTCGCATGAGCGCATTACAGCAAAACCGACACGGGGGGACATCTGACAACATACATTAATAAAAATTTCCACAACACTGTAAGAGCGGCAAGGATGTGGAATTCCCTTCCACAAGCAGTGATTTCAGGGGGGGGCATCAATACTTTCAAAAAACTATTAGATAAGCAACCGAATGACCGCAACATACAGGGATATACAATGTAATAATGACATATAATAACACACATAGGTTGGACTTTATGGACTTGTGTCTTTTTTCAACTTCACCTATTTTGTAACTATGAAACAATTGCGCAGTCATGCAATATTGCACCCAAATGAAATTTTTATCATTTTTTTCACACAAATAGAGCTTTCTTTCCTTGCTTGGTTTTTTATTGTTATTTGTTTGCTAAAAAAATAAACAAGACTGAAAATTTTGAAAAAAAACCTGTTTCATAGTTTGGTATAAAATTTTGAAAACAGGTAATTTTCCTCTTTCATTGATATGCACTGATGAGGCTGCACTGATGGGCACTAATATGCTGCACTGATGGGCACCTATAGGCAGCATTGATAGTCTGCACTGATAGGCACTGACAAGGTGACACTAATGGGCACTGATAGGTGGCACTGATAAGCACTGATGAGGTGGCACTGATAGGTGGCACTGAGAGATGGCACTGATGGGTGGCACTCATGGTTGGCACTGATGGTTGGCACTGAAGGGCGGCATTGAATGGCACTGATAGGTGGCACTGAAAGTCACTGATAGGTGGCGCTGATAAGCAGCACTGATAGGTGGCACTGATGGGCCCTGATGGGTGGCACTTATGGGCACTGGTAGGCACTGGTAGGTGACACTGATAGGCAGCACTGATCAGTAGCACTGATGATGAGTCACTGATTGATATGCGCTGATGAGGCTGCACTGATGGGCACTGATGGGCACTAATATGCTGCACTGATGGGCGCTGATAGGTGGCATTGATAGGCTGCACTGATAGGCACTGACAAGCTGACACTAATGGGCACTGATAGGTGGCACTGATAAGCACTGATGAGGCGGCACTGATAGGTGGCACTGAGAGATGGCACTGATGGGTGGCACTGAATTGCACTGATAGGTGGCACTGAAGGTCACTGATAGGTGGCGCTGATAAGCAGCACTGATAGGTGGCACTGATGGGCACTGATGATTGGCAAGTATGGGCACTGGTAGGCACTGGTAGGTGACACTGATTGGCAGCACTGATCAGTAGCACTGATGATGAGTCACTGATAGGCATTGATTGGCAGCACTGGTGGGCATTGATGGGTGACACTGGTGGGCAGTGGTAGGTGGCACTGTGGGCACTGGTAGTTGGCACTGGTGGCTACTGATAGGTGGCACTGATGAGGCAGCCGCGGCTCTCTGTGTGAGGGACTGATGTCCATCTGACAGAAGCCGGTGATCAGCTTTGTTTTCCCCTCACGCTGGCAGTGTGAGGGAAAAAATACCTATTACAGATCTTCGGCTTACATCACGTGATCAGCTGATCACGTGGTAAGGAGCCAGGATCGGCCCCTTACTGCAATCTGTGATCAGCTGAGTCTCATAGACTTGGTGATCACAGAGCGTGCCCCGCAGGGACACGCAGGCACACGCTGACAGCTCATGCACGGGAGGACATTCATGGACGCCCCCCCGGCAATTAAGGCCCATGCTGTAGCCGTCTTTCAGCTATAGCATGGGCAGCAAGTAGTTAATAACTCTCTGTCACATTTATTTACATTACAATGTATACTGCAATAAGCGTTAAGGCTAGGTTCACACTTGTGTGCACTTGCGGGTGTGGGAACAGGTGCGATTTACATGCTGTCCCGCACCCGCTACTGCCCGCAGCCAAGCCAGTTGTGGGAAATCACATGGTGCAATGGCGCCATGTACTTTCCCTCCAGCTGTGGTTTAAAAAAAAAATGCAGAAACCTTTTTCCTGCATGAAGCACAGTGCCTGTGCAAACTCAGCTCACAGAACTGCTAAGGTGTAAGCCTAAGCCTATAGTATAGTAAGTTAAAACTCAAAAGTACAAAGGTGTAAATCACTCAAAATCTACTCACTCTTTTTGATCCCTGAATAAGTGCTAATGCTATTTTGACATTTTCTATTTCTGGCTTTGCTGGCTTTCACGTAGTAAACATAGATAATTACCCCAGCAGCCAAAACAATTTTTACTTTTAAACACCTTTCTAAATAATCTAGTTTCTCAGGTAACCAAAGGGTAAACTCATATGAGAATTCCACTGAATTTCTTTCTTTTTTTATTGACAGCTTCCTTTTTGGGGCATTGTTATGGAACATTGAACAAACAGATTGTTTTTTACCTTCTTTCTTCTGCTGAGGTAACACTAGCACAGAGGTAAAAGATGAAAAAAGAAAACATGCTATCAAACCGTATTCAAGAACAGACTATGAAGAATAAGAACAAATGAATAAATGGCATTTACGTGCAAAACCAGATATCTTCGCAAAATAAAGAATACAATAATCAGATCGATATAGAAAGAAAACAAATAAGAAAATAAAACAGAAAAGTAAAGAAGTATTTGTGAAAATTTATAAAAGGAAATCAGAAAACAGAAGAGGTGTTGGTAGGCACAGTAAACAATATACTGTATACAGCAGACGATCCTGAAGAAGAAGATATGACATGTCAGGGAAGCTGAAGTTAGAGATGGAAAGCTACAGATAGAGAAGAGACCAAACCCCCTCTTGGACTATAATGAAGACAGAGATGGCATCATTCTTTCATCTAGTGTTTCTGTTGACTAACTTGGTTGTGTCTTTGAAAAACCTTGGCTGCAAACATGCATGCTTAACCTGTTATCATTGGTTTATTTCAAGAAACACTTGATTTATGCTTTGGTGCCGTGATACACCCCAGTAGAAAACATGCACGATTGACCTGTTACCAATGGCTGATCTCAAGAAACACATGATTTATGCTATGGTGCCATGATACTTACTGTTTTCATTGACTGCTCTAAACTGATCATAGCCATGGTCATGCATGTACAAGGTGAAATTCTGTCATGTGGGGACATTGCACATCAACAAAGTGATTTAGCATTAACAGGGCCAGGAGAGTCTTTTAGTTAGACCCTAAGATAAAGTCAATCTAAACACCTTTTTTAACCCTTTATATTTAAAAAATGGTGCACCACTACATTTGAGGCATGGGCAAAAGAGGTATGTGACAGTTTTTCTAAACACAATGCATCTATAGTATTATTCTTGTGAAAATAAAGAGATAACTCCTGCGCTGTCAGAAAAAACCTATACTAAAGGACACTGCTGCAACACCTGTGTGACTGATTCAGAACAGACAAAATAGCATAAATGAAAATAGGTGGTGGTTGCGCTGTGACAAAGGGAAAAAAAGAAGGGGGTGGGAGTGGAAGGGACTAAATAAGGTGCATAGAGAGGTGAAAAAAAAATGGCCGGAGTAAATAGGCCAAACAAGCACTAAACACATAAATACTAGACAAATGAGCGTGCTAGCATAAGTGAAAATAGCAAAAAAATGCAACAAAATAAATATATATAGCAATAATAAATCATTCAATGAGTCCAAGTGAATATGGGCTAGTATCACACTAGCACATTAATGACAACTCAATGAGCTGTAAGTGACGAATCCACAAAGGTAAGTAGATATCAGTCCCACCACCAAATAGTAAAAGACTCCCAGATAGTAAACAGTTCCAACAGTAGGGAGAGATCTTCAGTGGGGACACCTCCGTGTTCGCAAGCCGCTTACCTTACTGTTGTAAGGTATACAGCTTGTGTTGCAAGCAGCTAGCAGGCATGGAAATCCCATCCAGTTATACAGATAATGACGATAGTAGATATGCAGGGCGGCATATAAAAAAGACAAAAATAGACAATATATAGTGTGACTCCGTGATGGCCAGAGTGGAAGGGAAGCAAGACACAGAAGGGGGGTGCACTCACTTTTTGAAAATGAGTGTGGGCATGAATCCACGAGCGCCGAGCTCGTATGCCTCAATAGATGTCTTCAGTCTGTCCCCGCTCCCAGCTCCTCAATGCTCGTCAGGTGGGGTGAGTATATATGGTGTGTAAGGAGAAAGCGCACATAGCGTGTTTCCATATAAAAGTCAATTTATTAAATAAAACAATATAGTAAACTTACATTTAAAAAAACAACTATAATATAAATCATTCACGAGCGCCAAGATCGTCTCCTGCTGTTGGTCTGTGACAGTGTCCCGTGCTCCAATCCTAACGCGTATCGTTACATCGCGTGACTTCTTCAGATTTGGTGGTGGGACTGATATCTACTTACCTTTGTGGATTTGTCACTTACAGCTCGTTGAGTTGTTACTTATGTGCTAGTGTGATACTAGCCCATATTCACTTGGACTCATTGAATGATTTATTATTGCTATATATATTTATTTTGTTACTTTTTTTGCTATTTTCACTTATGCTAGCACGCTCATTTGTCTAGTATTTATGTGTTTAGTGCTTGTTTGGCCTATTTACTCCGGCCATTTTTTTTTTCACCTCTCTATGCTATTCAAAGGTTTGCCACAAGGTTAGAAAGTGGGATATTAAATCATTTACTGATACCATCATCCTTTAAATGAATAAGGAAATATTGGGTTGAAAGAGCGAGCAGCAAGGACCTCTCCAATTGGATCCTAGCTCTTTCAAAAATAATAGGACTATTGCGGTACCAAAGGGATATAGACAAAGGTTTTAAAAAGTTATTTTGTTTATTCAAAAATAGTATTTAAAAAGTCCCACAAGGGACACAGTGTAAACCATAACATACTAACACAATCATAAATTAATTGTTACAGCAATGTTGACAGTCAGGTTATATAGATAATGCCCACACAAACATATAAAGGCAGGTTTATATGGTACTTGCAGACGTGACCTCTACAGTTTCGCAGTCAAAAGCCGCTTCTTCAGGAGGCGTCTTTTAGTACATATTCTACAAAATAACAAGAATAAAATATCAACATTGCAATACATGAAAAGAGAAGACACATATACAGGAAAAATACAATAATAATATTGGAGAAGGTGCTCATTATTAAATGTTGCACTCACCAACCTACACCCGCAAGGGGTTTAGAGCGACACTCTGAGGCGCCCACGACGGGCGTTCCCCCGGGGGCGGGCCAGGGGGGCACCTAAGATGGTACTATTATGAAAAACATAGAAAATAAAGTATGAATAGTAATAAACTGGGGTTCTATTGGATAAGAGAACCACCCAAGTGTGTCAGGTCACAGTGGAAAGTGGTGGACGAGGGGAAGGAAGAGAGGAGGGAAGAGGGAAGGGAAAAAGGAGGGAAAAAATGGGGGGGAGGAAAAGGGGGACCAGAGGGGGGGGAGGGGGGATAAAAGCTGGGGGGGAGGGGAAAAAAGGGGGGGGGGAAGGGGGGGGGGGGGGAAGAAGGAGGGAAAAGGGGGGAAAAAGAAAAAAGGGAGGGGGGAAGGGGAAAAAAGAAAAAAGAAGAAAGGGAGGGGAAGGAGGAGTGGGGAAGGGGGGGCAAAGGGAGGTAAAAGACCCGTCACCTGACCAAGATAGTATAGGTAGAACTGTTTGAGAGAGCGGGGGTTTTTTTCAACAGGAAATACCCACCGTTGCTGTAAAGTTAAAACCCTTTATCGAACTTGGTGGCTATCCACACCCAGAATATATGAATATTGAAACGGTAATGACCATAGGGACCAGATAGCGATGCCACAGGGGTCCCTAGGGATAAATAGATAGATTTGGGTTGTATCAATTTGCTACGCACTGCCACAGAAAAAAGGTGCTTACAGGCAGGGGAGAAAGGGGATATAGTGCCTAGTAAAGCCACAACATCCCCCCCAAAAATGCAAAAAAGTGATAACTACTTACAGGTTTCAGACAGTGTAGATAGACTGCTGGGTGTGTGCCTCTCTTAGGCAGACAGATGAATCTGCTGCCTAAAATGCCCCCAACCCGGAAGTTAACCGGCGCTGAAAACAACAGCTGCCGTCTCTTCTGGGTCCTCTCCCCCTCTATTGCGCAAGCGCGAGGAACCTTCGCACGCGCACAGCTCCATAGTGATTGACGCAACAACGTCAATCTTGGAGAAGCAGCAGCTGGGCTCCGTGGAGCCGCGCCCACTGCTGGAGGATCGCAAGCCCGCCGTGTAGGGGAGAATTAACTCCTCACGTCACTCAAAAGGGGGAGCGAGTGCAAGATTGAATATTCAGATAGATCAACAAGGATGAACAATATATATAGTGTGACTCCGTGACGGCCAGAGTGGAAGAGAAGCAAGACACAGAAGGGGGGTGCACTCACTTTTTGAAAATGAGTGTGGGCATGAATCCACGAGCGCCGAGCTCGTATGCCTAAATAGATGTCTTCAGTCTGTCCCCACTCCCAGCTCCTCAATGCTCGTCAGGTGGGGTGAGTATATATGCTGTGTAAGGAGAAAGCGCACATAGCGTGTTTCCATATAAAAAGTCAATTTATTAAATAAAACAATATAGTACACTTACATTTAAAAAAACGGCTATAATATAAATCATCCACGAGCGCCAAGCTCGTCTCCTGGTGTTAGTCTGTGACAGTGTCCCGTGCTCCAATCCTAACGCGTATCGTTACATCGCGTGACTTCTTCAGATTTGGTGGTGGGACTGATATCTACTTACCTTTGTGGATTTGTCACTTGCAGCTCCTTGAGTTGTCACTTATGTGCTAGTGTGATACTAGCTCATATTCACTTGGACTCATTGAATGATTTATTATTGCTATATATATTTATTTTGTTACTTTTTTTGCTATTTTCACTTATGCTAGCACGCTCATTTGTCTAGTATTTATGTGTTTAGTGCTTGTTTGGCCTATTTACTCCGGCCATTTTTTTTCCCCTCTCTATGCACCTTTTTTAGTACCTTCCACTCCCACCCCCTTCTTTTTTCCCTTTGTGACAGCGCAACCACCACTTATATTTATTTTATAGTATTCTTCTTGCTGTTGATGACAACATTGTCCAGCTGGAGAGGGTGTGGGAACAAAACAGCAAGTTAATACTGGTAAAGGTATGCTTGTAATTCACATGTTGAATTTTCCTTTAGGGACATGAAATTCAAAAGGCTTAATAGCAATTGTTTATATCATTGATGTTAAAAAATGGATTAGCTGGTTTGCTGTAGAAAACGGGGATTGCATCTGCAAAAATGGCACGGGGAAACACATTTAATTTTGGTGCTCAGCCTTGTTGCTATTGGTGATATTATCAATGCTACACACTATTGTTATGAAACAGTGACATTGTTTTTACTGTGATTACCAAAGTTAACCAGATTGACAATAACAAGCACTGACCCTCACTTCAGGTATCAGTAATGGTGTGTAAGTGACAACATAGCTAGACATCCAGGAATTATATAATAGTATTAGCAATGTAAATGTATATTACATTCCTAAACGGATTGTAAAGTTAGAAGGCTTTTTATCCTAATGCATTCTATGCATTAAGATAAAAAGCTTTCTGCGTGCAGCAGCTCCCCTCAGCCCCCCCCCCCCCAACATATACCTGAGGTCCCTCTCTGTCCAGCGATATCCGCAAGTGTCTCAGTTGTCCGAGATTCTCCCTCCTGTGAGACACAGCAGCGGCACCATTGGCTGCCGCTGCTGTTAATCAAAGTCAGCAAGCCAATCAGGAGAGAGAGGGGGTGGGGCCGGGATGGGGCTTCGTGGGGCAAGCTGCTTGTTGTGGGGGCACTAAACAGGAGGGAGGGGCCAGGATCACAGGAGAGGGACCAGAGAAGAGGAGGATCCATGCTGCTCTGTGCAAATCCATTGCAACAAAGCAGGTAGGAATAACATGTTTGTTATTTTTGTAGCAAAAAAACAAGACTTTACAATCACTTTAGGTTTTCCAAAGGAGCTTCTTGCATCATGGACAAGTTGATGCTATTGCCAGACATAAAGGATAAAGCTTATTGTGCCTATCAAATGAACCTCTGTAATTCAACCTGTTTTTGTAGGTCAAGTCTTTCCTTTATCTTGTTAAAGCAGCTGAATTTGGCTGAGTACAAGGGCAGGGATTATGATAATGATGATTTACTTTGGATTTTTAACTGTAAACTGAAATGATAAGAAAGAGCAGGAAAGGAGAAATGTTGGTTGCCTTTTTTGCCAGTTTTACTTCTCCCAGAGGATACACTAAAATGTCATTAACTATATTGTATGCTGAAGCTCCCACATATGTGCTTAGATGGTTATAGCATAGCTATTGCACACAGCATGGATAGGAATGAAAGCTCCCCACATATCATTTTGGCTAATTACACCCTCTTATTGTTGGAACTTATTTCTTATTTGACATCTTGAAAACAAGAAGCGAGAAAGCTTTATTAGTGCCAATGGCTTCTTTAGAAAAATCTTTGCCACTGGATAATATGATCTCTTTGGTGAAAGATGATGTCACTGAAGTTATCATTTTTACTCACCGCCACCCTCCTCTTCTCCTCCGATGTTTCCCTTTCATCACCCTGAACAAATTTTTATCAACTTGTCATCAGTCTCTGTTTCAGAGGAAGATGTGAATGTGAACCTGTGTTTTGCCTTTGCAGGGAAAAGCAAAGGTGTACTTTGTTTGGTTCTTGAAAAAATATAACTGTCAGGTAGCTAAACTGGGATTAAAATCAGATCACAAAGCCTTAATAAATCTAATGTAAGGGACAGTCCCCTATTGAAACATATGTACCACTTTTTTCATTTACCAGTGGGAGGAGAAACGATTAAAAGAAACAAGGGAGAAAGAAAAGTAGTCAAAGAATGTAGGATAAGATGATTATTGATAGTTGGGCATCAAAACCCAAGCATTTAGCAGAGAAATATAGAGAAAATAACTGGTCAGGTCATAGCAGGTGTAAGTGTAAGCAGGTTCACAGAGACCACGTGTAGTAAAGTGTAGTAAAGTGCTCAGGTCTAGGCAGACTGACAAAAGGCAGGAACCAGCTACATTGGGAGACTCTAGTGGCTCATTGTAGTGTCATTAGAGTGTCTCCTGTACACTCAAGACCTGCCTATCAAACTGACAGCTCAGTCCTGCAAAAGAGCTGGACTTCCAGTGTATTCAGCAGGGATTTGTTGTCAGTTTAGCAGCTGACCCTGCTCTGTATCAGAAGCGCTGTCTTCAACTCCTGATACATTGAGTGCAACAGACTGGCTGTCAATGTGACAGTGGACCACTTTGATTACATAGGGAGAGCTGCACTCCCAGTGTAATCTGCAGCTTGGAATGTTAGTGTGATAGCTGAGTCCTGCTCTTATTATCCCATTCATCATCCCAAAAGGAGATCCTAGGGTCAGTAGGCTGTGGTTGTCTTTTCTGCACCCTGCTCTGAATCAACCGATGTACATACAGTTATGTACCAGTAGAAATGTGCTTTGGCTTCAGATCAAACATGGGGCCATCCACCGCTTTAGAAACCAATTACCAGTAATGCACTTACTGGTCTTTGAAGTGGTCAGTTGGCTTAGAAGGACCAGTAATTGGGGGTTTTCTACATTGCCAGAGCCCTCCCTATACAAATAAAGGTTCCTAGCAGCATTTTGTCAGTGTGTGCTGAATACTTGAGATAATTACAGAGAGCTGACAGTGTTTGCAGAGATAGATAGTTTCTGCTATACTATACAGTGCTGAACAGTGCTATGTGCCGTTCTATACACAGTGCTTTTATTGTGCTACATTACAGCAAATTGCAGTGTGGTGATCTACATTATTAGGTTTATTTACTAAATATATTATGCACTAGAAGTGCACTGCTAGTGCAGTTGCTCTAGATCTGAGGGGAAGCTCTGAAATGAGGGAAATCTCTGATGATTGCAATCATCCAATCATGTGCAAGCAAAAATGCAGTTTTTTATTTTCCTTGCATGTTCCCCTCAGATCTAGAGCAACTGCACTTGCGAATGCACTTGCAGTGCACAGACTATTTACCTTTAGTAAATCAACCTCAACCCCGCTTGTGTTTGCTGCCTGTGTCCTGTACTGTAATCAGCACCAGCTGTGTCTCAGCTTTGACGTGGAAATATCAGTTGAGATTTGGAAGACCACCTATACAAGTGAAGAAATTAGGGGGCTGTTTGTGTAGGGAGGCTGCATGTGTACAGGTGTTTGTGTGTGTGTGTGTGGGGGGGGTTACACATATGCAGGTGTGAGGCAGAGCTGTGTGTTTGTTTGTTGGCCTGAGGAAGGAGCAGGCATGCCCTGAATGCGAAGAAGCCTCCTCTCACCCTGCACCCGGAAGTGACATAATCTCTGATCTCCCCTGTGTTCCATGCTGTTCCCATAGGCTGTGAATGCTGGATTCCCTTGGCACGAGCTGTCAGCTGCATTTCAGAGACACGGACGTTTAGGAGAAAACCACCCCCGGATTTTGCTGCAGGATTACTATCATGCTTGTGTGTATGCTCCCTTTGTGAGTAGTTTTACTTTTGACTTATCAGTAAATGGTTTACCAATACTGTACTTAGAGGTGCTGTGTTTCTTTTCTTTTCTTTGTATAGATCTTGGGGGAGCTGTGTGTGTACAGGTGTGTGGGGGTCTGTGTGTGTACAGGTGTGTGGGGGTCTGTGTGTGTACAGGTGTGTGGGGGTCTCTGTGTGTACAGGTGTGGGGAGGCTGAGTGTATACAGGTGTGAGGGGAACTGTGTGTTTAGAGGTGTGGGGGGGGGCTGAGTGTGCACAAGTGTCAGGGGAGCTGTATGTTTACAGTTGTGGGGGGGGCTGTGTGAGTACAGGTATGCGGGGCTGTGTGTGTACAGGCGTGTGCTGGGCTGAGTATGTATAGGTGTGTGAAGGGGCTGTGTCTGTACAGGTGTATGGAGGGGATGGAGGGGAGCTGTGTGTGAACAGGTGTGGGGGAGCTGTGTGTGTAGAGGTGTGGGGGGGACTGAGTGTACAGGTGTCAGGGGAGCTGTGTGTTTACAGTTGTGGGGGGGCTGTGTGAGTACAGGTATGCGGGGCTGTGTGTGTAGAGGTGTGTGGGGGTCTGTGTGTATACAGATGTGTGGGGGACTGTGTGACCACTAGGGTCTCTTCTGTTATAAAAACCCTGCCTGTCATCAGACTTTTCATAAAATGGCTTTACTACCACTACACCAACGCACTGCATCCTCAATCCCCCTATTGCCATTGCTGCTGATAAAGTTAGGCAGTCTTCTTTATTCATCATCTCTGGGAGGCCTAAAAGGAAAGGTAGAAGTGTTTCACATTCTGTTAGTAGGGGGAGAGCAGGTTCTGCATCTGCAAGAGAAAGTGGTTGTCTGGTTGCACATTTGAGAGGCAGGGCTTGTCTGCCTTTTCTTTCTGGCAGTTAGCATGCTATACAGCCAGAGCATACTAAGGAGGTTGTAGAGTGGCTAACCAAGTCTTCCCCATCCTTCCTTCTAGGAGCAGAGCTATGCATTTCCCTAAGCAGCTGCAAATGCTGCAAATATTTTTCTGCCTCCTATACAGTTAGCACCAACAGCAGGGGACGACAGGCAGAATGCAGCAACGGCTTAATGCCAAGAGGACTTGAGCGATGAGGTGGGTGGAATAAGGTGGTGACAGCCCGTACCCGAGTGCCAGAGAATGTCATCCACATGACCACAGACATGAGGTCCAACAAGCATTGGCAGGGATGCTGCATCCTTTGCCACCTACTGTGTGAATTTGCTGGCAGGTTGGATGGATGCATACCTATTGGTGCCACTACATGTAATGCACCTCTGTGATGGTGACATCACAGTCGCCTCTACTAACTCCTTCTCAATGGTCTCATATGGTGAACCCATCTACCCTAAGTGACCCTATGCAATGACCAAAACAAAATGCTGCCATGCTGTTTTGCAGCTTGAATTCCTGAAGCACAGGAGCCACTCTGGGCCAGAGATTCTGGCAGCTCTTTGGGGGCAGGCCAACAGATGGCCGACCCCATGCCATTCTGAGCCAAGCAAAGTCATGTGTGACAATGGCTCCACCCTTTTGGCTGATCTTTGGCAGGGGAAAGTTCATATATGTGCCTTGCCTGGCACTTGTCCTGAACCTGTTTAGGTGCCCAGGCTTCTGGAATGTCCTGTGGCAAAGTGGAAGAATGTGCAGCCACTTTAGGAGGTCATACCCAGCGAATGTTCAGAAATGCAGAGATAACAGAAGCTGCCTACCAACCACCTAAATGGGTTACATCCATGCACTGGTACTCCACATTGGTTATGCTGCAGGAACAATGTGAAATCATTGTGTATTTGTGCCAGTACAGGACAAAGGAAGGTTGTTAGGGAAATGACGTCCTGTTCATCACAACAATTACCTCTAATTCAGGATGCACTGACCAGCTTGTCACCATTTAAAGAGGTGACTAGAATGGTGAGTGCGATGAAGCAGGGATTAGGGACAACATCTCCTCAGTGTTTCTGGGCAAACACTGCATGGTGTAAAACACTGGACATTGGAGGCATAACAGCAGGATGAAGAGGGGGACTTTCTGCTGTCTCAGAGCCTGCAGGATCCTTTGTCTACTGCCTCCATTCCTGAGTGCATTAGGTCTGTACAATATTTCAAACTGTTGTCTACTAAATACTACACTCTAATTTTTATTTCATGAGAAAATATTGTCTCTCTGCCTTTTTAATTGCAGTCTAGTAAAACTTAGTGTGCAGCAAGTCTCTACAATGTTTGTAGCTGTTGTCTCTGAAATACTACACTTCAATTTTTATTTTGTAATAAATGCTAACCTGTATCTCCCTCTTATATTGCAGCCTAATCAAGCTGCCTATACACTTTTCAGCTACTGTACTATATGTTTAGCTATTGTATCTGAAATATTGAACTCCATTTAAAAACTACCTCATGGCAGTAAGGCAATACAGTATGGTACTAAAAAAAGGATGATCACAAGTAGGAATAAGCTAAATGTTAGGTCTGAACGTAAGTTCAGGCTGAATACTGGCTGTCCAGACATTCGTCTGAATGGTGAACATTTATGGAAGAACGTGACAGTGTCTGACTGTCAATGGTTTCTAAGGAAGCAGCAGGTGCTGTAACCTGGCCAGTTCACTTACATTGCCACGTGAGCAAAGGGGTGGGGATCAGAGGTAGCATCAAGTTGCCTTACTATGTACCCGGTACTCATTCACATGGGGAGGGTGGTATCTAGGTTTTGCCTTATTTTTAAAGTGGGCTTTTTATACAGCTTCTACCTGCAGACCCCCACAATCACTGGGGCACGGTTGGGGAATGGGAAAGAGGTCCTTGTCCTTATCAGCATGGGGACAAGGTTCTATTCCAGGGGGGGCAACAAGGTACCCCCCACGGTGAGGGCAAGTGGCCTTATCAACCTCTTTCCTTTTTGCACTAAATACACTCTTAAATTCCATATCAGGGTTCAAAAGGGTCTGGTGTGCATTTTGTGGGGGGACCCTACACATATTGTATTTTTCATTATTGCTGTAGTATGTGATACTACATGTATGTGATACTAAAATGATACAGTTTTAATTGCCAGCAAATGAGGTTTCACTGTATGCTTCTTTAAAAAAAAATGGCACACAGGCCCCTCCAAATATTCCACAAAATACATAGGAGGCCCTAATTCAGCAAAACATTTGCCATTTCTTAGGATAACATAGTAATATACAAAAGGGGAGATTTAATAAAACTGGAGCCTGTATAGAATGCAGTAAGGTAAAAAACCTTCTGCCTTTGCAACCACTGCATGCAGCTCCACCGCAGCTCACCCTAAATACACTCTAGCTACATATCTGAGCCTGATCTCATTCTAGCAATGTGTATGAGAGCAGAGGCTCCTCCTCATTGACTCCTGCTGCTGTCAATTACAACTTATGATGAGGAAGCGGAGGGCGGGGCCGAGCCCTGTTCTTTGTGTCTTATGGACACACAACGTGGGGCTTGGGAGCGAGTGAGCTCACATGAGTGCCCCCATAGAAAGCAGCTTGTTGTGGGGGAGACTCTGTGGGAGGGATAGAGCCAGGAGTACCACCGGGGAACCTGAGAAGGGAAGGATTGGCCATTGCAAAACCACTGCACAGAGCAGGTAAGTATAACATGTTTGTTTTTTTAATAAATGAAAAAAACTAGCCTTTACAATCACTTTAATTGAGCAAGCTGAAGTTAGAAGTTGATTGGCTACCATGCACAGCTGCATGACACATTCATGCATGCCCATTCTGAGTGCACCAGTTTTAGTAAATCTCCTCCATGCTGTTTTTATAAGGACAAAAGTATTTTTTGATATTGTCTTGCAAAACACTTTTGTATGCAATCCTTAAAAAAAGTAACAAAACGAAAAAAATTATTTTTTTCTGAAAAAAAAAAAAATCTAGCGTAACTGTAAAATAAAGGTATACATTTTATTTTATAATGTGCCACTAAAATTATGATTCTGGTACAAAGCTTTGCAAAGGTATTTATGAAAGAAATATAGAAAGAAAGAGTTAATTAGGGCTAATTAGGGAAAAGTCAGAATTAAAAGATAATTTTGGATTTTTTTCCCCCTGAATCATACTCACCTAGGTAGATGCAACATTGGTCCAATGCTGCATCTGTCACCCACCGGCTCTAACACTATGAACCAAGGGATCGAACACTGCTGATCACTTGGTTCTCAGGGCTCCCTGAGCAGAGAGTCAGTAACCGGCTCTCTGCTCTACCCCCCGTGCTCTTCATTGTCGCGATCTTGACTGAGCCTGGACCAGTTCTGTGGTGTCAGCCAACAGCAGACTTCAGCCCGCTGTCTGCTGAAAAAGGGTCACAGGAGTGCAGAAAGCACTCTGCACTGCCTCTGCAAATCAAAGCTCATACATTTGATCTGCAACTAAATGGACCAGAACAATGTTAATTTTATATATCTCTTGTTTGTGTCTGAACAGAGTTGATTAACTGTGGGCTTTTTTGACAGCTGCAGCTTCTAAAGTTGTTGTATGTACAGTGCTCAACAACTCCTGGCTTAATTTTCAGAGCTGAGAATTGTAGGCAATTGGGAGGTGGGACATGACAGAGGGCCAGAAGAACACACATCCTGTGTGTAGCACGACCCTGGTCGCCCATTCGGTTAGGCCAAGCAATAATGTAAAACAAAAAAAAAACAACAGGCAAAATATGTAATGCCATGATAATGGTATGCTGATCCTGACGGTGAGAATTGTAATGTTTTGTAACACAACATACAGCTTAAAAGCATCTTCCAAGCATATGATTAAAAGGATTGGTATTTTCCACTGTCACCCTCGAAGCTGTATAAAAAGGAGGATCCCTCTATCTGCTGCAAGGCATGTTGAAATGAAACTAAAGTCTTGTTTTTAGTTTTTTTTTGTTAAAAATAACAAACATGTTATCTTTACCTGCTCTGTGTAATAGTTTTGCACAGAGCAGCCCAGATCCTCCTCTTCTCTAGTCCCTCGCTGGAGCTCCTGACCCCTCCCTCCTGTTTAGTGTCCCCACAGCAAGCAGCTTGCTATGGGGGCACCTGAACCATGCTCCCTGTGTCCATTCAGACATGGCACAGCACCCCAGGCCTGCCCCTTTCTCTCCTCATTGGCTCACTGATTTTGATTGACAGCATCGGGAGCCAATAACACCACGCTGCTGTCCCAGCCAATGAGGAGGGGAGTCCTGGAGGGCAGAGTCTTTTGTGCAACAATTGAGATGGACCTCAGGTAAGTATCAGGGGGGCTGCTGCACACAGAAGGTTTATCAATGCAAATGAATGTTTTTTTAAAGTGGTTGTAAAGGCAGAAGGTTTTTTTTTAATCTTAATGCATTCTATTTAAAAAACATGTATTTGCATTGATAGTTGTCTTCTATGCCAGTGCCTAGCTCCCCATGCCTTTGTTTGGCAATCCCTTGCCAATTAGACTTGAAAAAGTCCCAGAGTTTATTTACAAAATTCTCTTTATAGACTTTAAGGCTCCTTTTCACACCTGGCATGTCCGCTTTGATGGACTCTGCTTGCTCAGTGGGGATCAATCCATTGATCTCCGCTGAGCAGGCGGATGACAGGTTTGTCTCCGCTCACTGTGCAGAGGCGGACCTGTCAGAGCTCCGCTGTCCTCTATGGGAGATCAGATAAAAACTGATCCGCCTGTCCATTTTCATCCAATTCCATTCCATCCACCAGATGGATGGAAAATAGGGTTTCCATCTGTCTGTATTTGGCGGACCGGATCGGATAACACCAGATGTTGGTGGACATGCCACCGCTGATATCCGTCGCTCCATAGAGGTGAATGGAGCGTCCGATTAGGTCTGCCTGAAAAATGGACAGGCGGATCTGATCGGACAGCATGTGTGACAGGGGCCTAATGGGGTTCAGAGTAATATTTACAATTTTTGGACGATGTGTTTAACAAACATCCCAAAAACCAAACCCAGAACAACTCTCTCATCTCTATGCCCAATTCTTCTCAGTCCTGTGGGGATGCACTTTGGCATTTTTAACTTAGATGCCAGATGGACCTTATTCCTGGCACTGTAGAAAATATAGGAGGAACAATAACAGGAAACAGACCCATTAGGAGGACACCATGAGGGAAGCTCACTACTAGCCAAGTGCTTGATACGCACCCATGCTACAAATGGGGACGTTGGCTGCGTATGACTTTTAGGCATCTAGATGGATAAGCCCACGCAGATAAGCTCTAGACAATATGCAAAAAGTGAAGGAAAGTCTTTGTAAAAAACCAAAAGCTTTCTATTAGCAATACACAAATTTTGAAACTAATATTATATTTTAGAAATATCAGATATTGTTATTTGCTTTTCTGAGCAAAGATGTACTGTAAATTGTAAATGGACTAGCTCCCACTGAACACAAACAAAAAAAAAGAAAATATTATTAGCTCTGTTATTGAATTTATACCAGTATTATTCATTGTGTATCTTCACAAATTAATTGAAACAATAGGATATTTACAACTTGCACGTTGTAGTTAATTATTTAAAATAATTACATGTATACTATGGGGTATCACTAAAGAAAAATTGGAAAAACTAATTGGAACAGGAAGCCAGTACTAAATGATATTGCTGTGACAAGCTACTTCAGATGCTTAAGGATAGTTTTCTCATAGGAATAAGAGCCATACACATTTGCTGGTGTATTCCCAGATCAGACATGAAATTTCATCATCATTTCTCTTTTGATCTTTTATAGTAGGAAAGATCTTCTTGACATTCCTCTTGACAGGGCATGCAAAGACAGCACTTTTGCTTTCATCAACTAAGTGGCTTTAAAGTCTGTAATCTTAAAGGGAAAAAATGAAAACCGTGTAACATTAAAATAGCCCTTACTGTGCTAAAATGTTTGCTATCTGTCTATCAAAAAACTGCCAGAATTCTTTCACCATTGCTGTTGTACACTAGTGAATTATTCTAATATTCACTAACAAAACAAAGATCATTTGAAGGACTTTTCTATCATAATCAGGCACTAGGTAATATATAGTGAGTGCAATGATTAGAGCTGTTTCTGGCCTTACATAGCTGGGTTGAGCTTGGGCTGCCTGTAACTTCTGTTGTAGCTGTGGTAAGAATCCAAGTAACTCAATATGCAATTTCTAGTTTGTCAATAGTCCCACATTACTAGTAGGGATGAGATTCAAACTTGAGGTGATGCAAGGTTTTCCCCAAACTCTTGCTGTTCACTGTTTGTAGACCAAAAAAAAAATGAAATGGCCAGATTTAGCCCTGTTCACCCGCCCAAACCTCCAGCACAATATCATTCATTTAGTGGTGGTATTATTCTCGAACCTCTCTTTAAAGCCTTACCGTTGACCTCCAGAAGATTTACCCTCCTTCCTGATCAGACCATTTTTTTGCGATTTGACACTGCATTACTTTAACTGATAATTGCGCTGTCCTGCGACACTGTACCTAAATAAAATGTATGTCCTTTTTTGCCACAAATAGAGCTTTCTTTTGGTGGTATTTGATATTTGACCTGCTCCCAGCTGAATAGTATTTTTTTTTGCATTATTTTATATCCCTCTTGGCAATGCTCAGCTCCCCATGACCATTTGTTGGACAATCTTAAACCTATTAGCTATGAAAATGGCCAGAAATTATTTTCAAAATTCACTGCCCATTGATTTCACATTAACATTAACAATTTGTGGATTTTACAAAACAGCCCTCAAATCAATCCCAAACACATTTACCCTTCACTAGTTCCTAGTAAAAGGAAAATGTGTATAAATACATTATTTAAAGTGAAATTTAGTGGTTTAATTAAGACTCTGATCTGTTTGAATGTATTGATAGCAGGCAAACAGCTCCTGTTTGCAATGTTATTGTTTAGCACTGGGAGCAAATCAGGAGTGCTGCATGCAAATGTGTTGAGGAACAAACTGACAGGAGTAGAGATCAGAGTAAGCAAAGGAATGATCTTGTCAGTCAGCTGCTGCTCTTCCAATATCCATTCAGAAAGCTGGAGGTGGAGAAAGGACACTGCTGTATTTCCTTTACAATAAGTTGTGTCATACTCCTGGCTGTGCTGTGTGAGAGGGTTGTGTAAATCTGGATAAGTAGCAATACAAATCTTTTGGCTGTTAAAACAGCTCCTGTACCTGTATTTTATTTGTGTATTTAGTTGTTTGCCTGAAGTTCAGCTTTAAAGTGTTACTTATCCCACAGCAGTACAATCAGTCTGTATATGCAGCACAGCATGTTTGTTATACGCACTGTGGAACCTAAGGGGTTAATCCTCTACATTGTAAGGCTGTTGGACCCTGTCTTCTCTGATCCTCCTCTTCTTCTACAGTCCCCAATACATCTGCTGATAGAACAGAGCCTTGGGGGCACTCTGCACATGCTCAGTTTGGTGTGTATTGCTAGAGATTTTTTATTTTATTTTATTTTTGGGGAGGGGGGTGTTGGTGCATGTGATCAGCACAGGGCCAATCAGCACTGCCCAGACAGAGGGTCAGGAGTCATGGAGCCTCATAGGACAGTCAGATGAGAATAAAAAAAACTCCTCCTACAAGCTTTAACCAGTGCTCAGTGGGACACTGATATAAGTCACAAGACTGCTATATACAGCTGATAAGAAAAGGTACTTAGCAGTTTATATTTACTAAAATTATTGCATTTCCATGTTCCGTATACTGTGTGAGACCAGATATTGTGAATGCAGGGTCCTCAAGGGTCCTGAGTTTAGTAACACTTTAGGGGCAAATATAGCAGTTTATCAGACGATAAAGATACTTACTACTAGGAATGGGCAAATGGTTCGGCCGGAGTATATGTTTGGGCCGAACTTTCACTGTTCGGACAATTTGTTTGTTCGGCCCCCTAACTGACCACAATGCATTGTGGCACTGAACAGTGCATTGCAAGCCCTGGTGGCTAAAACAGTGCAAGCTTCAGCCAATCAGGGCACAGAGCACTGTCAGAGTCATGATTGGACACTGCCATCATGACTTTATCCAATCATGGTTCATTCCCGCCCCACAGTATAAACGTATTCTTTCAATGGCAGCCATTTTCAGTGTAATTTTGGCATAGAGAGATAGAACAGGGCTCTGTTCAGTACTATTAGTTAGTTAGTGTGCTATACTGTGCTATTTTGCTTCAATTGTCAGTGTAGAATATTAGTTTAGTGTCAGTCTAGGGATAGTGTGAGTGTAGTGAGAAGGACTATCATTCAGCTTTGCCATATAGTTTTGTGTGCGTTACTTCCAGATTAACGCCATATCGTTTTGTGCGTGTTACTGCCAGTTTAACGCCATATAGTTTTGTGCGTTACTGCCAGTTTAACGCCATTTACTTCTGTGTGCTTTACTGCCAGTTTAACACCATATAGTTCTGTGTGCGTTACTGCCAGTTTAACGCCATATCGTTTTGTGCGTTACTGCCAGTTTAACGCCATTTACTTCTTTGTGCGTTACCGCCAGTTTAACGCCATATAGCTCTGTATGCATTACTGCCAGTTTAACGCCATATAGTTCTGTGCGTCACTGTACGTTTGGTGCATTATATTGCAGTATATTATAGTGTATCCGTGGAGTGTGTCTGTGTAGTGTGAGTACTCAAATTAAAGTGCACCAAACACCTCTTTACATTGATTAAAGTGCATCTACGTACAGATTTCAACTTCTTCTTTACATTTGTTTATAAGCACTGCCCCCTCCCTCCCAATAATGTCTAGGAGGACAACAAGGAGACGCAGACGTTCCCTTGGCACTGTAAGGGGGCCAACAACAAATGTGTCCACAGGTAAAGGTGAAAGTGGTGGTCAGTCCTCAGGCAGGGCATCATTTCCTCTGTTTAGTTAGTTTGCCCGTGCTATCCAGCCACAGCATGCAGAGAAGGTGGTGGACTGGCTTACTAAACCTTCCTCATCCTCCTCATCCCCATCCTCTGTCATGCAAGCAGAGACAAGTGTGCAGTCCCCTGCAGTTGCCAGAGTGGATAACCTGCCTCCTTGTCCACATCTACAGTATTCCTGCCATAGCCCCAACATCAGCCATTGAGGAGTCAGCTGAGTTATTTGACCACAGCGTCAGCCACTTGCTCCTTGATGATGCCCAGCTATTACTGAATTCAAATGTTGGTTCTGAGGTTAAGGGTGACAGGAACATGAGCCTAGAGAGAGGGAGGAACACTGGTAGACAAATTGGCATTCATGTTCCCCAAGCCGCAGCGTATTGCCAATTTGTCTCCAGTGGTAATGATGGAGATGGAGGAGATGGAGGAGATGGAGATGATGATGAGGTCACTGATGCGACTTTGGTGCCAGATAGAACAGAGGAGGAAACTGCAGGTGAGGCGGCACAACCCCAAGGAGGCCGACATCAAGAAAGAGTAGAGAGCAGCCACCCTATTCAATCCTATTCTGCAGCTGTTATCTCCCAGCCCACTCCCCAAAGCTCAGCTGTCTGGGCCTTTTTTTTCACATCTGCAGCAGATTGCAATGTTGCAAACTGTGTCTCAGGCACATCAAACGTGGCAAAAACACCAACCATATGCATATCATTGCAATTTTTTTTGCCTTTTTTTAAGAGCACCTCTATAGGGTTACGGTGGGCAGCCGCCACCGACACCCAAAGACCAATTTTTCTGCACCTGTTTGACAGGTGCATATCATTGCAATTTTTTACAGCAAGACCAATTCTTGCTTTCATTAAGAGTACCTCTATAGGGTTACGGTGGGAAGGCGCCCCCGATACCCAAAGACCAATTTTTATGCACCCGTTACTTCTATATCTATACAAGGTCAAAGTGACACCAGAATGTATCAAAAAAATCTATAATCTTGTTCCCAGCGCACTACATTGTGGCCTCATCATACATACTGGCTTTCCAGCTGTTGCTGAGCCAAATAAAGGCAGCTTGCAGGGAAAATCTCATTTTGTTGGGCTTTATAAATGCAATTATTGCTGCAGCAGATTCTAGACATGGTACAGATCTGCCAGTTAATAGGTAGACTAAGGGGACCCCCTAGGCACTATATTGAAAATATTTTTTCATTTTTATGCTTTCATTTTAAAAATCAAAAAATCACTGCTCATTTAAAAATGACGTTTTTCACAAACTTTATTTCATTGATACATGTCCCCCAGGGCAGGACCCCTATAACCATTGTATGCCCAATTACTTGCATATAAGCCTTCAAAATGGGCACTTTTGATTTTTGACCGTCAGCTCCCATTGACTTTAATGAGGTTCGTTATTCGGGACGGAACTTTCGCGGTGTTAGAAAGTTCCGGTGCGAACCGTACAGGGTCCATTCGCCCATCCCTACTTACTACATGGGACTTGCACTTTTGATTAGTGTATTTATAATTTAAAGAGATTGGAGCTGATCTAGAGAAATATCTGATAATAATTAATGAAAGATTAAACTTCCCTGCCAGTGACATTTATACAGTAATCAATGCATTTGTATAGCACTGATCGCTGTATAAATGTGAATGGTCCCAAAATAGTGTCAAAAGTGTCCGATATGTCCGCTGCAATGTCGCAATCACAATAAAAATCGCTGCCATTACTAGTAAAAAAAAAAAATAATAATAATGCCATAAATCTATCCCCTATTTTGTAGACGCTATAACTTTTGCGCAAACCAATCAATATACGCTTATTGTGATTTTTCTTTACCAAAAATATGTAGAAGAATACATATCGGCCTAAACTGAGGCCGATAAATTGGGATATTTTTTATAGCAAAAAAGTAAAACATATTGTGTTTTTTTTTCAAACTTGTCGCTCTTCTTTTGTTTATAGCGCAAAAAATAAAAGCCGCAGAGGCGATCAAGTACCACCAAAAGAAAGCTCTATTTGTGGGGAAAAAATGAATTTCATTTGGTTACAGTGTTGCATGACCGCGCAATTGTCATTCAAATTGCGGCAGCGCTGAAAACTGAAAATTGGCTTTGGCAGGAAGGGGGTGGAAATGCCCTGAAGTGGTTAAACATTCTATTGAACCATTGCAGCCTTCTGCTAGAGACTTAGGTTGGGTTCACACTATTGCGAATTGGATGCAGCTTTCATCGCATCCAATTCGCATGGAGACTGTGGCTGGCTCTCAATAGAGCCGGTTCACACAACTCCAAGACAGCGGAGTGGTTTGCGGAAGAGTCCTGTGTGTCTTCTGGTCTGTTTCAGGTCCTGAATCCAGCCAAAAATTCAGGCCTGATTCATCCCTGAAACAGAGAACAGGGACTAGAGGTGTAACTAGAACATTCAGGGCCCTGGTGCAAGAAACCATGATGGGCCCCCCCTTTCATCCGAGCCCCGGGATTCCAATTTTGGGAGGGTGTCCATGGACATCCTCCCAAAAATGTGCTTCCTACATGCCCCCTGGGACGTGCATCCAGCGCAATCACAGTGGTCCTTTACCATGTGACGTCAGCTGATCACATGTAAACAAACTTGCCAGGTATCCGCAGCCCTTTCCTCCCATGCTGTGTCTGTGTTAGAAAAGGACTGCCATTAACTGTCAAAAATGTCAGTAAATTGTTTACACTAATAATCAGTGCCCCAATCATCAGTGCCATCTATCAGTGCCCATCAATGCTGCCTATCAATGCTCATCAATGCCGCCTATCAGTGCCCATCAATGCCGACTACAAGTGTTACCTATCAGTGCCACCTATCCATACTCTTCAATGCTGCCCATCAGCGCCCATCAATACTGCCAAGGTCTGCCTATCAGTGTTCCTCAGTGCCCATCAGTGCAGTCTATGAGTTCTGCCTATCAGTGCTCATCAATGCCCATCAGTGCCACCTATAAGTGCCCATCAATGCCTCCTATCAGTGCTCATCAGTAAATCCTATCAGTGCCTCCTATCAGTGCTCATCAGTGCCTCCTATCAGTGCCCACCAGTGCCTCCAATTGGTGCCCCCTATCAGTGCCCCTATCAGTGCCTAATCAGTGCCCCCTATCAGTGTCACCTATCAGTGCCCCCTAGTGCCCTTTTAGTGTCCCCTATCAGTGCCCCCTATTAGTGTCCCCTATCAGTGCCCCCTAGTGCCTTCTCAGTGCTCCCTATCAGTGCCTCCCTTCAGTGCTCATCAGTGCCTCCTATCAGTGCCTCCTATCAGTGCCCACCAGTGCCTCCCATCAGTGCCCCCTATCAGTGCCCCCTAGTGCCTTCTCAGTGACCCCTATCAGTGCCTCCTATCACTGCCACTATCAGTGTCCCCTATCAGTGCCCCCTACCAGTGCCACTATCAGTGTCCCCTATCAGTGCCCCCTATCAGTGTCCCCTAGTGCCTTCTCAGTGCCCCCTATCAGTGCCCCCTATCAGTACCCCCTATCAGTGACCCCTAGTGCCTTCTCAGTGCCCTTATCAGTGTCCCCTATCAGTGCCCCCTATCAGTGCCCCCTAGTGCCTTCTCAGTGCCCCCTATCAGTGCCTCCCTTCAGTGCTCATCAGTAAATCCTATCAGTGCCTCCCATTGGTACCCCCTATCAGTGCCTCCTAGTGCCTTCTCAGTGCCCCCTATCAGTGTCCCCTATCAGTGCCCCCTATCAGTGCCCCTAGTGCCTTCTCAGTACCCCATATCAGTTTCCCCTATCAGTGCCCCCTAGTGCCTTTTCAGTGCCCTCTATCAGTGCCTCCCTTCAGTGCTCATCAGTAAATCTTATCAGTGCCTCCCATCGGTGCCTCCTATCTGCGTCCCCTATCAGTGCCCCCTATCAGTGTCCCCTATCAGTGTCCCCTATCAGTGCCTTCTATCAGTGTCCCCTATCAATGCCCATCAGTGTCCTCTATCAGTGTCCCCTATCAGTGCCCCCTATCAGTGCCCCCTATCAGTGTCCCCTATCAGTGTCCCCTATCAGTGCCTTCTATCAGTGTCCCCTATCAGTGCCTTCTATCAGTGTCCCCTATAAGTGCCCATCAGTGTCCTCTATCAGTGTCCCCTATCAGTGCCTCCTATCACTGCCCATCAGTGTCCCCTATCAGTGGCTCCAATCAGTGCCCATCAAAGTCCTCTGTCTTCTCAGGACAGCACGGCTCTGAAAGGAGAGCATGTCTCTCATGTAACAGCAGCACAGAGACACCGGCATTGACATTTTATTTCCCCCTCGTCAGTCCTCTCTCACACATGATGACACAGGACACACAGCTGATCTGCTCCCCCTTCTCCCCCCTCCCCTTTCCTGTGTGTGCTCCACGGAAAATGTGAGCTCATTAGCTTCACACTTGACTGCCTGCGGAGCACACAGGAGAGGGGAGGGGAGAAGAGGGAGCAGATCAGCTGTGTGTCATCCCTTGTGAGAGAGGACGGACGGGGGGGAAATAAAACGTCAATGCCGGTGTCTCTGTGCTGCTGTTACATGAGAGACACGCTCTCCGCTCAGGGCCCTGTGAATAGCAACCCCGCTGGGGCCCCCCCCACAGTGACGGAATGCCTGGGCCCCGTCGCCACTGCAACTGTTGCGACCCTGGTAATTCCACCACTGACCGGGACGCACCGGACCCCTGCTGTGAACCCAGCCTCAAATACACAGTGACATTTTCACTGATTTTTACATGACCATTTCTGAATAAATGAATACAAAAGAAAACTTCTTTATTGGTTGCATTAGCTCTGCAAATATGTGATCTTACCTCATATATGACATATCCACTTTATACTTGTGGATCATTCTCTTCACTGTCTTTACTTATTACCTTTATTGCTGAAGGTACCTTCTACCACAGCGTCTTTCTTCAGGATAGAAAATGCTTTCATCAACAGAATTCTACATCCTGAGCCCTGCATAATATAGTTTTAGAGCACTTTGTGTCCACTATGGAAAAAAAGAACTCAGCAACACAAATTTATTGCTATGTATCTGCCATGGAAATCATTTATGATGCTGTAAATCACTTGCTTGTAACTTATGGTTTAATATATTGCTTCTTCAGAAGTGATTGGGTCAATTTTTATTTGTAATCTATACTCAGAAGTACCTACGCCTTTAATGGTATGTTAATCACATCTTCATTACATCTTAGTTCATTTCTACAATCAATGCTGAGTCCATTGCAGACTTCATTAGTCTTTTTTTTTAAAATGTGATGCAAAGTACTTGTACAGTGGTCTTACTTCTTGGATCTACAAATTGTTTTTTTTATTGTATCAAAAGAACCAAAGAAGTATTAATTTTTAAAATATTTAAAATTTTTAACATTTTTAAAATGATAACAGCTAAGGCATTAAAGTGGAAGTTCAGCCTAAAACTAAAATCTCTAAATCTACTTGCAGCCACAATCTGAGACTAACGCATCTAGCCCTATAAATCAAAAATCGCTATACATACCTTTTCTGAAGCCAGTCTGGTCCGGTCTCCATCGGCGGAAGCTGTTTGCAGGAGACAGACGACAATGGCTGAGAAATGCCTGGGAAAAGACATCACCCATAGAGTTTCTATGGGGCTTCCCTTTCCGCTGCCTTTTCTGCACCCACCTACACAGAGAAGCTGCCACTGACAGCTCAGTGTGGGATCGAAGCGGCTTCAGAAAAGGTATGTAAAGTGAATTTTGCTTTACTAGATAGGTTAGTCTTAGATTGTGGCTGAAAGTAGATTTAGAGATTTTAGTTCTAGGCTGAACTTCTACTTTAAGTAATTTGTGCTTAAAGATCAGTGTGAGAGTCGTTTTCTAAGCTAATGATTGTATCACAGTATAACATAATTACAGTATAGCTTTTGGATTGTTTGGTAATGTACAACAAATTCTGTAAAATTACAAATTATGTGTTAGAGCTTGACTATCTACCAGTGAAGCACAGCAGAGGTAAGTTACAGGAGACTAAAAGATATGGCTGAGGAATGTGTACAACTAATACAATTTCTTATTCTGTTTAGAGTAGTGATAACATTGAATAAAGGGTCAATGCTTTACGTCACTGACTTGAAGGAGTCAGTGACGTAAAGCATTGAGGCTGGTCAGCAGCTCGTTGCGAGCGGTGTGAGGACTCACTGCGCCCCAAGCGGCTGATTGTTTTTTCCATCTAGGCACTAATCATCCAGGCTCATGTGAGTGTACCTAGTGAAGTGCTTCTATTTTATAGCAATCGTTCATTGCGCAATGATGTCTCTTCTTTTTATTTTATATATCCGTGGTAACTGAGAACATTCACCCGGAAGCCCCTTACAGTAATATACAGCATATATTAGGGAAATTTGTGAACAGATCTAACTTTGGCACTTATGGGATTTTGCTCAATAGTACACATCAGTGTAACGCATACTTTCTACAATTAAGAATGGCTATCAACATACAGCTCCAAGTTATAATCTAATCATAAGAGGGAATTGTTTTTTAATAGTATTGATATTGGACGATATACATAGCACTCATATTTACTCATTATTACAGGTGGCAACAGAGTTTATTCACTCTGTGGAGCATATTACTACGATTCAGTGGCTATAGTGTTTCTGACCTGACCACGCTTATATCTATCTATTTTTTATAATTTTATTGTCACGTAGAGGGATTGATTTATTCACCTACTGTGCACTGGTGTTTAGATTGACTGGAAGGTTAATATTAGCGCAACACATTATCTCATTTGTTACTTTGCATAGGTGTCTGAACACTTTTAAGTTTTGCAGCTTTTATTATTTGGCTTTCTCCCAGTCACTAATTGGATATCTTTCACAGTTTTGTAATTTTCAGCAACGATTTAGTTTCACTCAAATCCATTTCAGCGCTTTAGTATTTTTTGAACTTTAATGAATAAAGGGTATGGCTGTTATAGATTGCTTTTTGATTTCTGTTTAACCCCATCCCATCTGCCTGTCACAGCCCTTTAACTGTTTCCTAATGTGGGGGGGGGGGGGTTGTTTCAGACTTCCACTGTGAGTGACCCACTGGCTCCTGATAATAAATAGAGACTAGGAGCTGATCTCTAGAGCAAGGGTGGCCCGTCCATTAAGGGCGCACAGGCGCCACTCCCCCCTGGACATTGCCTCCTCCCCTATCACTGGCACATGGATTCCAATGTGAAGGGGCTGTTTTTTTGAAGCACCGATTAGAGCCAGAGGCTCCAATAAGCTTCAATATAGGGTGGGCCGGGGCGCAGAGAGTGTGCTCTGAGCCCAGCCAGGTGTGTTACAACAGCAACTCAATATTCGCTGTTGTAACACTTATCCTCCTCCCAGCCAATCAGGAAGCAGGATTTGACACCAGTCACCCAATTGGCTGTAAGGACAGGAGATCCTATTGAATGCCTAGGAGTAGGAGGGTAATAGCTGGAATCTGCCATGGAGGAGAGGACACTCGGAGCCGAGCCGCTGCACCACGCTGCCTGCCACCCATCACCTGCCACGATGGGGTAAGTGCCAAACCGACCGGCAAACAGAGGGGGGGGAGGGTGCGGCTCAGGGGGGAGGTGGATGTATGTTTGTTTGCCGCCCCCCCAAAAAAAAACACCAGACGAGTATGATCTATTTGATTGCTGTTTAACCACGTCCCACCTGCCTGCCACAGTCCTTCCAATCCTGTGACCACTGTGAGTGACTGTCACAGTGGTCACCTGATCGAGAGCCTGTACCCTGGCTCCTGTTCATAACTAGATACCTGGAACTGTCGATGACAGCTCGATCACTGTGCTGGGAGTTCACAGTGAGTATGCTGTCAGCACAAAATCCTTGCTTGCCAGTGTTAAAGGGATTGGCTAGAGAACAAGGACCTAGTTAATGATACAATATAAACAACATGAATAATATGCAATAACCCATAGCAATATATTGAATTTTATCTATCAATAAGTACTGATGAATAAAGTGTTAGAGTCCCTTTCACTCAGCGGGACCCTCATGGGATAGCGCAAAGGGTGCTATTGATTCTCTCCTCTCTCCCACTCCTTTTTGCAGGTTGCTACTGGTTTCGGCATTGGGGCTTCCTGCATAAGCGATTGGCTTAGTTTGGCACATGCAGAGTGGTGTGCACTGCCCTGTATATTTAGGCCCAACTCTGCTCCCACCCTCCCTTCGTTTATTTAGAACTATGTTGTGGTGTTTTATTTAGTGGGGTTAATCATCCAGTATAATCTGGATGGAAATTGTATTATTATTATTTGGAGTTTTCTGAGCAGATATGGCTAAATTATTATCTATTTGGTTATTTGTCATCTGTAATGAGGTCAGCTTTAACCACTTCAGCCCTGGAAGAATTTACCCCCTTCCTGGCCACGCCATTTTTTGCGATATGACACTGTGTCGCTTTAACTGACAATTGCACGATCATGCGACGTTGTACCCAAACAAAATTTATGTCCCTTTTCCCCCACAAATGTGAACGGACAAATGGTATGTTTTTGCATGAATGATTAGCTCCAGGACTCAAGTGGTTAAGGACTTTAGCTGGCAGATGTTTTCAAAAACATGAAAAACGGATGACACACTGATGCAAACTTCATATGTTTTTTCTTTAAAAAAAGTTTACTGAACTGATCAAACAGATGGCATGTGTGAAAGGGGCCTAGGTGTGTTGTCTCTTTATTTATTATTGCTATTGCTCCTTTGTGCCATCCCATGTATGGTTGCTATGGTGTACTTTATTCTAGAATGCTGTTTCAAGGGCCTATTTAATGATACGGTGTCATCAACAAGAATATTTTCAGTAACCAATAGTCAATGAATTATATTTTACCTTTTAATAATTTAGAGTAGTAAGAATGAAAAAGATAATTATTGTTCTTTTGTTACAGGCTTCTGCACTTTAAGAGCTTATCTTTGTCATATTGCAGGTTTAAAATTGCCAACTGAAATAGTACTTAGCAATCTACAATCTTAGTTGCAGACTGAGAACAGATTATAAACACATTATAATTTCAAAGGTTAATAAAGAATATTAACTGTAACAATAACACTGTTTAAGATTTTCCCATGGGGGGCGTGGCTTAGCACATGAGGAAGTAGGACGCTTGTTCCTGGAGCTCCCGCACACGCCGCACACACAGAGGCTCTCATCGCTTCCCAGCACACCCATCCAGGCCTGATATGGGGAGGAGAGGAGGGGGAGACATCCAGCGTTCCTCCGATCCACATCTTGCAGGTGATATTGACCGTTTTTTCACCCATTTGGGTCATAATCGCTCCGACCCCCCCCCGTCCAAGATGGCGCCGGCCCGGACCCCAGGCACACATGCGGCCTCACAGGGAGCGGTGTCACAGCGCTCCACACCCCACATGAAGACTAGGCAACGTGCCAGGTCCCCCCCTGACTCAGAGACAGGCTCAATCCGCTCCACGGAGCACTCCCCTGAATCCCACAGATCCTATGGCTGGGACATGGAGGCATACATTAAAGCACTTCCCACCAGACACGATTTTGAGGCCTGTGTGCAACGATTAGAACGTTCATATAAGCAAGAAATGTCTGAACTGCGCAGGGATTTCACCAACAGAATCGAGGAAGTGGAACACAATACAGAAAAAAATACATCCACCTTGCATGCGCATGACACCATCCTACATGAACATACCCTCCAAATCCAACAACTGATGTACCATCAAGACGACCAGGAGAATAGAGCCAGACGTAACAATATACGCATACGCGGCCTACCCGAATCGCTTGAAACAAAGGACTTAGCCCCTGCAGTAATTGCCATGTTCAATGAGCTACTTCAGAAAGACAAGGACGCCCCTCTGGAACTTGATCGAATCCACAGGGCCCTCGGCCCCAAGAATCCGAATTTAGAACACCCAAGAGATGTGATCTGCAGAGTCCACTTTTATGCTGTTAAAGACGCCATCATGCAGGCTGCACGCTCTCAAAGCGCAATACTCTTTAATGGCACCGCTGTGTCCCTGCTCCCTGATATATCTAAACTTACTCTGGACATGCGACGCGCCTTAAAACCTCTGACTGGAGCCCTGCAAGCAAAACAAATCAAGTACCGCTGGGGATTTCCCTTTAATCTGTTTGCATCGCATGAAGGAAAATCTGCGATTTTTCGCACGCTGGGGGATCTCCCCAAGTTCCTTGGAACTTTTGAACTGCCTCAGATCTCCATCCCAGATTGGCCACTCCACGCAGCCACCCCCGGCTTCCAAACCGCACCAGGATGGCAGACACGCACGAAGAAAAACAAGAGATCCAAGCCAGACTTCTCCACTGCGACAGACGGCTGAACTCAGTTTAATGATGTCTGACTTATTCCTATAGCTTTTCACAGGTCCCAGACCGGCACAGACATTTCTGTCTGCAGTTACTGTTGGAATACTTTATTACTAACCCATTTTTTCTCTCCTTAAAACATAGGTTTTATGTTAAAGTTCCACCCCCCTTACTCCCTGTGAAGGGAGAATATTTGTGATATCAGTTCACATACCTCCCCAGTCCTTAGTCCCTTATCACCTCCTAACTTTACCACCCCCATCCCTCCCCTCTCCCCTCTCCCCATCCCTCCCCCCCCCCCCCATCCCCTTCCTTCCCCCCCCCCCATCCCCTCCCCCCCTCCTTCCCCTCATATATCTTATACATTCGTTATAAAAACTGTTAATATTTTATAGCTGGATATGGAAGCCCTCTGGGCTGCTTATAAGTTGAACTGTTCTATGAGATAGGTCCTCCTTAACAGAGATAAGTACCTATTCAGTATATACGTAGCAGCACAGAATCCTGAGAAGTTATGTTTATAGTTCTTTTATTCTGAATTTTTGATAAATGTTGCCCGGCGTGTGCGGGCTCCTCTGTGCATAACCCGCTGTACCCCCCACTTAGGCCCTTCAGCGCCCACAGCGGTATTAGCTGAAATGTTGTTAACAACACTACTAGTGAGGCTTTCTTGGCCTCGTTCTCTTCCCTTTCTCTCTGTATTTCTTTTCTTATTCCTCCACTTAACTCTTTTCTCTATCCTCGCCACTAGAGGTCTCCCCTCTCCTTCATTCGGCCCCACTTCCCATACTTTTGAGACAGCGAGCTTCCATGGTCCATATCATCACACACACAGTAAAGTCATTCCTACATGGCAGCACGACCCTCCCTAAAGATCTCCTCGCTTAATTGCAGAGGTCTCAACGTCCCGGAGAAGAGACGACAAATATTGTATCACTTTCATAAAATCAAAACCCAAATTCTCCTCCTACAGGAAACTCACTTCAGAACAGACAAATGTCCACAATTTCTCCATAAACAATATCCTATATGGTTCCATAGTACCAATCCCTCCGCAAAATCTAAAGGGGTTTCAATAGCATTTCATGCTTCCTTCACTCCAGATGTTCTGGACACATATATTGACCCCCTAGGAAGATATATTTTTATTAAATTGTCTCATCTGAATACCATTTACACTATCATTAACATATATTCTCCCAACCAGAACCAACAACAATTCCTCTCATCAGTGATCTCCCGTCTGAGAAGATTCTGCACGGTCAACATGATCCTGGGAGGGGACCTCAACGCTACCATGATACCTCGTCTTGATTCATCCACCGGTAAGTCCTCGATCTCCCCGACCTCCCTGACCAAAATCAGAACATTACTATCAGACCTATCCTTAGTAGACGTCTGGAGAATGTCACATCCTAACACCAAAGACTACACATTCTTCTCTCCCGCACATAATTCCTACAGTAGACTGGACTACCTTTTCGTTTCCCAATCATTATTAGACTACCTACCCTCAACCTCTATTGGTCTCACTCTTTGGTCAGACCACGCCCCCATACATCTGAACCTAGGACACATTCCTTCACGCAAACAGCACTCCTCTTGGAGACTTAACGACAACTTATTATTCGACTCAGTATGCAAGCAAGATATTATACAGACTATCAGACATTTCATCGCGGACCATGCCCAAGACACCACTAACTCGCTCACTAAATGGGAGGCGCTTAAATGCGTACTCAGGGGCAAATTAATCCAGCATGGAGCCCGACTGAAACATGCCCGCACTGCAGACATAGCACGACTTCTCTCCACCATTGCCAAACTAGAAGGTCTGCATAAAACAGACCTAACTAGCTCATCTCTCCTAGAACTCACCAACGCGAGGAGAGACCTCCTGCTTATTTTCGCGGAGAGGTCTCTTGTCGCCCGAGACAAAGGAAGATTCAACCATTACTCACAAGCCAATAAGTGTGGTAGACACCTAGCGCACACCCTCCAACCACGCCAAGCCAGACGACCTATACCGTTAATAAACTCCCCCGTTAAGGGAAAACTCATGCAGAACTCAGCAATTGCTGAGGAATTTCGCACATACTATTCCGCACTTTATAATCTCACCCCCCAGAACCCACGTATTATGCCTACTCCACAAGACTTGTCCTCCTATATCCAAGAGACAGCACTCCCTTCTCTCCCTCCTTCGGATGCGGAGGACCTCGAGACCACCCTATCTGAGGAGGAATTCCTATTCGCTATTAAAAATCTTAAGAACGGCAAGAGTCCTGGACCAGACGGATTCTCTCCCCGCTTCTACAAAACGTTTGCCCCACAATTATCCCCACTGCTAGCAAAAGCATTTAACGCCATTGATGAAAACATTGCCCTATCCCCATCCATACTCCAAGCCCAGATAGTTGTCATTCCCAAACCCGGGAAAGACCCCTCCATTTGCCCAAACTATAGACCAATATCCCTTCTCAATATTGACCTAAAACTGTACGCTAAGATCCTTGCAAATCGCCTCTCCCCTCTACTACCACAAACTATACACACGGATCAGGTGGGCTTTGTTCCTGGCCGTGAAGCCAGGGACAATACCACTAAGACCATACATTTGATCACCTATGCTCACCGTCACCATATACCTGCTTGCCTTCTCTCCTGCGACGCAGAGAAGGCCTTTGATAGGGTCAGTTGGTCTTTCCTCCGAGCTACCCTTTCCCAACTAGGTCTAGGCCCGAAAATGTTGACACGAATTATGTCCCTCTATTCCACACCTTCCGCAACAGTATTAGTAAACGGCATCCAATCAGAAAAATTTATGATTTCTAACGGCACCAGACAGGGCTGTCCTCTCTCCCCCCTCCTGTTTGCCCTAGTAATTGAACATCTAGCACAGGCCATAAGAACTAACCCTAACATACAGGGGATACAAACTCCCTCGTCCCACTGTAAACTCTCCCTGTATGCTGACGATCTCCTTCTCTATGTTACACAACCCCACATCAGTATACCCTCCATATTAGCCGAAATAGACAGATTTGGAAATCTCAGTAATTATAAACTAAACATCTCTAAAACGGAGGCCCTAAACCTCTCACTACCACATACCACTCTTGCCTCCCTCAAATCTAACTTTTCGTTTCAATGGCGACCCAATTCCATTTCTTATTTAGGCACAGCTATACCCAAACAAACCTCTGACATATATTCCCTGAACTACAGCCCCTTACTCCAAAAACTGAGGAAGTTGACCGAAGAACGGACAGACCTTCCCCTCTCCTGGATAGGACGTATCAATACATTAAAAATGGACATACTCCCCAAGTTACTATACCTATTCCAAGCCCTACCCATCGCTCTTCCTTCTACATACTTTCGTACCCTCCGTGCTGTGGCTACCAAATTCATCTGGAAAGGCAACCACCCAAGACTGAAACATAAACTTTTATGCTCTCCTATAACCAAAGGGGGTTTAGGCCTACCTGACTTTGAATTGTATCATACGTCCGCAGTCCTATCCCGTATCCTTGAGTGGTTCCCTCGCCCCATGACTAAAGCAGCCACAACGGTTGAACAGGACCTATCCACACGTGACCTAAGAGCGCTTCTCTGGGGCTATGAAAAGATTTATAAATCCTTATCGACACTATCTCCCCTTACTAGGGACGCACTGACAGTCTGGTACCGCAAAAGAGACACACTCTCACTATCCTCGGAACCTAGCCCCCTTACCCCATTGTTTGACAACCCAAGCCTTCCTGAAGGACACTCAACCCAATCCCTAGGCGTATATAATAGAGATTCATGGCCCACTGCCCGCCAATTTGTCGACCACTCCTTAGGCACCTTCCTATCCACCTCCACGGACGTCTACTCCAAGATAACATGGCTCACTCACGGACACCTAAACTCCTATTCTAAGACCTTACATGATTCCAGACAAACACACAGACCCTTGACAAGCTTTGAACAACTATGCACCCTCCCCGAAACTCCACGACACACTTTATCATTGATATATAAATCAATTATAGACCATACCCATGAAGCTCTACCTAACTATACCACTAAATGGTCAGCGGAGGTCGGGAAAGACATAACCGAGGCGGAATGGGGGAAAGCCTTCCTCTTCACAAACAAAACCTCTATATCCAGCTATACTCAAGAGAAAAACTACAAATTGATGTCGAGGTGGTATCGGGTCCCAACTACTCTCAGGATCATGTTCCCATCCAACTCAGATAGATGTTGGAGATGCAACACAATGGAAGGTACTTATATACACATATGGTGGGAGTGTGATGAGATTCTCCAATTCTGGACGCAAATTTTTCAAATTTACTCTGAAATCTATAACAAGCCATTGTTACCATCACCCTCTATAGCTCTCTTATCTATTCTGCCAGGGACAATCAAATCGCAAAAAAATGGCCTACTAAAATTTTTTGTTAGTGCTGGTAGACAACTCATACCCAGACACTGGAAGACCACTACCCCTCCCTCCCTAATAGAATGGGTCAGAGAAGTAAACAATTACATGCTAATGGAGGAAATGCAGGCCCAAGCCTTAGACAAGTACGCCAAATTCTCCTTTGTCTGGAGTATCTGGAGGAGTTACTCTACCTCAGACAAACTCAAACAAAGACTTTCAGCAAACAATTCCTCATAAAATCTAAATAATCCAGGTTCATTACACCACTTATTTATAATGAGGACCCTATGTGTATGTATATATATGTAGACTGAAGCTCGCTGTCCCCTCACCCCCCCCCCCCTCACTAACTCTTCTTTCTATTCCATACTTATCCTTCCTTTTCCTACTCTGTTTCTCATACCTTTCCTCTTTTACTAGACCTCCGATATAATTGCTTTAGATGCAATATAAATAAATATAGGATCTCCCATGGAAATAGAGATCCAAATCATCATCATCATTGATAATGACCATGTCGATGCAAGCTATGCACATGTTATTTACTTGAAACTACCTATGCCTAGGGGTGCAGCAGGCTCCCAAAGGGGCACCCCAGCATAGTGTAATTATAACTTATATGTTAACATACATCTGTTGCACAGGTTTAAAATACTACTCCATCTAGAAAGACCCAGATATCTGTTAATGTTTGCACTATTTCATTATTTGAAGATACAATTGTTTATTAGGAGACTATATGTCAGGTAACTGACACTGTTTACACTCCTTTATTCTGCCTTCCCCTTTTTCTTTTTATTATTATGTTTTCTTGTCTCGATGTTTATATTCTTTGTATTCTTGCAAAAACTCCAATAAAAACTTATTGAACCATTAAGATTTTCCCATTTTTATTTTTTTTCTAAAAAGTATATATCGATATTTTTAGTTAAACGTAAATTCCAGAATTGTGTTTTTATGCTATATGTATAGATATTTTTTCATATAGACATTTTGCTTAGTTTTAAAGCAGACATCTAATGGCTTTGCACTGGATGCCACTAGGTGGCAGAATAGCATAACATTTTAGGAGTTCTTAAGCGACGCTATTGTGCTGAGCTTGGGCAAGGTACTATACAAAATATATTTTTTTTTATACATGACATTGTGGAAAAGGTACCTTCCATATTAAAACAATAGGGGCAGTTTTTTTTTTTTCTGATTAAATGGCTTGCTTATTATCCTACAGAGGTGAAACTTCCTTGCCCAGTACATAACAAGAAATTTATAGAGCTTCGTAAGCAAAATTCTTTGATCTTGTAGGTTATATTGTTAATGTGAAAAAGAAGTTCACATGATTGTTCTCTTGGTAAAGGTAATATGTGTGATTGTTATCGTTAGATATCAAACAAGTATATTTTTAAATTGTAAATTGTATAATAGATACTGTATGTGTTAATTTGGGTCTAGCGCTGTTAAAGTTTATTGAACGATAACTGTATTAGATATTTTTATATCGTTTTGACGGTACAAGATTAGAGGTGAACAATTAGGTTTGTCAGATTTAGACACTGATTGATATGTTTTCAGATGAAATGGAACCCACATATTCCTTTCTTGATGGGTTTACTTTAAATTTGCTCTTGCAGGCCAAGTTTCTTTTTTTTTTTTGATCCAAAGGCAACACCCGGGAAAAAATGTGTTGTAGGTGAACACATCTCACCAAAAGATTTTAGACATGTGGGGAATTAATTCAAAGTTTTCAGGTTTTCCAATAAGCCAATAAGCTCTCCCATTTTCATTTTCTAGGCTGCGTGGAAAAAATGAAAAATAGAAGCTGATTGGCTGCTATGGGCAGGGAAACCAGTTTAGAAGTAACCTGTCTCAGACACCTTTTATTAGTTCCCTCTATTTACACATTTGAAAAGATAAAAGTGTCTGCCCCAATAGAAATTAATTCAATGTCATAAAGGGGTTGATTTATTAAAGCAAATGAACTGTAAGAGCAGTTGCTCCAGAGCTTAGTAAATGAGCAGAAGCTCTGGTGACTTCCATCATCCACCATCCATCCATCATCCATCATCCATCTTCCATCATCCATCTTCCATCATCGCACTGACAGGAGAGGTGTCAGTCTGTGTGCTGACACTGTGGAGAGCAGACCTCTGTAGCAGCTCTCTGTGACAGCTCCGGCCATCTGGCCACCCAGCTCCGGCCACCCAGCTCCGGCCATCCAGCTCCGGCCATCCATCTTGGACCCTTGGATCCATCCTGATCCCCTTGCAGCGGCCACCGCCGCCCCCCTCACTGACCCACTTCCGAGGGCTACATCCAGCCAGCCGGCCGGCCGGCCACTCAGGACACCCACGACCCCGGCCAGCTCCTCTGTCAAGCAGTATCTCATCACCGCCTCTCCTCTTCATTCCCCGATCATCCGACCACCAGCTCCGGCATCCGACACCCATCCGTGAATCCTCAGACCCATTGCCGACCCCCCCTGCAGCGTCACTACGGTCCCCCCTCCCCCCCCCCACTGACCTTCCGAGGCCGCGCTCGGCCAGCAGGCCGGCCGCTAAGGATCCTCTGCGGCCCGGCCTAGCTCCAGCTGTCAGCACGGCAGGACATCACTGCCACCCCACTCTTCAGCCTGGGTCACCGGCCTCTCAGCTCCGGCATCCAGCCAACCATCCTCGGATCCAGACTCAGCCCGCCCTCTGCTCCAGCGGCACGCCAGGACCCCCCCCTCACTGACCCACTCCGGGCGCCGCACCCAGCCAGCCAGCCGGCCGCTCAGGAGACCCCGCGGCTCCGCCCTAGTTCCGGCTGACCGCCCGGCAGCACATTACTGCCGCTCCTCACACCTACCGCCAGGTAGCTCATTCGGCGGACCCGGGCCACCCCTCCTGCCAGCCTATCCACACCGGATCTACCGGCCTACTCCAGCAGAAGGGCCCGGGCAACAACGCTAGGACAGCCACTGGCTCGGGCCTAGCCGCGGCCATCTTACTACTCCTATCGCCGGCCAGTCCACCGCTCGGGCCTAGTCTGTGGCCATCTTGCTACACCTAGGCTGAACGTTACAGCTTCTGGGCCTCCCTCCTGAGGCCGCAAGCTCCCCGGACGCATCACCCCCCCCCCTGACTGGACCCTCCCTCCATAGCCCCCAGTCCCCCCCCGGACCCCTCCGCAGAGGCGGTCTAGCCACCCTGCTCCAGCCGCTAGGTTAGTGGGGCAGACCACGGCTGCGGCCCAGCTCCGGCAGCCACACACCCCCCCTCCACTCTCATCTACAGAGCCCGTGCCCATCACACCTGGAACACCCCCCCGCTACTGGACCTCACCACAGAGGGCACTGGTGACTGATTCACCTGAGGCCAATCCACCGCAGATCGCCCTAGACGCAGCCACCGCACCACCCACCATCCTACAGGTAAGCACCGAGGTCACTAGCAGTTGATCCAGGGGCCGAGCCCGATCGCCCCTCGGGGGGTCAGGAAGGAATTTTTCCTCTGCTGCGCAATTGGCGATCGCAGCTGAGGTTTTTTCGCCTTCCTCTGGATCAACAAGAGGGTGGTAGGCACACCACCTCCGCCAGGACCTCCGCACCACATTAACCCTTCTCCCACACCACTCCAGGAGCAGTGGTGACCATCTGATCCCTACATCCTCCAGCAAGCTCGTTATCGCTACATCAGTATCATCATCAACATTAGATTAACCTTCCTTCAACAACTCTTCCTCCTCATCATGTGCAACTTCAAATACACAGCAGATGCCCTTCACAGGCTAAGAAACGCTGCCTCAATTTTGCCAACCGCCACGCAAAAAAGACTGAAAAAAGAACAATTACTAAGGACAAAGCCACAATCAACCATCAGAAACAGCGAGACATCGATCCAACCACAACAACTAGCATGCGCCATGATCAACACCAGATCTGCAGTCAAGCACAGGCTGGAAATTTACGACTTTATCATCGAAAACAACATTGACTGCCTCTTCATTACAGAAAGCTGGCTAACACCTGACTGCAACACCATCCTAACTGAATTGGTGCCCGAAAACTACAGTATCCTAACTGAGTATAGAATAGGAAAAAAAGGAGGAGGCCTAGCAGTGATTTTCAAATCCCACCTTGGGTTTACCAAACCAACTTTACAGAACTCAGTGCCTTTCATGGAAACTCTCTCTCTGCATCTTCAAACAACACCTCAAGACACCATTCACATACTAATATGCTACAGACCACCAGGACCAAAGACCAATCTCCTTACTCCACTCACCGAATTCTTCTCCACACACACCCTGAAAACCAAAAACCTGCTGGTACTTGGGGATTTTAACCTCTGGGCAAACTCTGCCCAAGACTGTATCGCAACCGCCTGCGTCAACCAAATAGAAGAACTGGGCCTGCAACAACTGATAAATGCTCCCACACACGGTTCAGGACACACTCTAGACCTCATCTTCAAACAGAATATGGACATCAACATACTCGACAACACTCCACTACCGTGGACTGACCACCACGCTATCAAATTCAAAATCACCATCAACACCACCTCCCAAAAACAGAAACGGGCAACAACTACACTCCGAACTCTTCAAAACTACACTATCAAACAAAATACTCCTGCTAAACGCAAACCTCTCAACGGAACAAACACTCAACTCCCTAAACAAGGTATTACTACAAACAGCAGACTCAGTGGCACCAAAACGCAGAACACCTATCCGTAATAAAAACTCGAGATGGTTTAATGCCACGCTCACCCTACTCAAGCAAGAACGTAGAAGAGCTGAAAGAGCATGGAGAAGAAATCCCACCAAGGAAAACCGTACCAATTACAAAGAACTTACTGTGAAATACCACAAGGCAATCTTCAAAGCCAAAAAAGAACATTTCTCGGACACCATCTCAACTGCCCTAAACCGTCCGCGAGAACTTTTCAAATTAGTCAATGAACCCAACTTGCTTAGAGCCACCCGGAAACAATACTCAAGAATTCTGCAATGAATTATCAGATTACTTCATCAACAAAATCGACAACATCCGGAAATCAATTCATCAGAAAAGAACAACCAACCTCACTCAACCAAAGCAAAAAGAGGATATTAACACGAACATCACACAACCACCGAATTTTTCTTTGTCTCCTATCACCACTGACACAACTATAAACATCATCAGAAGCCTTCGCGACAGCACATCCCCAAACGACATCATTCCCACAAAACTCCTTAAAGAATGTTCCGACATCCTGGCCCCTACTCTTACACACCTCATAAATCAATCATTCAAAGAAGGGACTGTACAAAACATCTCTCAAGCAAGGCATCGTCAAACCCCTGCTGAAGAAACCCAATCTTGACCCTAAGGACCCTAACTGCCGCAGACCGATAACAAGCCTCAACACCATCTCCAAGATTATGGAGAAAGCAGTAGTACTGCAGCTACAACGCCACCTGGACACACACCAACTCCTGGACCCGCTGCAATCAGGCTTCCGCCCAGGCCATGGCACAGAAACAGCACTCCTCAAAATATGGGACGATGCCCTTGAAGCAGCAGATGACGGAGAATCCAGTCTCCTGGTACTGTTGGACCTCAGCGCAGCATTTGATACAGTGAACCACAATACTTTACTTGTCTGCCTCTCAGAAGTGGCAGGAGCTACAGGTCCTGCTCTAAAATGGTTTGCATCCTTCCTAGAGAATCGCTCTCAGATAGTGAAACTAGGGACATTCACCTCGGAAACCCGGGCAATCTCCTGTGGAGTCCCTCAGGGCTCACCCTTGTCACCAGTACTATTCAACATATACATCCGCCCACTTCTCAATATCATCAGGAAAACCGATCTCTGCTTCCACTCATACGCTGACGACACCCAACTCTACTTTCGCATCACCGGACAAAAAAACCATCATCAACAATTAGAAGAATGCCTCAGTTCAATTGATGACTGGATGACCTTCAGCTCCCTCAAACTTAACGGCGCAAAAACAAAACTTCTCCTACATGCCAACAAAAATTCCAAAATTAAGACCCCGTGGACACCTCCCACCATCCTAGGACAGACCATCGCTCCAAGCCTCAAAGCTAAGAGTCTCGGAGTCATCTTTGACTCAGGAATGACAATGGATGCACAAATAGGATCAGTGGTGAGCGGTTCCCACCATCTCCTCCGCCTCCTACGCAGACTCATCCCCTTCATCCCAGAAGAAGACAAAGCGGCAGTTGTGGGAACAATCATCAATTCCCGACTCGACTATGCAAATTCGCTCTACTTAGGACTACCCCAATATCAGCTTGCGCGCTAACAACTCATTCAAAACACGGCAGCAAGACTGTTAACAGGAAAAAAACCCTGGGAGTCTATTTCACCATCCCTAAAGTGCCTACACTGGCTAACCGTAAAGAATCGGATCAAATTCAAGACCCTTTGCCTCACCCACAAATGCATACAAGGAGACGCTCCGCTATATCTTCAGGAGAAAATAAAACACTATACACCCAATCGCAGCCTTCGATCAGCTAACCAAAATCTCCTCATCATGCCCAAATATCGCTACAAAGCAAAGGGAGAACGAAGATTCGCAGTCCAAGGACCTCGACTATGGAACGCTTTTCCGACCCACATCTGCATGGAAGAAAACCATCAGGCCTTCAGGAAAAAACTAAAGACCTTCCTTTTCTGAGAGCTGGCAACAGAGAACACATTTCTAGCGCCTTGAGGCAATTCAGTTCGCATTTGCAGCGCTCTACAAATCCTTCATTCATTCATTCATGTATTCATCATCCATGTGCAAGCAAAAATGCTGTTTTTTAAATTTTTCTTGCATGTGATTAGTTATTATTTGCAAAGTGAAGCTTTACCTCATTTATTAAACTCTGGAGCAACTGCACTTGTAGATTGTAACTGTACTTTGAAAAGTGCACAGTCTATTTGCCTTTAGTAAATCAACCCCAAAGTGTTATAGGGCGTACACACGGTCGGACTTTGTTCGGACATTCCGACAACAAAATCCTAGGATTTTTTCAGGCGGTTGTTGGCTCAAACTTGTTTTGTCTACACACGGTCGCACAAAGTTGTCGGAAAATCCGATCGTTCTAAACGCGGTGACGTAAAACACATACGTCGGGACTATAAACGGGGCAGTGGCCAATAGCTTTCATCTCTTTATTTATTCTGAGCATGCGTGGCACTTTGTCCGTCGGATTTGTGTACACACGATCGGAATTTCCGACAACGGATTTTGTTGTCGGAAAATTTTATCTCCTGCTCTCCAACTTTGTGTGTCGGAAAATCCGATGGAAAATGTCCGATTGAGCCCACACACGGTCGGAATTTCCGACAACACGCTCCGATCGGACATTTTCCATCGGAAAATCCGACCGTGTGTACGGGGCATTATACATAGCTAATTGCTGTAAGTTATTACCTTTGATTTTAGCTATACAGTTTTTACATGTGCTATACATGTGAATTTTATTTGTATGAAAGTACATTGTGAGTGCCTAAAACTTTTTTGTTGCTGCGATTTGCTGAGTTTACTGGTTCACTTGGATAACTTAATGTGTCATGGATGCACCTTGTACTAAATATGAAAAAAGAAATGATTATACAAACATGTAAACCCAACATTTTTCTATTTCTGATATGTGCTGGCTGTACCAATGTACTTGTATGAAAATGTTTCCTATTCTCTTTTTATTGCATCCTTTGTGTGAAATCCCTGGTTCCCTCTGCCTTCCTATTAAAAACTGACCACACTAGGCATCAGAGCATGGTCAGTTCTCTTGCTATCCTAGGAACTCAGTATGCCCTCCCCCAATGATCAGACTTGTTCCGACACACTTCCCCTGCACAACTATTCACTGGTAAGTTCAGTGTGCTGCTGTATCTCCTCCCTCAGTTCTCTGTTCTCAGCTGCATAAGAAGCTTAGAGGATATGTGATCACTAATAAAACAGAATCTATACATAAATCCAATGTTTTTCCTTTGATTAGTATTTTAAACTAAATGGGTTGTTTTACAAGGTGGGGGTTTACATATACTACATGACCAAATTCAGTTCAGAAAGTTAGACCAGAGTATATTATAAGATACTGTATATACTGTATGTATGTATGTATATATATATATATATATATATATATATATATATTAGAAGGCCAGTATGGTGGCCTGAATTTATGGGAGGAGCCCAAGGGAGGGGGGCTATTTAAGCAGCCCACGTACCTGTGTTCCTGGTCAGTTCCAGTGCACAATACTACACATCACTAGGCTGGCTCTCCCCAGCTCACTTTGTGTTCGTGAGTCTGTGCGTTCGATTACAAGTGTGTTGCAGCTTCTCAGTTCGTGATCTCTGTCGGCAGTTTGTGCTCACTGCTGCAGGTAGAATTCAAACCTTTTTAGGTTCATATGCAATGTTAAGATTCATTATGTTTCCTATTCCGCTTCCTGTTCGCACTTAGCTGCCTCCAAGTTGTTGTCGGTCATGTCCTGACATCATTCAGCACAGGCATAGTAGATTCGTAGGTTCCCTCTGCCTTGTTTGTCATCCCATCCACAAACATACGATTCGTACGTAGATCCAAGCCTCCGATGTGTTGTTGTCCGATATCACTCGACACAGGCTTCACTGGTTATAAGATTCACTGTCTATGGGGTTGCCGCCTCATCCATTTGGAGATTAGCATGTATTGATTGCACGGGTTCTGTGGCTGATTGAGGTGGTAATTAGACCCACCTGGTACCTTGTCTGCACTTTGATTAGCCTCGGGGGCTGGGTGGTTGGTATGTTTTCAGTTTTGGAGGAGGGGGTGGCACCCTAACACTCTACGATGGCCCGATTTGAATCCTGGTCACGTCTGCAACATAGTGTTTCGTATCCTCGGCACAACACAAGCCGATTCCAGTTGTCACACACATCACAAGCTTCATGCAGCTCGGTCTCTCTTGTGAGGCTCCTGCCACAAGCAAGCAACCAGTCGTTACTCAGACCATTCATACGGTTGAGGGGTGCACTGTGTACAGAGTGCAGGGTTGAGGGGTGCGCTATGTACAGAGTGCAGGGTTGAGTGTTGCGCTGCGTACAGGGTGCAGGGTTGAGGGGTGCGCTGTGTACCCAGTGCAGGGTTGAGGGGTGTGCTGTGTGCTGAGTGCAGGGTTGAGGGTTGCGCTATGTACCGAGGGCAGGGTTTAGGGGTGCGCTATGTACCGAGTGCGGGGTTGAGGGGTGCGCTGCGTACAGAGTGCAGGGTTGAGGGGTGCACTATGTACCCAGTGCAGGGTGAGGGGTGTGCTGCATACAGAGTGCAGGGTTGAGGGGAGTGCTGTACACTGAGGGCAGTTTTGAGGGATGCACTATGTACCAAGTGCAGGGTTAAAGTGTGCTCTGCGTACCAAGTGCAGGGGTGAGGGGTGTGGTGCGCACCGAGTGCAGTGTTGAGGGGTGCACTGCATACCAAGTGCAGGCTTAAGGGGTGCACTGCATGCCAAGTGCAGGGTTAAGGGGTGCGCTGCGTACAGAGTGCAGGGTTGAGGGGTGTGCTGCGTACCGAGTGCAGGGTTGAGGAGTGCGCTATGTACTGAGTGCAGGTTTGAGGGGTGCACTGCGTACCGAGTGCAGGCTTGAGGGGTGAGCTATGTGCAGAGTTGAGGGGTGAGCTGCCTACCGAGTGCAGGGTTGAGGGGTGCCCTGCCTACCGAGTGCAGGGTTGAGGGGTGCACTGTGTACAGAGTGCAGGGCTGAAGGATGTGATGTGTACTTCCAAGACTTGGGCTTCCAAAATCACAGAAAGCAGAGAATGTACATACTGAACATGCTCTTGAAGCATTCTAATGCTTATTAGTCAGAACCCTGCAGAGAGAGTGGGGGCCCCATATAAGCCATTGCTATTCAATTTAAATTCCCTGATTTGACAGCCACCCCTCACGCCCACAGAATAAACTTGCAAAATGAGATAGAAGTAATCTAATTTAAAATTACACTAATGCCTACCCAAATCCATCCCACCTCAGGCCGTCCAAGCGCAGACGCGACACTGGCCCGAGATAAGTGGACCCACCAGAGCCAAGCAGACCTGACACTGGCCCGGGCCAAGCAGGTTGGCCCCCCACCTGAGCTGAGTGGATTTGACACTGACACTGGCCCGAGCCGGCCAGTTTTGCCGCCCGAACCGAGTGGACCTGACTTGCCTGAGCCGACCAGACCTGCCCCCCGCCTAAGCCGAGCAGACATGCCCCCCTGCCCGAGCCAGAGCAGGTGAGTGGAAATTTTTAGGGCTGTAGATATAATACATTCTTCCAGCAGGCACCTTGCTTCTGCAACACGGCCTCCCCCATGAGGTTCCTGCCACAAGCTCTCAGTTGCTGCTTATACCACTCATTACCCATTTACAGGCACCACAAGCTTCTGCTACATGGCCTCTTTCTCGAGGTTCTTTGCCACAAGCTTTCAGTCGCCACTCACACCACTCATTATCCATTTACAGGGACCAAGAGCTTCCGCAAAATGGGAGGAGGGGGCGGGCTTAGGGCTCTCCTTCATGCCAGGTTAAACCTGGACCTCCATGTTACCTTTTTAAAGTTCCTGATCACCAGATTAGTCTCAGTCACAACCAGGACCTCTATTCTATCAGGGCACGAGTCAGGTAGATAGTACACGGGACACTCTCCCACATCAACCTGCAGCACCCTTTATTCATCTCGATACCTCACATACACAAATTGGGCTGCTGGACTGGCAATTAGCTACTGTCACATTTTCTTTCTTACCTATGTTCTGAAAGGACATCACCTTCAAACTACTCAGACACGGTTGCTAAACAGTTGCTTTCTGACAGTGCAGGCGTCAGCAGGCCAACCATATGTCACCTACTACAGAACGCAACATTCCTACTTAGGCCACAACCAGACTGCAGCTTCCCACCCCAGTACGCCCTGGGGCTCTGGTTCACAGGTCTGTGCGTGACACTGAGAAGACATCCGAGCTATCGGTTATTTGGCCAGTCACCTCTTTCTTAAACATACACCCTCCCCTCTTTTCTCATTATAGCTGGAGTCATGTCAAGGTTCAGCAGAGAGGACCTTGCCTTTGCCCCTCTGTCACCTGGTTTAGAGCCAGGCAGCTCTCAGTCCCTCAGGGGATGGACTATCTCCAAGCTCACGGCAGAGCTGCAGCGTAGGGCCATTCCCTACCCCGCCACGGCCAGAAAAGCCAAACTATTCAAGCTGCTGTTCCCAACACCAGCAGCAGTTGTACCTGGCACCCAGCAGGCATTCCTGCAGTCCACCTCCTCAGCTCTCTTCCAGCTGCACACCATGATCGGAACACTGACCGCAACAGTCTCCGACGTGCAGGCGAGAGTAGGAGTCCTAGAGGTGCGCCCAGCGGTGACCTCCCTAGACACGGTCGCAGCGCCCGTCTTGGCCCTACCACCCACAGGTACGCCAGACACTATTTTTCTGCACACCTCATACCTGCAGCATCAGGAAGGACATCCTGAAGGAAAAGGATGTTAAAGCCGAGTTCCACCAAAGTAAAATAATTTAAAAGTCAGCAGCTACAAATACTACAGCTGCTGACTTTTAAAATAAGGACACTTACCTGTCCAGGGCGCCCGCGATGTCCTCACCCGAAGCCGACCCGTCCCTCGGCTCCCGGGTGGAGGCGCCGGCATTTTCAGAAAGGGATTCAGGAAATGAAGCCTTGCGGATTCACAGCCTGGTTCCCTACTGCACGTGCGTGAGTTGCGCTGCGTGTCCTGATTGTTTCCTGCTGTCTTCTGGGACCTGTGTGTCTCCCAGAAGACAGCGGGATGACGGAGGAGGGGCCGTAAATGGCGTAGATTGACAAAGATTCTGCGGTGATCTATCGCTGTGGGAATCAAAGGCCAAAGTCCCCAGGCTCAATCTCAAACTCTCTATCCCTGAGTTTGTGCTGGCCTTTGGCATGTTTAGGGACGTGTTGTGCTCTGAAAACCCCGGCAGGAGGGAAGAGATGGATTTGTACCTCCATGCCGTGGTTGATTTAGGGTACAAATACGGAGGCTCTGCGTTTTATGACTACCACCCCTCGTTCCCAGTCAGAGCCACAGCCAAACTCGCCCAGTTACAAAACAGCGTGAATTGGACACCGAGTTGTTCTGCCACCACTTTGCGGGTCTGCGTTCCCTGCTTTGCACCATTTGCCAGTCCTCCACGCACATGGCAAACTGGTGCTCTAACATGAACGCCAGACATTCCTTGGCCTTCCCCTCTACCTCTAGTGCCACTCAAGGCATGCCTGCCCCTATGCAACATCCTCAGGTGGACAAGTTGGGATGGCCCGTCTAGTTACTACAGTAGGCAAGACGCCTATCTGCAACAACTGCAACTATGACACCTGCAACTTCAACCAATGCCGACTGCTCCACATTTGTCAACTGTCATAGAGCTTATCCTAAGAGCACATGCAACCTCAAGCGTCCCAACTCATCCTGACTGAGCTGGGTGAACGTACGATGGCTGCAGTTCTGCCTTTCCTCTCACCCATCATTCGCACTATTCCTGGTGCTCAGGTTTGTCTTTGGAATCCACACGGGGCTCATCACCCTACCCCACACCACCCATGAGTGCAGGAACCTCCATTAAGCTTCCACTGATGAGCAGGCTATTGACAATCTGTTGCAGACCGAGCTGAACCAGGGATTCATTATTGGCCCCTTCGCTGAGTGGCCATTTGAGACATGTAGGATTAGCCTTTTTGGGCTTGTCAAGGGCAAATTCCTAAATAAATTACATTTGGTGTACGACTTGTCCGCGCCTCATTCCTCCCACATCCCCAGTTTTAACTCACTAATTCCTTCTGAAGAGTTCCCTCTTAAATATGTGTCCATTGACTTAGCTATACAGTCCATCATTAACGTAGCCAAGGTGGACATTTCAGATGCTCTTAAGCTCTTACCCATTGAACCTTCCTTGTGGCAGTGGAACAGTATTACATGGAGAGATTCATACTACTTTGCTACCAAACTGAGCTTTGGCTCAAAGAGCAGTCCATGGCTCTTTGATACGTTCTCTAAGTCCCTCAACTGGATCCTAACTCACCAGGCGCAGTGCCAGAAAGTCAACCATTACCTGGACGATTTCCTGCTGATCAAACGGCCTGACGAGCCCCCTCAGATTTAGACAAATTAAGGGTAGTGTTCGACAACCTCAACGTGCCCATAGCGGAGCATAAAGTGGAAGGCCCCGCGCAGTTCTTCACCTTCCTAGGAATCACCCTTGACACCTGCTCTATGCAGGCCCGCCTACCCCCTGACGAGCTGTCCTAGATTAGGGCAGTCATTCACTCCTTCACCATCTCACAAAGTTGCACCAAGAGACAGCTGCAGTCCCTGTTAGGCATGCTGAACTTTGCTATGAGGATTGTCTCTTAGGGGTGTTTCTTCATTTCTCACCTCCCGGTCTTCCTCTCCCACGCACAGGACCCCAATCAAACCATCAGGCTAGACCAGGCAGCTGCTGCAGATCTAGCAATGTGGGACAACTTCCTTGAGAACTGGAATAGCGTATCCATGTTCATCCCAGCAGCTTCAGCCTCTTCACCTCATATAGTAACAGATGCAGCAGCCTCCACAGGCTTCGCTGCCATTTTTGGCACCCATTGATCTGTAGGTCCATGGCTGCAGGAAATCCTCCTGGTCCCCAGGCTCAAGCAGACATCCTCATTGTTCGAGCTTTACCCTATCGTCGCAGCAGCTCAGGTCTAGGGACACACCTGGGTGGGGCAGACCATGGTCTTCTCCACGGACAACTTACCCACGGCTGAGATTATCAACAAAGGCAGGTCCAAGTCCCTGGCCATCATGTTTTTCCTACAGGCTGGTGCAGATATCCCTTCACTACAATTTCAATGTGCACTGTACTTACATACCTGGCAAGTGCAATCTCGCAGCAGAAGCACTGTCCCACCTCAATTTTCCTTTTGTATTTCTTACAAAAGTAATAGAGGAGAAATCTTCCAATGGGGACACTAAGTCTGGTGACCTGGGGGTCCCCAAGGAATTCCCTTAATCTGCAGGGATACCCTCTCACTTCCTGTGTGGCTATGGGACAGGAAGTGAACGGAATTCACTGCAATAGGACACAGATGTCAAGAACAAATCTGATAAGGGATATAACCTTCCCTTGCTCAATCCAAATTGAAAAAAAAGTTTTGCCCATAGTTCTACTTTAAGTAATACCCTTTATTGGCTAACTTGCAGTAGAATTCCAGTCTCACTTGTTTCTGCCCCATTTGCTTCTTTTTGGTGCTGAGCTCCCAATGTGTGGCTCTGAATTTTAGTTGAAGGTCATTAAAGTGTGCACACTTGCTGTCTGCAGATGCCTAGCCTCCCACAACACTCAATGACTGTAATAAACACGCACTCTGGGCTTTAACAGAGCCAGTTTCATCTGGATAGAAAAAAGTTACTGCAGAACTTGCTCCTTCTGCTCACTAGATCCTGGGATTGCAGCTAAAAGTATACTTAAGTTGCTATGTTGTTCTTTATGTGTTAATTAGTGATGACTCAAACTGACCTGGGCTCGATTCATCAGGGGTTCGCCGAACAACAAAGATGTTTGGATGCCAAATCTGAACCTCATCAAAATCAATGGGATCTCAATCTATCAAATAAAAAATCTTCTGGGCCTAGAGGGTGTCAAACAATTGTGATACAAATCTTTTCTGCCTGATAATAGGTACATTTTGGTTAACATGGCCAATGATATCAGATAAAGGGAACTTATAAAGAGAAACATATTGGGGACACTATTGCTGCTCTGTTTTGATGGAGGCTCCAGTGCCATCATTCTATTGATATCTTTGCTACACATTGGTATTTCTTTACTAAAGGCAGATAGGCTGTTCACTTTTCAAGGGAACTTTCACTTAGCTTAGTGAATGTGTTAAAAATGTACCGTATTTTGCAAAGAATGCTCAAGCGTGCAAAAACAATAAAATAAAATTGGAAAATGAAAAGTCAGCAGAATGTCACCTCGTTCAGGAAGCAAAGTAAAAATTCCCTTGCAAAGACAACAGCTTATTTACCTTTGCTAGTCTTAGTCACATTCAGTATTGAAGCTTAGATTTTTCAGACTTCGTTGGATATGTACTTGTTCAAGGTAAGACCTATGTTATGAAATTAAGATCAAAAAGACAACCCTAGAACCTGCACCTTTGAAGTGGTAGTAAACTCTGTTAGACCACTTGTACCTACAGGCAAGCCTATAATAAGGCTTACCTATAGGTACTGTGACTATCTCCTAAACTTGCAAAATTTAGGAGATATTCAGAATGCATGCAGCCGATGACATCACCGGTGCATGCGCTTTGGAGGTCCTACAGTGTCGGACCTTCAAGGCCCATGCCGTAAATGGGCAAGAGTAATGTCATCGCACCCCCGGTCACTCATGTAGCCAGAGGCCCCAAAAGGAAGATGTCAGCCGTCTCACATGTGACATTGTGGCACTGAAGGGCTTCTAAGATAAGTCTATCATAATGTGCCAGTATGCGATGCATGCAATGCCGACTAGCACATTATGACATTGCCTTGCAGGGAATTTTTTTTTTACACCTGCAATGTACCACTGCTTTAAGCATCTTTAAATCACCAATGGCATAAGCTGCACAGTTACCATGCTCAGTGATGATGAACTGCTGCATAAAACAAAGATGTATAGTCCTTTTTAAATGTCTTAGTGATGACCATCATTTTGAAAAAAAAAAATTAATGGTTTAGCAGACAATTCCCTCCATAAGCACCTTGGCAGATGGTGTCAGCAATAGCAGCAAAATGACCATTTCATTTATAAAACAAAATGATTTTTAAATGCTTCAAATCATAAAAAAGAAAAGAGACAGATGTGGTGTGTATGCAATGCCGAAAATGTACAATGATCATCATACTAATGAGGGAAATTAAATGTTCTAAAGGATAAGGGTATTGCTCAAATGTTCAACAATAGATCACATATGTTTATTGACTTTAGAGCACTGTACACGCTCATGAACAAGCATATGTTAGTATAATTATTACACCTACTTGTGCTTTAAAACATGTGGAATAATACCCAAGTGCATTATTAATATAAGCTGCACCTGTTGATGTGATAATCATATGATTCCAACACATTCAAACTGAGGCAATATGCAGTCTGTTTTGTGACCTGAAATGACTCTCACAGCGAGAAATCATTCCGATGCTTGAACTGATGAGTTTGTTTTTCTTTCATAACATTTAAAAGGATTAATGTGTAGAGCGATATAAAGGGTAGACTTACTAGAGCCTGCAATTATATTTAATTTCTCCTCAGAATGCATTGTAATACTAAAACGGGATGGGACAATGGTTTTGAGTTTTTTTATTAACCACTTAAACACAAGTGGAGTCATTTCTACAGTTCAGCTATAGACTTACTTGTTTGCCAATAACTTTTTTTTAATACTTTTGACACCAAAATAGCTTAGATGTTATTTGGTAGAATTGTATTCAATAACTGTTTTTTAACTACTCTGTGGTCACATTGCAGCTGCACTTCCTATTTCCCTCACCTCCCTACTGGTCCCCTTTTCTTTCTATAGAACAGGCTGTGTTTTGGGGTCCTGTTGCCAATGTGAAAATTAACTAATCACATGTGAAGGCTACTGTAAGTGCCTGTTATAAGGTTCAGCTACTATTTCATAATCATGGTGGAGGCCACACTTTTACTTTAACAAACTCCTAGAATGTGAAATGCCAGTCTTTATAAACATGCAAATTCATATTGACCAAAATTATGCATTTAGCAAACACCCATCCTTATCTTGAGGAGAAAAGTGGTCCATTTTTAAGGAAATGTGTTCTTATATGTGTATTTTAATAACATTTAATTGATAAAAGAAACAATAAATACAGGTGCATCCCATAAAATTTGAATATCATCAAAAAGTAATTTTCTTTTTCAGTAATTCAATTCAAAAAGTGAAACTCATATATTATATAGATTCATTACACACACTAATATAAATCAAGCATTTCTTTCTTTTAATTTTGATGATTATGGCTTACAGCTAGTGAAAACTCAAAATTCAGTATTTAAGAAAATTAGAATATTACATAAGACCAATAAAGAAAAAAGTTTTTTTAATACAGAAATGTTGTCTTACTGAAAAGTATGTCTATGTACAGTATAGTATGCACTTAATACTTGGTCGGGGCTCCTTTTGCATGAATTACTGCATCAATGCGGCATGACATGGAGGCGATCAGCCTGTGGCACTTCTGAGGGGTCATGGAAGCCCAGGTTGCTTTGATAGTGGCTTTCAGCTCTTTTGCATTGTTGGGTCTGGTGTCTCTCGTCTTCCTCTTGACACCCCACAGATTCTCTATGCGGTTTAGGTCAGACGAGTTTGCTGGCCAATCAAGCACAGTTATACCATGATCATTAAATCAGATATTAGTACTTTTGGTAGTGTGGGCAGGAGCCAAGTCCCGCTGGAAGATGAAATCATCATCAAAATTAAATTAAAGAAATGCTTGAAAAATATCACTCTGTGTGTAATGCATCTATATAAAAAGTATGAGTTTCACTTTTTGAATTGAATTACTGAAATAAATAAATAAATTAATAATGATATTATAATTTTATGAGATGCACCTGTATACTGTATGTGACCTTTCCTGATACTCCTTATGAAAGACTATTCAGGGAATTGTGGTGGTGTCTTGTTCTGCTGTTGGAGCTCAGCACGTTGTACTTCAACCCCCTCAAAAACATCCACGCACATGTATTTATATTCCAAAATTTTTTTTTTTATTATGTAAAAATGGTCTGGCAGGATCAAAAGGTATTTTTTTGTAAACATATAAAAAATATGTATGTACACATCTTGAAAAAATGCATGGAGTCGAAAAATTGTGATTTAGAACAGGAAGTAAACCAAGTTCTGTAGTACTCATAAAGAACAAAGAACAACCGATCACAGTGCAGTGCAGGTACATGAGAGCTCAGAAAGTGCCAGATATGATTAGTTTACAACAGTTGCAGACAGGCCGGCTCAGTCTGTTCAGCATTATCGGTGTACAGTATTCCCTTCACCCAGGCCTAACATTTTCCTAGTAGCCATTTGCAGGCGGGGGTCTGCAGTCCTCTCTGTGGTAGCAACCATTTTAGATGAAAGGGATAATTGTGCTAACTGATACTTGGTGGACTACTGCTCCCAGCAATTCCGGTGCAAATCCTGCCAACCCTCCTGGCTGCACCGACTTGACTTCAACAACACCACAGTCTCTCCCTCTGGCTCCACATCCAATCCTGGCATGTCTTTCCCAGAGCTTCTCACTGTCTTTCTCACTCACCGACCCCGGCATGGATCCCTCCTGAATGACTTTCCTGGCAGTGCTCCCAACTGTCCTCCTCCTGCTCCTTTTTCAGGACACCTCTCAATGACCATGTAGAGAAAGGCTCCCTACCAGCTCCCGAGCTCCAGGCCTGAATTCACCCCCCCCCAGAAAGGGGGTTTCCTCAGGCCCATCACAGTCTAACACTCTATCATCTCAGTTCTTCCACTCGACAACTCTTCCCACAACAGGCTGACCATGGGTATATATAGGAGGCCTGCCCCCTGCCAATCCTAGTTGGGGATTGGTCAGGGCTCCCAAATACACTGCATGTCACTCCAGCCCTTTGCCCTGCCTCTTTTCCAGAACCTTCTCAATGGAAAAAAGGAGGCGCCAAAGAGCTGAAGCACATGTCAGTCATCTGCTGCTACACTAAACCGCTCCCCTGCCCCCAGATCAAAACAAACAGGCCTAGCTCACAGCTAGGCCTGCCTAAATTTATCCACACTGGCAATACACTACTCTAGCAGCTACCTACCTAAGGTAGAGGGTGCTACAAGAGCCACTGACACACAGGTTAAGATGTACTCTTACCGAAACACCAGGACACTCTAATTACAGAAGGTCAAGTCAGCCTTAGTACATCCGCCTTTGGCAAGGTCCAAGGGAAAACATCAGTGATGGTGTATTCTCATTATAAGATTCCAACAGACTTGGACTTTGGTTATCCGGACATTCCAGCCACGACTCAAATAAAACGAAACGAGCTCCAATAGTGTAAAACCTTCTTAAGCAACAAACAGCAGCAGATACAAGAGCGTGATGACAGGTAAGTATTCTTCCCCCGACCGGTTTTGTCACGAGTGGACTTCTTCCTTGTAGAATTTTAAAATAGATTATAACAAATCCATAATTTTGCAGTTACACACACCCCAAATTATAGAGCACTCTCTTAACCGCTTGCCGACCAGCTGCTGCTGTTGAACTGCGGCAACATGGCTCAGCTGCGCGAATCACGTTATGTTACGTTGCTTCCTTTTTTGGACTGCTCGCCCCCGGAGCTGATGTGAGTGCCCGGCTCCCGCGATCGCTCGTGACATGGCGAGAACGGGGATCTCTGTGTGCAAACACAGAGATCCCGGTTCTCTGAAGGGAGAAGAGACTGATCGTGTGTTCATACAAAGTATGAACACTGATCTATCTCTTCCCCTAGTAAGTCTCATCCCCCCTTCAGTTAGAACACACACTAGGGAACACAGTTAACACCTTGATCGCCCCTAATGTTAACCCCTTCACTGCCAGTGACATTTTTACAGTAATCAATGCATTTTTATAGCACCGATCACTGTATAAATTCCAATGGTCCCAAAAATGTGTCAAAATTGTCTGATGTGTCTGCCATAATGTCGCAGTCATGATAAAAATCGCAGATCGCCACCATTACTAGTAAAAAAAATAATAATAAAAATGCTACAAATCTATCCCCTATTTTGTAGACACTATAACTTTTGTGCAAACCAATCAATATACGCTTATTGCAATTTTTATTACCAAAAATATGTAGAAGAATACATATCGGCCTAAACTGAGAAAAAAATTTGCTTTAAAAAAAAAAAAATTATTATAGCAAAAAGTATAAAATATTGTGTTTTTTTTCAAAATTTACGCTCTTTTTTTGTTTATAGCGCAAAAAATAAAAACCGCAGAGATGATCAAATACCACCAAAAGAAAGCTCTATTTGTTGGGAAAAAAAAGGACATCAATTTTGTTTGGGTACAACATCACACGACCGTGCAATTTTCAATTAAAACAACGCAGTGCCGAATTGCAAAAAATGGCCTGGTCATTCAGCAGCCAAATTTTCCGGAGCTGAAGTGGTTAAGCAATTCTTTTTTTTTTCATATGGAATAAAAAACATATTATTATAAGTATTTAGGAATTAATTTGATGGCAGATTTATCAAAGCTATATGAAGAAAATGTTATCTCGCTCCTTCAAAAAATCAAGGGCGATCTGGCAGATTGGGATAGAGCTACCCTCTCTTGGCTAGGAAGAGTTAACACTAAAAATGGGGGTGCTCCCAAAAGCCATATTTACTATGCAGATGATCCTTATTCAACTCCCAAAGTAATTTTTTGTTGATGTAAGGCGGATTTTAACTGATTTTGTTTGGAGAAGACTAAATCTAGACTGGCATATCATATTCTCATGAGGTCTAAATCAGATGGGGGATTAGGCCTACCCAATTTGAGGAATTATTATGGAGCAATTGCCATAACTCGAATTCTTAGTTGGAGACATCACACCACTCAAATGCCTGGGTGATATTAGAAAAGACATTGGCAGGTCATGATTTAGCCCAAGCTCCATAGGTCCAGTACCCATATAGAGGGCTGTCCAAAACTGCTTCTTATCGTATTACCCACACCTTGAAGCGCTGGGATTCAGTTAACAAACAAGAATCTCTAGCTCAAAAAATCTCTCCATTATTACAGTTAGGGGGTTTCTGCTGATTTACCCTGGGGGGAGTCATTACTTTTTTTTAAATCTTGGGCTACTGATGGAGACACTAGTTGTCTCAAGCTTATGCTGAATGGGAGATTACGCTCGTTGATGGATCTTAGAGAGGAATATGGTGAGTTTCCAATGGACACCTGGAGGTACCAGCAACTACAGCATTTTTGTACTGTTCACCTACAGGGGATTGGAAAGGCGGTACCTCGCTCTGATTTTGAATCTCTTTGACATAAACAGCCAACAGACAGTGACTTGCTCTCTATGTCGCATAGACTGCTGAACAGATGTAGTGCCACCACAGGCCTTTGATTTTTTAAGGGGTGGGAATCAGAGTTCTGCCGCCATTTCACAGACTTACAGAAACAGAATATGTTAATACTGGTACATACATCTTTGATAAATACTAAAACACAGGAAACAAACTATAAACTTCTGTCCAGGTGGTACAGGGTCCCGAACATGTTGGTCGTTGCATACCCCTCAGTCTCGGATAGATGTTGGCGGGGTTGTAGGCAACATGCCTCCCATTTTCACATCTGGTGGGAATGCCCTAAGATTGGGCCATTCTTGGCTGCACTCAGGAATTTGATTGCAGCTAAAGGGCTAATTCCGGTCTATTGGAAAAAGCCACAAGTACCTACGATAGAACATTAGGTGAAACAGGTCAACAAAATTATGAAAGATGAGAAATGGGTGGTTACCAATAGTAATAGACTGGAAGAGTTCCAATCTAATTGGAACCATGGGTTAATTTTAGTACACTGAACAGGAGTATGCAGTTTCTTTCCCCATGAAGAGAAGGGACATTAAACCACCCCCCCTTTTTTTATATGAATGGGCGACTGTATGAAGGGATGAATATGAGGTTGTTTTTTAATGTTTATTGGTTATATGTTTGTTTATTGACTGTAAAAGAAATATGATTAAATAAAGATTGTAAAAAAGATCTAAAGAAAAAAAAGGGTCCTGGTGTTTCATTCTAGGGTACATCTTAACCTGTGTGTCGGTGGGTCTATTAAGGTGCAGGATTTACTTTTCCAGTTTCCTTTTCTTTCACCACCTGAGGAGTTTTATTTCCCATAGCCATTGGACTATGTGACTTTAGCCTTTATACATTTGGACCCTATTGACCCCTCTCTTTTGTCACACTTTTTGTATGTTTATTATTTAATTTTATTTTCAGCGCAACTTACTTTTTATATTTATTGTATGAACCTAATCACCATCATGGAGTTCTTCTTTAAAGTGTAAGTTCACCTTTAGCATGAAAAACCTAATTCCTTCAGATATCATGCGTAACATAGGTGACAATCTTAATGTGCATAATCATTTTTTTGTAAAAATTGCTTACCCCTGTGTTTTGGAGTCATTTTAACCACTTGACCTCTGGAAGGTTTTACCCCCTTCATGACCGTGGCGTTATTTGCTATTCAGCACTGTGCTACTGTACTTTAACTGGCAATTTCTCAGTCATGCAACACTGTACCCAAAGGAAATTTATATTATTATTTTTTTTCACACAAATAGAGCTATCTTTTGATGGTAGTTAATCACCATTTTATCACCATTGGGTTTTTTTTTGCTATATAAAGGAAAAAATACTGAAAATTTTGGAAAAAGTTTTTCTTAGTTTCTGTTATAAAGTTTTGCAAACAAATAATTTTTCTTTGTAAATTGAGACCATAATGTAGTCTGCTACATTTATTTGGTAAAAATAAACCAAATCAGTGTACATGGGTTGGATAAAAATATGGAAACACTACATGATTTGCAGGTGTGAAAGTGATGACATGTTTTGCGTTCAAAGAAGGAGTGATGTAACATTCTTTTGCTTCTGCAGTGCAATGAGACACCCAGCTAACAGGTAGGAAGCCTCACTTTCGTCATTCATTGCATGCGCTGCTAGTAATATTTGTGGCGTCGTGAGGTATAATATCAAAGGTTATGACGGCATATACAGTTCCAGGGAAAAGTCATCTGATAAACATAAGCGTGGTCACCATGGTCAACTAACCCAAAGATACAAAAGGACATTGCACAGGATTGTGACCTGCACATGAAGAGTGGCATTAGATTCCATTATCCACCATCCACGACTTATATTTGTCAATTCCCAGGAAAATTCAGGTCGTCTTGGATGCCAAAGGCGGTCCAACCCATATTAGGTAACATTTTTGTTCTTTTATCATACTTTTTCCCATAATTTTGACCAACCCCTGTATATTATTTAGTCTGTGTGAAAGTTACAGAGCCTACAAACTATGGTATATACTGTATATAGTTGAAATGAATCCTGATGTACCGACTGCCTATATAATTTCTTGAGACCCTAAAATGCCAGGACAGTACAAATACCCCCTAAATGACCCCTTTTTGGAAAATGAATAAGTTAAATAAAAATGTTTTTTCACTTTTTTTTTTATTATTGCCACCTCTGCAGTACATTGTCAACATATGACTGGTATAGGACTGTGTGTGTGTATATACAGCATATACAGCATCTCACAAAAGTGAGTACACCCCTCACATTTTTGTAAATATTTTTTAATATCTTTTCATGTGACAACACTGAAGAAATGATACTTTCTTACAATGTAAAGTAGTAGTCTTCTTGTAGCCTTTTGCATCATGATGAATACCTGGAGTGTTGAAGTCCCCTCTGATTCTTCTTACTGCAAATTAAAAGCTTCCATGTAACCAGGGAGATGCGTGATTACTCAAAGAAGGAAATTCCCACATTGCATTTCAGAAGAAAGAAGACTGGAGACTCAGCCTGTCATTTGACCACAATATAGGGCAAGAAATAAGGCCCTATATCTTAGTTTTTTTATGTAAAAGGGGATGGTAATTACCCAGAGTTTAGCTCATTATTGTACTGTATTGTGCTATTCAAATTTTATTTTATAAGTGGCATCACTGTCTTTGAACCTGTCTGTGGCCCAGGAGTCAGAAAGGAGAATTCATCAATTTCATCTCTGAAAATCTCAGAAGGGCAGTGCAAAAGAAGAGATCAGTGACAGATTAGGGACAGGTCTGCTATTAATTAATAGATTGGTACAAACATTTTTACTGCACAAATACAACAGTATAAAACATGCCCCAGACCACTTCTTAGGTATATGTTTGTAGTTTACATGAATCTCAGTGGTGCGAAGAGTGATAAATCAGTTGGAAATGTTTACACAACTGCCGTAGATACCTGTATAGGACTCCGGGTACAAGGGTTATAATTATGAGCCTGATTCTGTTGGTGACAAATTTCTCACAGAAGGTGGTCATTGCTGTTGTAACTAGGAAGCTGCTTACACATGTCTTCTTAGCAAAGAAAAAAATCTAATAAGCCTCGTACACACGATCGGATTTTCCGACGGGAAATGTGTGATGACAGGCTGTTGGCGGAAAATCCGACCATTTGTATGCTCCATCGGACAACTGTTGTCGGATTTTCTGCGGACAAATGTTAGGTAGCAGGTTTTAAAAATTTCCGCGGACAAATGTCTGTTGTTGGATTTTCCGAGCATGTGTGCACAAGTCCAAACGTTCAAAGTACAAACACTCATGCTCGGAAGCAAGGACGAGCCAGAAGCGATCGCTCTTGTAAACTAGCGTTCGTAATGGAGAATTAACATTTGTGACGTGGCAAATTATGAAATCTCGAAATGCAGTCCACATTCTCTTCTTCTTTAATGGGATAACAATAAAGCTGCTTTGCTGGTGATACTGATGAAGTTATTGCAAACAAATTTTCAAAGGCTTTTTTTTCTAGTGATATCAAGAATAATATTATTATGCTTTTTTAAATTTTTTGGGGGGCAAGTTACCACAGCACCATTATCCCGTAGTTTTTAAGATCAATGATACAACTATGTTCGTGTCCCTTGTTAATTTTACATTGTGTTTTTAAAATGTAACTGCCTACTCCCATTCTGTCATTTGAAGTAAAACACATAGCCAAGTATTATTCTCCACATTTTTTTTATTGTGCATTAAAAAAAGAAAACAAATAAAATTAGACATGCTATCTGCCAATAGAACTTAACCAAAAAGTGCATTTTATGCATCCAAAAATATGGAAAAGATAACAAATCAAATCATTATTCAACTAAAAAATAAAATAAAAGCCTCATGCATGTGTCCTGCTTCTTAATATAGGGGGTCAGCAATGCCAAGAGTTGATGAAAGCAGGGGTCTGTCATCCGGAGATAATTCCGAAAAACATATGGATTATTCTCCTGGAGCTCCCGCAGCAAAGGCATATGACATAATTGGTCACGATTAATAAAGCAACCAATTTTTGGTCCAAGAACTCCTCCTCCTCCTGTTCCTGTTCCTGGACTTGGGTCAAAGCAATAACTCCAAGGCCAATAATAAATAACACGTTATCTCCTCCGATTCCGCAACATGTCTGGTTGATGAACGGCCTTTCAGAAACAAACTGAAAAGCGCAAAATGAAAAGAGCAAAATGAAAAGCGCTAAATGAAAAGCGTGAAATGAAAAGCACAAATCAACACTCACCAAACTTCTACTAACATGAAATTAGCAGAAGGAGCCCAAAGGGTGGTGCTAAAGAGCTGAAAAACCATGTGGTACGTCAGTACGTTTGTGTTCATTGGCCGACAATTCCTTGCCGTTTGTATGCAAGACAAAATCCAGGCACACGCCTTCGGACAAAAGTACAGAGGTTTTGTCTGCGGAAAATCCGATCGTGTGTACGAGGCTTATGTTTACCTTTTTAAAAAACTAGTAGTTATTTTTTAGTTAGATCTAAAAACACATACATTTCTCTCTTTGTGCAAAGCTCACATATCCTAAGGAATTGATCCTTTTTCCCATTAAGAAATAAGATTTGCTTTACTTGCAGACATCTCTTTGCCATGCATGTCCATTTTACAACTCCTGGTTGGACAACACAAGACAATATTATTTATAAATACATTATTTAGACTAAAGATAATTACATGATTTTGTACCCAAAAATTGAACAAACTCATGTAATGGTAGATATCAATCCCCTTCTTCAAAATAGTTGCATGTATCTCTGTAAAATAGCAGCATTTAGAAAACATATGCATTTATCTTAAAGCGCTTGTAAACTGCTTGACAATTTTTTATTTTGTACCTGCAAAGTAATGTCATACTGTGCTAGTATGCATCGCATACTAGCACAATATGTTAAGCTTACCTTAAAACAAAGCTCTTCCAGTGCCGAGATGTTAGTGCTGCAGGCTCTCTCATCTTCACCTGTCTTGCTTCTTAGTTCACAGACTCCGGCTCTGTGACTGGCCAGAGCCGCAATGACATCACTCCCGTGCATGCGTGCGGGAGCCGAATGTGGCTGTTCCTTCAGAGTGCATGCGCCAGTGATGTTACTGGCTGCATGTACAGTAAATATCTTCTAAACGTGCACCGTAAATATTTACACTACCTATAGGTAAAAGCAATAGATGGAAGTTTACTTCCACTTTAAAGTGGCTAGCACTTACCCCCACAGGAGCCACCAGTGATCATGGGTTCTCTGTTCTACCACGACTCAGCAAACTGCTTGATCCCCACTGACACTCCTGGTTGTAGTGAGACCAGCTCACACCTGTTTGACTTAAACATTCATATACCTGCACTCTATATCAGCACACAGAAAGTAAGCCACCAACAAACAAATGGTAGATTAGTTAAATGTATTATATCAAGGCAGTTAAACAGTTTATGAATTGGCAAACAAAAACCAAAGAACACCTTCAAAGCTGAAACAAACTAGATACCGGTAAGCTGAACACTGGCTTTTAACAGGGTAATTCAACTGAACTGTGGCTCTGTAAACTAAAGTTTTACCTGATGTAGCAAAAAAAATAGCAGAGTCAGAATCAGCTAGCACAATAATTGATCTTAGGTGTGCCCTACACTTACAGCCCATTAATGGGTGGATTCATGTGTGCCTAATAAGGGTTACCCTGAAAGCTGACTAAAGTACAACGTGCTTAATTAGTTAATAGCAGCCAGCTTTCAGAGCGGCCCTTCTGTAGGCTGACTCTTTAAAAGTGTGGGGGATGAGTGACACATAAGCTGCTAGGTAAGAGCATTCTCTATAGTGTAAACTGTGTGTGGCAGGAGTTTAGGATGTGTAGTTTGGTTTACCACTCCTGGCATGGAACTCTATTGCACTGGGCTGTCAGTTAAGAAGTCCCAGTTCTCGTGAGTGGTCCCTCTCTGCATCTCTCTGACTGTAAGATCTCAGCAATGGGTCCCTCCTGCTTTGAGTTCCAGTACAGCAGGTGCACTCTTGGTGTCTCAGTCTTTTGGCTCCTGGCATGCTGGCAGACACCTTAGCAATGGGTCTGCACTGCTCCAGGAGACCTGCAATGGCTACCTCTTGGCTGTGGTCTGCACAGGGTGCAGCAACTCTTTCTCTCTATAGGACACAGATGTAGAACACAGACCCCGATAGACCCCAATAGCTTCAGCTCTTGCATCTGCTTGATTTACACAGAGCCACTCTTACAAGTATACCAGTGGGGGGCAAGCAGAGGATCAAGCACAAACAGAGATGCTCTACACCCCACTCTGCAGACAGCCATCAAAGCACTACAACAAAGGAGATGAGGAAGCTCGAACATTCCTCTCAGTCAGGCAACACATGGCAGGGGACAGGAGATCACATAGCCAGCAGCACCTAGCTACAAGTGTATTTCCACTTTTGTGAAAAATTAGGATAACACCTATATTGTGTTTGTTTCATGTCCTCATTTACATAGCATAATTGTTATAAAGGGGCTGAATATTTGTTTGCCATAATTAACCCCGCCTGTACTATGCAGGTGGATATCTCAGTTGTACTAGCTTTGATCACTGTCTTAACAAAGTGTTAAATCATTTCTAAACCTTCAACTCTTTGTTAGGAGTAGGACAGACAGTGTTTTTGCATTGTATGTTAAGGAGAACTGGAGTAAGCCAATTCCCAGCCTTTCTATTGTCACAGATCAAACTGAACTAGCTAGAAATTCTTGCAGTCAGCCGTGACACCTTCTCCTCAGAAATATCTAAAAGGTAAGAAATATATTTTTACATTTTTTTTTTTTTTATCAATAAGTTTTTATTGAGTATTTCAAGAAATGGATACAGAAAGGAAAAAAAATGGGAAATGGAGGAAAATTGGTTGCATAACATAAAATAGGGTAGTAAGTGATATACATCTTATAATGATATACATTCAGAAGATACAATCGTACAAAAGGGTAGATAGGTATAGTATTAGACCTACTGGTTTTGTTAATACAGTATAATCACCTCGAGTATCATGTAAGTTACAGCTTATAAGGCCATAAAGACCAGGATTTGTCAAAAGTCGCACAATGTAATGAGTTTAGTGCAATGAGGCGTTCAAAGGTATAGTTTCTGTTGACAGCTTTGACTATATCTGTCACATTCAGGGCTGTAGTGGATTTCCAGTTACAAAGAATCATTAATCTTGTCTCTAGTAATATGTGTGTCACTACAGGTCTGAAGTCCTCATGAATTTTGTCAATGTTTAAATGTAAGATTGCTAATGCAGGGTCTGGGGGTGTAAGCATTCCCGTTATGGAGGAGATTAGTCGAAATATTTGATTCCATGTACTTTTAATTGTGGGGCAATGCCATAGCACGTGTAGTAAAGAACCCATGTGCCCGCAGGCTCTCCAGCAAAGTGGTGATGTGGCGGGAAAGAATTTTGCCACTCTATAAGGTGTGTAATGCCATCTATTGGCTAGTTTGATTGCTAGTTCCCAGTGTTTAACGCAATGAGAAGCTTTATGTATTCCTGTAAATGCCTGTCGCCATTGTTCTGGTGAAAACTGTTTGCCCAAGTCGCCCTCCCATTTTGTCATTGCTGTAGTTTTGATGAAGGTATTTTTATCCCTTATTTTGTGGTAGAAAAATTATATACCTTTATTGTTGTTGTTGGCGTGTGAGTAAAATTGCCATATTGCTGTCGGTATGTGGAGAGACGGTCTGGAGTGGGATTTAAGAAATCGCGTGATCCTCGTATACAAATATTTCTCTTTATTGGTGAGGTTGTATTGGGACATGACTTGGTCAAATGTCTTCAATTGAGTTCCGTCATAGAGGTCCAGGATGCTATTTACACCTTTGGTCATTAAGTAAGTAACTTTCAGTAATGGAATCTTTGTTTCTAGTAGCGTCATAGGTAGTGTGTATGGTAGTGCTTGATTATCCTGACGTTTTTGTTTGAGAAGGAATCTCCAAGCTTTCAATGAGATCTGCATAGGGGGAGTAAAAGCGGATATTTTCCATGGTGACCACCCATCACTTAATAATAATAAGGTTAGATCTTTTGTTGGGGCTAATGCTTTTTCAATGTCTACCCATAATGGTGGATCTTCCGTTTTGAACCATAATTTTGTCTGATCTAGTCGGACTGCCCAGTAGTAGTCATATAGGTCCACTAGGCCTACCCCTCCTATTTTTTTATGGAATGTGAGGTTGTTTCTGGAGCATCTGGCTTTTTTACCATTCCATATGTATTTCCAACCTATTTTTGACATTTTGTGAATATAGTGGATAGGTATGTTGATTGGTAAGGAACGGAAAATATAAAGTATTTGAGGTAGCAGCATCATCTTATATGCTGTGATTCTACCAAACCAAGATATTTCCTTGGTAGACAAGTGTTTGATTTGGGCTTCCAGTGTGGCCATCAGTGTTTGCATATTTGCTCCAACCAATGTGGAGGTTTTATTAGTAAGTGTGATACCGAGATATTTTATGCCATTTAAGCTCCACGTATAAGGCAGTGTTGTTTGGAGCATTGTGCGTTCGTGGGGTAGGACACCCAGGTCTAGTATTAAAGATTTATTAAAGTTGACTTTATAGTATGATATTTCTCCAAATGTGTTAAGGATTGTGTGGGCCTGCGATAATGATGTGGCAGGATTTGTCAGGAGAAGGATTACATCGTCAGCGAAAAGGTTTATGGTATGCAGACTGGAGCCAAACTGGAAGCCCGTAATCAGGGGATGAGATCTTATAGTTTCAGCTAGGGGTTCAATCATTAAGTTAAAGACTGTTGGGGATAGGGGGCACCCTGTCTTGTACCGTTGGTAATAGGGAATGGTTTGGATAAGAACCCAGAGGAGTAAACCTGTGCCGACGGTTGTGAGTATAACGCCATAATGGCTTGCAGTATGGGGCCTTGGAACCCAAATTTGCTAAGTGTTAATCTCATGTATGTCCAGTGGACTCTGTCGAACGCCTTCTCTGCGTCAATGGAAAACAGCAGAGAAGGCGTTCTGGTTTTTTCAACAACATTCATCACATTTACAATTCTTCTGGTGGCGTCAGAGGTTTGTCTCCCCTTCACAAAGCCCATCTGGTCGCGTTTTACAATGCGTGGTATTATATCTGTCAATCGTTTGGCTAACAATTTGGCATAGATTTTAATATCTGAATTCAGGAGAGAAATAGGCCTGAAGTTTGCTGGTGTGATAGGATCTTTGCCAGGTTTTGGTAGTGTTACTATATAAGCTTTCAACATGTCGTGGGGAAGGTGTGTGGACTCAGCAGCCTTGTTGAATATGGTTGACATATGTGGTGATAAAGTGTTTGCAAAAGTTTTAAAATATTCGTTAGAGAAGCCATCCGGTCCTGGAGACTTACCATCTGGAAGAGTGTTTATTATCTGTATTATTTCCCTTGCCGTGATTGGTGAATTTAATGATTCTAGCTGTTGTGTAGAAAGAGTGGGGAGATTGATGTTTTTTAGGAACTTCTCAATCTGTTCCATTGTTGGTTGGTGTGTGTTGGGATCTGAGTGCATATTGTAAAGTGAGCCATAGTAGTCCGCATATTGGTCAGCTATGTCTTGAGGGTTTGTTATTTTGTGTGGTTGTGTAGGGTGCTGTAGGAAAGCAATTCTCGTTTTGGTTCGAGCCGCTTTTAATCTGTTTGCTAAATACTTCCCTCCTCTATTAGCATTGGCGTAATAGTTCAGTTGAAGGCGTCTGAGATGTATGTCGTACTGTTGAGAAAGAATATGCCTAAGTTTTTCTCTGAGGGAGTTTAATTTGTCAGTAAGTGGCAGTGTAGGGGTTTTTTTGTGTTGAGTGGAGATATCGTGAATGTCTAACAGGATAGTGCGTAGCTGCTGAGCCCGTTTTCTTTTTTCTCTGGCCCCTATTTGAATTAAGACGCCTCTCATGAAGGCCTTGTGTGCATTCCATAGAATGTATGGGTCATTGACTGATCCCACATTATCAGCAAAAAAGAAGTGTAATTTCTGCGATATTAGTGATTGGAGTTGTGGGTCTTGTAATATGCGTGTGTTACATCGCCAGATGGGGGGTGAAGGAGAGATTCCCCTCTCAGCCACAGACATAGAAATAGCCGAGTGGTCTGACCACGTGATATCATGTATAGTGGTTTTTTCAACATTTTGTAGCAGCCATTTATCCGTTAGGAATAAGTCAATATGGGAATATGAGCGGTGCCTGCTGGAGAAAAAGGTGTAGTCCCTTTCGTTGCCGTGTAGGCATCTCCACGTGTCAAATAGCTCCTCCTTATGTAGTAGCGTTTGGAGGGACAAAGATCCCTTGCCTGACGATGTATCTAGGAGTGGATCTGGTGTCGCGTTAAAGTCTCCACAAATCAGGAGGTTACCATGTTGTAAGGCTTTTGCTTTTTGGGTCACTTTGTTGACGAATCTAATCTGGTGCCTGTTAGGAGCGTATAATGACACTATGGTGTAGGGATTAGAATTAATGTTCCCTGTGGCAATGATGTATCTTCCTGCGTCGTCAATAATGATTTCTTTGGGCTCGAAGGAAATGGAATTTTTGAAGGCTAAGAGAACTCCCCCAGTTTTGCGATGCGGCGTACATGCCACGTAGATAAATGGGTAGTCCCTATGTGTACATTGAGGATTGTTGTCTAGTTGGAAGTGCGTTTCTTGGACGCTTAGTATGTCCGCCTTATGCTTATGAGCTTCTTTCCATAAACTAAAGCGTTTAGCCGGGTGATTTAGGCCCTTGGCATTGATTGAGAGGCAGGTTATCGTCATTTAAGAGACGTGGGTCTGGTTATGAGGCTGTGTCGTGGGGGTACTCACTGCGGCCATAGGCAATTTTCTGTGCTGCTGGGTTGCCAGTGGAGACGGCGTATTGGAGCAAGTCATCTGCTTGTTCGGAGGTGAAGTTGGTGCTTTGTATCTGTGTATATCACTTAAAAAAGAAGATAAAAAAAAACTGTAAACCAAACGGAAAGTTAACATGAGTAACATAAGAAATGGATCTCAAAAGTGATCCTCGTGCAGTTGTAGCTGCTATCGGTGGTATAGGGGGAAGGGAGAGAATCTAGAATAGAAACTCAGCCCGGGAGATAAACCTGTAATAACTTGGGTTTCATTTATGAGCTTCCACCTGTCGGCTTCTTATAAGACACTACCTGCCAATCATTTTGGAGTAGAGGTGGCTCTGCTGGGTGAGCCTGATGCATAGGCTGGTCCAGAATGATATTCCATCTCTTTAGGGCAGTGAGCCCTTCTTCCAGGGTATTGATTGAGATGGTGACCCCATTATGGTTAATGGAGAGTGTAGCGGGGTACTTCCATTTATGGAGGATTTTGTGGTTCCTCAACGCTTTTGTGATCGTTATTAAATTGCGACGGCGTTGCAGAGTATGTCTAGAAAGATCTAGAAGCAATCTGATGTTCGCATACTGCTGGGGAATGTTCTCTTGTTTGCGTGAGGCTTGGAGGACCCTGTCTTTAACATGGTAGAAATGCATTCTGAGCAGGACATCCCTGGGGATTTCAGCGGGGAGAAAGGACAGTTTAGGGACCCTGTGTATTCTATCCACAAGCAGGTCATGAGCTGAGGCATCGGGTACCATTGTTGAGAATAGGGTCTGGGCGTATTGTAATAGCTGGTTAGGGGGGATATCTTCCGATATTCCCTCAGTTTAAGGTTGTTCCTCCTGGACCTGTCTTCTAAGTCGGCCATTTTGTCTTTGAGCCAAGCTATATCTTCCCCCTGGGCTGAATGGGCCTCCACCATTACATTATATGCTGAGGTGTATTCCTCCATTTTGTTTTCCACTTGATGCACTCTGTGGCCTATGGCTTGTACCTCCCTCTGACACTCTGTTATACCCCTGACCATGTCTGCTTGTAATGAGGAACGTAGTGACAGGAGCATTTCTTTAAGTAAAGTGTCTGATACCGGCCTGTCTGCGGTGGGGAATTCTCTGATAGGATCCCCTTCAGTGCTGCTCTGGTGTGTGGGGTTGCCGTGAGGCCCGCTTACCTCCATGCACTGTGTGTTTCCCTGCCTTACGGGTGAGTTTCTCCTCGGCTTCGATTTGGCCGGGCTTCTTGTGGAGGGGCTGGATGGGCTTGAGGATGACACACTGGGTGGGTTCGGGGAGCGGGTAGAGACAGATGCCGGGACTTGTTTGCCGCCGTGCGCGTCGGGCCTAAGCTCCGTCCTGTCAGCTGCCGTTCCGCCGCCATTTTGATTATCGCGAGCTGCGTAATAGCTCGTCATTTTCTGCGGCTGTTGGGGATTTTTACGGCGTCTGGTCATCCCCGGTGTGTGCAGCGGGCACCTACTTGTTAGAGGGTAGGTCCGTTAGTCTGTAGGAGTGCCGTGGAGCTCTGATGGCTGTGGATTATCTCCTGAGGCGAGCGGAGCTCTGGGATTACACGTCCATTTTAGAGCCCGGTTGGCCACGCCCCCTATTTTTACATTTTTTTTAAGCATGCTTCATGAATAACAAAACATCATACAAATATAGTGGAGTTTTCTCAAATATGATTACAAAAGTGCAAATACCCCTAATTCTTCTTTCCCTGACCAGCCTTCGCACTGGTGGTGTACAGATTCTTGCAGTAATATATAGAACACAGCACCACAAATGTGCAGATGCAGAATATCTACCACCTGTGTTATTGGTAGGCCAGAGACAGAGGAAGACAGCTGTCAATAATGTAAAAGACAATATGGTGTTGTAAAATAACAGGGCTCTACTAAAGGGTCTTCAGTAGAAGTGCTAGGCTGGGGGACACAGCTGGCAGACACAGTTCCTAAATTTTTTTGACTATTAAGGTATACTGTAACTGTTGTGGATATTTATGTAATGGAGGAGGTTCAAGGTTCTTTTTAAACCCTGATTCTTTATGTCATGCAGTTATGTTTAATTTATTCAAACAGAATTCCACAACATTTATTGCTTGCTATTCAAACTTTAAATGAAAGATATCTACCACCAGTAAATACCCACAATGAAATGCTTACTACAAATCACAAAATATGGCAAAATAAATATTCCTACTAGAAGTTTAGTTGTGTATATTTTACAGCACACTTTAACAGGAAAAGAACTTATATCCTGTATGTAGTTGATATATGTGTTCTTGGAAATGTTGTAGAGTTTAAAAATATAGTCCTTTCACAAACATTTTATTTTAGACTTGTTAGCTAAACTAAGCACAAAAATACAGCTGTGACCATTACAGTTTGTACAATGCTGAGAAAAAAGTTTTATTTCAAACCCCACAAGAACGATCAAAAGGATAAAAGTTCAGCGAAAGTTCCCTGAGCATAATTGATACTGTGTTTTGGAATATTGCTCTCAAATACTTTCAGGAAATGTCCTTACAATGCAAACAAAAGCTATAAAACCCTGCAATACAGAAAGTTTAGAATCCAGCTTATTGATTTGAGAGTCATTTATCTTGGCTACTTCAAGACATTAAGCTCATCCTCTACAGTCATCCTTGAAACTAATGGTACAATCTCTTGACAGCATTTTGATCAGTTAAACAGACTGATTTTCAACCACAAAGTAATTTACCCCTTCTTTTTCAATTTTGCAAAGAGTCTCTTGAACCAATAAGTGACTTGCTGAACTTTCAGCTTATGATGTACATGCTTATAGCTAGGAGACTTTTGTCCTTCCATGTTGTATAGGAGTTATTCTGAAATGTCACCATGTGCTTTGTTATGCAGCAGATGGAGAACAATTATTACACTGATATTATGCTGCATCGTAAATAGCAAGCCACTGAACATATATAGAAGCAATGCATTACAAAAATACTTCACAGCTGGAAAATGGAACAGCTAGTAAAAATTGAATATGCTGGCTTTTACTCTTTATTAACAACTAACCACATGTTCTTAAAGTAAGCTTGTCTTTTTCTTTTTGAAGCCCATCTCCACTGCTATAACTACTTACCTTCCCGTGCTAGCACTCCAAGTGACTGGTTTCACATGTACTTCTGCTGTGCATGTCAGCCTGTATTGTACAAAATATTTGCTTAATTATGGCTGTTTGTTATGCGTGTTTATGACCTTTCTGGAAAATACCAGTTTACAACCCATTTCATGGCCAGGGTAATTCAAGTTATTACTTTTTTTGACATCTACATTCAGGATTAGTCTTAATGCTTACCCCTTCTGTAACTCTATCCCTAACATTTAGCCTCCATTTAAATCTTGCCCAAACAGTCATCTTCCCTAAAACTTTAGCACCAACACAAATCCTCTCTCTATATTTAGCCCTAACATTTACCCTTCCATCTCTATCCTTAAAACGTACTCTCTGTAGCTCTAGCCCTCCTGCCCTAACACTAAACATATCTGTACCTCTAGGCCTAACAGTTAATCTCCTTGTTAATCTCTCCCTAATACTAAAACTCCCTTTACGTCTAACTCTGACATTTAACCTCCTTGCAACCATAGCCCTAACACTGACCCTGCAGGTAACTCTATCCCAAACACTAAACCTATTATACCTCTAGACCTAACACTTACTCTCCCTGTATCTTTAATCCTAGCATTTACCCTATCCTTAACACTAAACCATCCTGTAACTCTAAACCTCACATTAACTTGCTCTAAACCTTGCTCTGCAACTAACCCTGTAAGTCTGACCCTAACACTAACCTCCCCAATATAAAAATAACCCCCTGTTTGCATACTTACCCCTCTTGTGCTAGGACCCTTTGCATTGAAAACCGAGCCTACTTGTGCTGAAAGATATTACCACCGGAATCTCGCGCAGGTATCTTCTTTTTTATGAATTTCCTTCTGCGGTCAAAATTAATGTAACCTTTTAAGCCATATACAGTGACCCCACACCAACAAAAGATCTTGTACTGACATGTACTTACCATTAAAATGACTTACAAAAAGTCTCACAAAAAGATATTTATATATAGTATACTATGACATGTCTATTCTGATATCTTATTTTTGGATGTCTTTGCCTAGATTTTTTTTGTCTCTACTGATAGTACCAAACAGTGAGAAATGTTTTAACGCTTAATCTCAGTCTCTTAAGAAAAGAAATCAAGGTCTAACTGCCCTTGAGGTGCCTCTTTTTATTATTGAGAAGACAGCACACTTGAAATTCATCAAAGTTCTATACCTTTGTTAGAACAGAGCAACAGGGAATCCTTGTCATCATTTTCATTTAACAAATTTCCATTCAGAGCCAGAAATATATTACCCCTCCAGGAATAATAATATTATTTTTTTAAATAACCATCATTTTCTACATTCTAATGCTAATAGATAGCATAGAGATGTGTGCTGATTTCTATTGCTCCTTTTGTTACATAAATGTTTGTATGCAATTTTAATGTTTTCCATCCATGAAACAGTTTTGAGCAGAGAATTCCTATGGTAGGAAAATGACAAATATTTATGAAAAAGGAACATGTGCAAATGCACCGACTTTTCAGTATACACACAGTTTTTGTAATGTTTTCTCATTGTGCGTCTATTTAAAGTATTTTTTTGGACCAAATGCACAACACATAAATCAGAACTGAAATGTATAAAGGTGTATAGAGAGTTGCTAGGGGTAATTCATTTTAACTAAATGCAATTACAAAATAAATGTTGTGCCATCGTCTTACATCACATTAAAAGTATGCTTTATTATAATATAGCGATATACCCATACATATATATGGGGAACCTGTGTTACAATTATATAGTGAAATAAATGTATTGATAATTAAACAAAAGGCATCCACACACCAAACAGGAAACAAGCAAACTTGAAGAAACTAGTGAATTACAACTATATAGCCAAAACTGCCTCGCTAACAAGAAGCTAAACAAGCTAAGTATGTACAATATGTACAATATATATATATATATATATATATATAAGATGAGGAACATGGGTAAGAAGGAATACCAGAGATTCAAGGAAGGGGGGAATCAGGGATGGGTACAGGAACAAGGGGAGTGGATATAAAACAGCAGGGTGCAGGGCACAGGATTTATATTTTCACCACAAAACATAATCAACAAAGTATGCTATATAAAATCATTTTGTGGCACTTTTATGTAACATAACAGAAAGATAAAGCTCAACGTTAATGTATACACTTTACTTTGGGAGAGCTACACAAGGAAAGGGTGACTGTGTTGTTCTTCCTTCCTAAGACAGTGTATCTTTGGAGACCATGCAATAGTGATTGGGACAGAGGTGTGCAGCACAGGGAGAACTGTGGGCAACTGTGCAGTATGGACTTGTTGGAAAGCATGGGTCAGAAACCTGAAAGAACTTGGAGAGCTGAATGCACCAGAAATAAGTCTAGGAGCAGTGTAAGTAATCACAACATGAGGACTGCTTTTTTTCTATAGCGCCAATAGTTTGCTCAGTGCTTTACAAAATGGAGGGAGACATTACAGTCACAATAAAACCCAGCAAAAGAGGGAACAGAAGGCCGTGCTTGTTATAACTTACAACTTATAAGGGTCAAATGACACAAAAGGTAATACTGGCTAAGGATGAGCTGATGGCAAAAATAAAAGTACAATTTGCTAGTCAGAGGCAAGATAGACCTCTCTGAAGAGATGGGTTTTCGAGGATAGCCTAAAGGTGGGCATACACTCCTCACCTGCGGTCCACGGGTATATCAATAGTGATCCGACCTCTATGCATTTCGCTGTGATAGCGTCATCAGGAAGTCCGCTATCACAGCGAAATGAATAGAGGTCGGATCGCTGCTGCTATACCCGTGGATCGCAGCTGATGTCACATCCATTCATTTAGTGAAACACGCCGAGGTTTGGTAAGACAGACGGCGCCTTTGTCTGAACTATCTGGCGGTGGCATTTGAACTGATTTACAGATATGCTGATTGAGCTGGTGCCGGTCTGGGCACTCTGATGTGTAAGCACATTAATTGTGTGAAGTGTTTTTAAAGGGGGTTCTTTTAATAAAACTTTGTTGCACGATTACCCTATCATTTGCTTTTTGGGTTATTTTTGCAAATCCGTTGAGGAGAGAACATACCTGTGGGATGAAGAAATGCTGATTTGGAGTTCCATGCTGGTTATCTTGGCTATATAACAAATGTGTGTTAGTCCAGTGAGCCTCAGGGCTCTGGTGAGTGCATTAGTAGCATAACTGGTGGTGGAGCGCCTTCTTTTTTGTAGTTGTATTTTATCACTTCACTAAACAGTACGGTGGATGGGATGAAGTTGAATAAGTGCAAATACACAGATTCTTGTGTTGGAAAAGTCTGAGGAGGACTTTTCTTTTGTTCCTTTTTTTTCCTTTTTTCTTTTTTTCCTTTTTTTGTATCACATGTTTTTTTCACTAATGGGACATTGATTCATAAATCTATTGCTCAATATTGCAGATATGTGACATTTGCAGTTTTTTTGGAGGTTATAAATTTTTTTTTTCATGAATGGGATATTGATTCACAATTTATTGCATTATATTGCAGTTTCATGATATTTGTAGTGTGTTTTGAGGTTACAATTTACACATGGATGTAAGCACAAATTGTTTAAGGATTATTGTAGACAATTAGCGCCCACTTTATTTTGAAATATTTTTGAATGTTGAATTTGTATTTCATAAGAATATTGAGTTCTATTTCTACAGTATGTAAATTTGTTAATCATAGTACTAATGTATATTCCAGGTATAATTGTGCTCAGCACAGTGGTATAGTGGTCTGCACTTCTACCTAGAAACACTTAGACCATGGGTTCAAATTCTCAACATGGTATCACCTCCTTAAAGCTTACATTATAATCAACAGGATATGATCAAAATAGGTGAACGCCTAATTACCAATGCCACATCAGCATGGTTACTTCCATGATATTAATTCCTCAAATGCATGCAATAATATGTAATTTTTCAAAAATATTATTGTGTGAAAATCAAACATGCAGGGTGTTAGTTTATATTTTTTTTCACTTATGTGCTGGAAAAATCACCACAGTTACCTTAGGCAGGTTGATTGGGATTTGAACTCATGACCTAAAGTGCTTTTTGGACATCAGTGCAGACCACTAAGCCATTGTGCTTAGTATGCTTAAACCTGCATAATAGTGTAGTATGATTAAAGAATAAACATAGATAATTAGAACTTTATAGTCTAATAAAAAAATTATTTAACATGAAATGTTTTGTTTTTACATATAATAGATATGTAACTGTAAATGTTCAATACATGTAAACTTACAGAATAGGAGACATTACTCTGTAATACTCCTTCAGAACTGCATTTGTTAGCAAAAGAAGAAAACAAACTAGGAACAATAAATATAATATAAATAAATAGCTACGCACCAGGTAGAGCACATCCCACATAAGAATGTTTTATTAGCATACATGTACACACATGATCATGGCTGCAGTGCAGTTCCATATAGTAAACTTGTTTGCAATCGCCACTTGTGGAACCATGACTATGCCAATTTCACATTTATTAACGCATGTTCGTCTATATTTGCACTCTTTTCCATTCACCTGTTCGCCTAGTTGAGGTCTCAAATTGGGAGTAATTAGATGTAGAGCGACCATTGCTTCCCCCTTTTCTTAGTAAATCAACCCCAAACTGTCTGGTCGCAGGATGCTGCTAATATGAACATAGTGGGCTACATTGTTTCCAAATAACCTTGGTGTAAAGGATATGAGAACTTGGTATGACACTGATCAGCATTGTGTGTGTGCATATTTTGTATTGGGCACCCTAATAGAGGGGGTGCAACAACTGTGCAATCCCAGAGAAATTGAAGTGCACTAAAAATTTTCAGTTTATATAGGTTCATATCTGACACCCATGGAAATCTCACTACTTGTTTACCCTATGGAAATAAAGCAACAATCTTACCCAAGGTTGAGGTTTGCCTGTTTACGGGGCTCAGAGGAAAGATCTTGGATAAAGCATTTGGTAGCAGTATGTCACTTAACAAGGGACACCAGCTCATTTTTACTCTTTAGGTTTGTTTGCCTAATCCGTGGATATCTCCTGTGTTCCTCGGGTGCCCCATCTCCTTTTCTGCCCATGGCATGTCCTCCTGTGTTTTGGCGGTTGTTCTGACGTTTCCTGTGTTGCCGGTGTCTGCGTTTTTCCAGTTTTTCTCCCGGAGGGCTCCTACTGTAAACTTGTAACTTTTTCTAATGCCAAGAAAGGTGTCAGGGCTGGCTCAGCCCTTCCTTCTCTGAGCTGGCCGCTCAGCTGTCGGCTAATTGCCAGCTCTCATCTCTCTCCACAGTTAACCAGCTGTTGTGGATCTGCTCGTCAGTCCCGCCTACTTAAAGATCTCCAGCTCACTTCATTCCTGCCTTCGCCTTGGTCACATCACAAGAAACCATCTCCTGCTTTCCTGTTTAAAGACTGGCTTTGCTGACATCCCTTCTGGCTCCTTATCCTGCTTGCTCTTCCTCTACTTGGATCCCTGACTTCTGGCCTGGCTGATTACCCGATCTGGTTACTGAACACTGGTTTGGCTGATTACCTGATCTGGTTACTGAACTCTGGCTTGGCTGACTACCCGATCTGGTTACTGGATTCTGGCTATGCTTTGACTACGCTTACTCTATTTACCTTTTTATTTTTATTAATAAACAAGTGTGATTTTACTGTACTTCTGTCTCGGTCTGGTTCATGGTTTCTGACAAAAGGCACATGTGAACCACATGTGCCTATTGCCTAAAATAAAAAGAAAAATTGGAATGTATGCGTAAAAATGTCCATAGATAGACAGATCAAAAGGCCAAAATGTCAATGCCTAAATGTCTGTATAGATAAATATAACACGCCCACAGCGTGTCCTCCTGTGTTTTGGTTGTTGTTCTGACCAGTCCTGCGTTGCCGGTGTCTGCGACCCCCGTTTTTCCCGTTTTCTCCCAGAGGGCTCCTACTCTGGGCCATTCCTTGTCTCCCAGCTTCTTCCAAAATAAACTTCCTCAATCAGTCACTTGGCTTTTTTGTAAAGGAAACTACAGATGTGGTGGATGCTCTTGTTGTAGACATGTTCACGGTGGTGATACGTTTTGTTCTTCTGTGAGTCAGAAGGTTTTTGATATTCTTTCTTTCTTTAATTGCAATACCAGTTTTTTGGTATATTTAATTACATGTGCTATTTGCAAAGCACAATATGAAAGAACAACGAGACGGCTCTGTGACTGCTTCCAGGAACACATCCACAGTGAGGAAATAAATCTTTCCACCAACGTGGCTAGGCATTTTAATGCCTACCACAATGGGTATACAACAGCAATGAAAGTTCAGGTGATAGAGAGAGTTAGGGCCTCCAAAAGAGGGGGTGATGTTTTTCGGACTTTATGTCGGAGGGAAGTATTCTGGATCTTCCATTTACAGACTTAGATACCCCAAGGTTTAAAATTTGAATGGGATGTTAGTCATTTTTATGAACAGATCCGGTAATGCTTCCCCCATCATCACCCCCTCTTTTACACCCCTCTCTCTCAGGTTCCATAATACATGCACTATATATGCACGTGTATTTTATTTTTCTCTTACTCCCTTTATGGATGTAGCTCTCTATGGAGGGGTCCTTGTGAGGTATACATGTGTTTTGGCATGTTCGCCATAGATTTACCACCTCTAAAACGTTGGTGTGCCTGGTGTTTTCTTTTCAGGAATTTGCGAATTGATTATGGCTGTATTTTTTCATGCCTTTATTTGGATGTCAGATTGTGTTTATATATATATATATATACTGTATATACAGACATTTAGGCATTGACATTTTGGCCTTTTGATCTGTCCATCTATGGACATTTTTACGCATACATTCTACCCTTTCATTTTATTTTAGGCAATAGGCACATGTAATTCACACGTGCCTTTCTTGGCATTAGAAAAGGTTACAAGTTTACACATCTTTGTGTGTCCATTTAGGCTGCTCATATTGGTGAATGTATACATCATATGTGGCATGCCACGGTGGACACATTGATACGCGTTTTGAGATACCAGCTTGTGTTTCTATGTTTATGTTGACTTATTGGTTTGAGAAAAGTATAGAATTTTAATATTAATTGAATAATTTTTTATCCACTTTACTTTTTTATTTTATTTATTGTTACATTTATACATGTAATTTTATATTACACACATTCACCCACATACATTTTTTGTATATTTTATTTTTATTATATAGTCCATGCTTATATTTGGGCACCTTTTATTGTGCCCACTTTTTTCATGGCAGTCTTTTCACATAAAGGGTCTGTCTCTCCCTCCCTCTCTTATTCTATTTTGTTTTGTTTTCTTTTGTTCTTATATGTTCTTCCCATTTTTGGTGTTTGAATACCTTCATCGATACACGCACTTTAATGAGTGTCTAAATTCAATATGGGAGAACAATTATAGTGCACCCCTATTTTTCTATTATTCATGCACCATTTAGTAGTAACAACAACATACAAATTTCACTTTATTCATGTATATGTTTAGTGTGTATTTATGTTTTTTCTTATTAGTGTGTTTACATATATATACAATAATGTTTTTGTACTAATTTTTTTTACACAGTTGTTATTTTGGAGGATAAAGTGTTCTTGTAACATATGTATTTATCAGTCATGTTGTGCAGCTGTTCCTTATTTTGACTGCCTAATGGTTACCTGATGATGTCAGGGCGGTCCTATATAAGCTTCAGCATTCAGTATAGTCTTTGTAATGATTAAGCACAGGTCAGATGTGTGAAACGCATCTATGTGACTAATACCTGGTGTCCTTGGTGTATCCTGGTCGTTTTCAAATAAAGGCATTTTGTTTTGGAACCTTTGGATGTGCAGCCATTTCTTCTTTTTCTCAGGTACATAGTACACCTACTCAAAAATATAGTTTGTGACAAGTCCTTTATTTAAAAAGTCCCAAAATGTAGATCTACTCTAGGTCAATCATGATGCCAAATGCCAAAAGTAAAAACATAATGACCTCATATGAGCCTAGCAATATATTTTTCCCATTGTTATTTTGAACACAAGCAAAACATTTGACTAATTTAACACTGATATTATTCTTAAAGTACAACTAAAGGCTCCTATATGGCAGTCTAAACAAGGACCAAATCCCATTACTAGTTGTGATTCACAAAAAAATCCTTTAAGTGGCTGCACAGTGCCTAGCTGTGCTTTGGCCGCAGTGGGGGTGCAGTGCAATGTACCTGTGGTTTTACTGAAGGGCATAACAAAAGTTTATGGCAAAGCATGGCTAACCCGTACCAAAACTGTGGGTACACTGAGCTGTAGTCAAAGACCCGCGACTCAATGTGAAGCTGCCTTTACTTTCCCTGACTGAGCCAAATCCTCCTTTATTTGTGTCTCAGACACTCCCACTCCCAGAAACTGCAGCCCACACTGGGAGGGTTTTAATAAGAGAGAGAGTGCTGTGAAGACAGAAAGGAATGGACAGGACTAAGTGTTGCTAGGTGCTGATTTACAAGCTACAGGTATGTAAAATAGTGGTGACAATTCTGATAACCACACCACCTGCAACTTGTTTTGTACAACTGTGGTGCCAGCAGGCAAAGCTTACAGGAGAGTGACAACTCTGCGCTGAATTGCCACAACATCAGTGCCACACTATCACAAGAAGCTGCATTAGATGGACCTTACTGGTATGCAAAACAGGTATTTGCTGGACCTTGTAGGGGGCTAAGTGAAAACTGTAAGTAGAGGTGTACTTATACTTAAAGGCAATCATACTTGGGCACTTTTGAAGAGCGCCTGTTGCTGCTCCATCAGTTCTATTACTCCCCACCAAATTTGAAGATTACAATGGTGGGGGTGCGGGGGCAGGATTGATGGAGGGGGATTTTAGATAACAGAGAAGACAGCAGCACGAGGGACATATTCTAAATATAGGCTTTAAGTGCTGTAGCACAGTTATGTTTTTGATGGGAGGCCATATTTCTACTGTAATGAAATTATATGTGTGAGTAAAGTGCAAGAATGGAGTTTAGGCCCAGACAGCACTAAGCGACTTTCTGCAAATTTGTTGACAGTTTGTATAAAATCATTTGTACTATTTTCAATTATTGGTGAGTTCCCTATATTGGTTCCTATACCTTCCTATACCTTCCCATCCTCCATTTTGTTGACATGTTATTTTCCAATTAAGAGGTGTAATGTTGTAAGGCCCTTTACTTTCTTAGTTTAGGCTAAAGTGTAATATTTAATGCTGTAGATGTTCCCATATTTATGTGGATGGTTGTGGATTAGCTCTTTTTGAAAAGTTCTTCCAGTCACGTCTAATGGAAACATACTATCTATTGACTGTTGATAATCAAGTATTTGCACAGTAAAGAACAATTAAAGGTGGATGTGAATGGAGTTTTGTTATTCCTATGGGACTAATGGTAAGCTTATATCTTGGGAGTAAGTAAGGAGACTGGTTGTTGTTGCCTGTGTTTTTGGATTGCCTCACAGTTTCATTTAAAGTCACCTCATGGGTGCACTGCTGCTGTGTTTTCTTGTTCCAGATGTTACCTGGAACAATGAGAAACCAGAGATTTACAGATGGCCTGAAATGTTAAGAAGTTATTGGTGGGGTACTTCAGCAAGAAGCAGTGTCAGAGTCTGTGGTTGGAGTTCCATGGATATCCATAGTTGTCGGTACAGGGTTCCTTTGCCTCTTAGAGGTCTTGCTTCCATCATCAAGGGTTGGGATGTCCATGAGGGACCTCTTGCATGAGAGGAATCTGACACAGGATTGGGTTACCTCCCCAATGCCTCAGAATAGGCCAAAATGGCCAATGTGGAGACCCATTCTGCAGCAGTCAGTTAACATCAAACTGCCAGTTCACTTACAAGGAATCCAAGTGGTGTTTCTGTGAATTCTGCTATGATTGGCAAATAATTAAGAATCAAGTCCGGCTGGTTTGTCCTCAGACAGAGGACACAGTGTTGTCAGTGATCAGAAAGCACCCTGAGACTGGGAAGTCAGTGCGGTATCCTGACCCTTATGTTTTTCATAAACTCTGTTTTATTGTTCAAGCTGTCAATTTACAAGAATGTGCATACATTTTTCTGTAGCACTTACTATTCAATACAAAAAAAACAGTATTTGATTGCCTATATGTTTGCATGTTTCCCCTAGGATGGTGATATGCCTTTGGAGGGGGGACCCGTTTTCCACAATTAGCTAGCCTGACAGTGGGCCAAGGCAAAGGTATAGAACATAAGGCCCCCTTTTGTTTTCTTAGTGTGGGCTAAAGTGCAATAATTAATGGTGCCACTAGATGTCTTTATTTTTTTTGTAGCTGTCTCCATATTACTGTAAATAGTGATGGATTGTCTTTTTTTGGGTAAGTTCCACTCAGGGAGTTCTAGGCAACAAGCCTGTCACTCTGGGATGTTTACTCAGTAGTATAAATAGTAAGCTGGGAGGAACCCTGGGAGGAGTTGCTGATGGGGAGAGAAGGGCATCTAACTGAGACAATGTGAGGAATCTGAACTTTTAGCTTCTCATTCGGGAAAGCTGGATCATTCTCTTGAGTGGGATCCACTAGAATAGGTGGACAATGTTGTTACTAAAGCAATTCCCTTAAGGGGGTCAAAAAATCTGGATTTGGCCATCCATGTACTATGAAACCATGTTAGCTACGCCCTTTTTAAAATAAAATGTTTGCATAGTAGAGAAGAGTTAAAGAAGGATGTGGACTGAATTTCTTTATTACTATGGGACTAAGAGTAAGTTTATACCTGGAGTGTAAGCACAGGGACTAGCTTGATTAGTAACTTGGTATTGGCCAGGGGAAGGAGGGCTGGCCAGTTTGGCAGTGGTGACTAGTTCCTCATCCGGACAACATATGTTGTGGCCTGAGACCCTTGTGTTATTTGAGCAGGGTGCTTGGAACAGCCCCCAAAGGTCTTGGCCTTTAACCACTGGATAGGGGGGACCCTGAACAACTGTGTTGTGAAAAGTATGTGTAAGTTTCCTAATAAGGCCCTAGGCCAAAAGGAGTGATCAAGAGCAATGGCAGAGGTAGCCAGCATTCCTTGCTGCAAATTTTATTGTATGCACTGGTGGAGGAACTGGCTAAACAACCTGCCACAAGGGGGTGCTACAATGACATTGGAAGTAACCTTCCTAATGAAGTCAGAGCAGGGATCATTTCTAAGTGCAGGACATTGCCTCATGCTTCTGCTAATTGCTATAATCAGTCAGTCATGGATTGCTAGGGTGTACCCAAGCTCACCACCAAATCTCATCATAATCATCATTCATCACAGTCACAGTGCAATTTCGATTTGCAAGTGTTCATTACTAGTTAGCAATAACTGTTTCCTCTTCTTTCCCACTGATGCAGGGATGTTGTTACACCACACACATACTGTACACAAGCAAGCATTTTGCAAAACAAATATGATTGTAAAGGTCTGTCAATAAATAAAGATATTTTCACAGTCGATAATTGCCATTAATTGTAGTGGCAGGGGGAAAGGAGCTAAACATAACAGATATGTCCTAGAAACTTTTGAAGTTTTTGATATAAATGCGTCAACCAACCAAATAATCTCTGATCCATGGTGTCAAATAAAAAAAATAAAGTTTGGTGTTAAATGTTATATATTTCATTAAAGATATACTTTGCTTATTTGGATATCATTCTTATATTGGTCCAGCTTGTAAGCATGCTGTAAGTATTCATATGCCATACGTTATACCTTTCCTAAGGTTTCAAGCCACGAGTAGGAGGTCATATACAGAAGAGAAACAAATGGTACCTCACTAAATGTATTACCAACAGATAAAGAGAAGTCCAGCCATATTGTCTTGTCTCGTTTTGGGAAATATAACGGATGCAGAGCCATGAGATTTCCATTGCAGGTGTTAAATTACAGGCAATAAATAGGCACTTGTCAATTTTTGGTAATTATCACATTCACTGCTTTATAAATATTCCCATGTGTTGGCTTACTTATTGAAAATGATGCACTACCTGTGTGTTTGATGTCTAATCCTAATAGCTTTAGGAAGGGAAAAAGAAAGATTGCAAGATGTTTGCTACCTCTAGTGGCTAATCTTCAAATCTCTACATCTAATACAGCAATTATTGTTGAGCAGCAAGCATTTAAAATATGAAATTCACATTAAAACTTTGTCTAAATAATAGAAAAAAACCTCCAAATATGTACTCATTAAAAATACACCATACTTTCCCTTTAGCCTATAATAGATTCACAGAATTCGTCTTTCAACCTTAATCCATGAATCCAGTAAGATATTAAAAGCTGTCCAGCAGAAAGCACTTTTTATGTAGGTTGAAAGCAGGCCATAACCCTTTTCAGCATTTATCTGCAGCAGCTATGAGCACATTTACGTAACAAAATACTTACAAGGAAAATTCTGGTTTATTGAACAGGCTCAAATTAATTCAACTATGTATTTTGCTTGTTTCCTTCCAGTATTCTAATTAAAGTAGGATATTGATTATAGCAGTAATTACTTGTAATACAACACAGGGTGTTTATGTTAAAATGACTTTCAGCTCATTATATGGGAATGTGATATTGCATGATTATTTTGTACTAAATATATATTACAAGCACAGAAAAGCTTCAGATAACCGAAGGAGAGGAAAAGTCTAAAAAAAAACATAGTGTAATTAAGCATAAACAACATCTCTTTTAAAGGGAACTATAATCTTTTTATTCATTTTTTTAGAGGTATTTGTGCAAGCGATCAGCTTAATGTAAATAATCTTATTAATCTGAGCTAATGTTTTAAAAGCCTTATTTATCTGTATACTTTACACATATATGTATACTTTTTCTCTAATTACAATGCTTACTGTTCACTGACTTAATACTTCAGCACAGTGACAGTGTTTTTCTGTTCTGATACAGTTTGAGAATATCTTAATTAAAGTTGATTTATATTACAGTTAGAACAGCTAAATATTTCTGCATTGCTTTATGAATGCCATCAATTTACTACACTATATTACCAAATGTATTGGGATGCCTGCCTTTACACATAAATTAACTTTAATGGCATCCCATTCTTAGTCTGTAGGGTTCAATATTGAGTTAACTCACCCTTTGCAGCTATAACAGCTTCAACTCTTCTGGGAAGGCTTTTCACAAGGTTTAGGAGTGTGTCTATGGGAATGTTTGATCATTTTTCCAGAAGCACATTTGTGAGGTCTGGCACTCATGTGGATGAGAAGGCCTGGCTTGCAGTCTCCACTCTAATTCATCCCAAGGGTATTCTATTGGGTTGAGGTCAGGACTCTGTGCAGGCCAGTCAAGTTCCTCCACTCCAAACGCGCCCATCAGGCAGGTGTCCCAATACTTTTGACAATATAGTGTGTATATATACAGTTGCAATAAAAAAGTATGTGAACCCTTTTAGAACGATATGGATTTCTGCACAAATTGGTCATAAAATGTGATCTGATCTTCATCTTAAGGTACAACAATAGACAATAACTCTGCTTAAACTAATAACACACAAAGAATTAAATGTTACCATGTTTTTATTGAACAAACCATGTAAACATTCACAGTGCAGGTGGAAAAAATATGTGAATTAATAACTGGTTGAACCTCCGTTGGCAGCAATAACTTCAACCAAACGTTTCCTGTAGTTGCAGATCAGAGGTGCACAACCGAACAGAACTCTTTCAGGTGTGAAAAAAAGAGAGAGGTCTGGGTGCTGCCTCTTGATATAACACAACTCCATCCCTATTAAACATACAAAACAAAAGGAATTCGCCCATGGGACTTTAAATGAGTTGGTCAAAGTTACCTATATTTTTACATATTTATCACACCATTATGGTGTTTACCATCAGATTTATATATATTCTACTGCCAACATTGTTATTATACTATACATGGTTAATGAGACACACCAAAGAACATAATCTCTTTCTTTTCCTTTTCACATCATGCATCCTTCACATCCTTCTTATTATTTTCTTTTCTTTCCTGTTTGCATCCACGCCTACTATGTCATGGATTTCTCTATATAAGAGTGATATTACACTATTTATTCTCTTAAACTACTATTTAAGTTTTACTTTGACTCAGATACATATATATAACTTTTATTACAGTTATCATGACATGTGTGGCCATTGGGGCATCCCAGGATACACAACATTTCCTTTCTTTTTCTTCGCCATGTCCGCCTTCTGCAAGACCCCCGTTTGGCTGCTGTGGGCTACGCTCCTTCAGCTCCCAGTTGGAGCACTCTCCGCTGCTGCCTTTGCAGACCAGCCCTATGGACCCATTGACCACAATGTAAGTATGGGGTGCCTCTTCTAGGCCCTGTGCTTCTTTCCTGACTATAATCATCATTGAATATTATATCTTATCGATACCTATTATTTTGTAGATATCCTGCATATACATCAACTCCTGAGGAAGCGAGCAGAGCTCGCGAAACGCGTCGAGTACAAAAGCTGTATATGTATACTATGTATTTTATTACTGTAACCAACATGTCAATGGTCTAACCATGCCCTATGATGTTTTTATGCTCATCAAAAATCATGTTTTTGGAACTCCAATAAATCTTTATACTACTTATCATGACCTCTATGACCAACTCATTTAAAGTCCCATGGGCAAATTCCTTTTGTTTTGTCTCTTTCATATGTGAATCGCTTTCTTGAGGTCATGCCACAGCATCTCAATCGGGTTGAGGTCAGGACTCTGACTGGGCCACTCCAGAAGGCGTATTTTCTTCTGTTTAAGCCATTCTGTTGTTGACTTACTTCTATGCTTTGGGTCGTTGTTCTGTTGCAACACCCATCTTCTGTTGAGCTTCAGCTGGTGGACAGATGGCCTTAAGTACACCTGCAAAATGTCTTGATAAACTTGGGAATTCATTTTTCCTTCCATGATAGCAATCCGTCCAGGCCCTGACACAGCAAAGCAGCCCCAAACCATGATGCCCCCACCAATATACTTCACCGTTGGGATGAGGTTTTGAGGTTGGTGTGCTGTGCCTCTTTTTCTCCACACATAGTGTTGTGTGTTTCTTCCAAACAACTCAATTTTGGTTTAATCTGTCCACAGAATATTTTGCCAGTACTGCTGTGGAACGTCCAGGTGCTCTTGTGCAAAGTGTAAACGTGCAGCAATGTTTTTTTTGGACAGCAGTGGCTTCCTCTGTGGTATCCTCCCATGAAATCCATTCTTGTTTAGTGTTTTACGTATCGTAGATTCGCTAACAGGGATGTTAGCATATGCCAGAGACTTTTGTAAGTCTTTAGCTGACACTCTAGGATTCTTCTTCACCTCATTGAGCAGTCTGCGCTGTGCTCTTCTGTGATCTTTACAGGATGTCCACTCATAGGGAGAGTAGCAGCAGTGCTGAATTTTCTCCATTTATAGACAATTTGTCTTACTGTGGACTGATGAACAGAAAGGCTTTTGGAGATACTTTTATAGCCCTTTCCAGCTTTATGCAAGTCAACAATTCTTAATCGTAGGTCTTCTGAGAGCTCTTTTGTGCGAGGCATTCACATCAGGCAATGCTGCTTGTGAAAAGCAAACCCAGAACTGGTGTGTGTTTTTTATAGGGCAGGGCAGCTGTAACCAACACCTCCAATCTAATCTCATTGATTGGAATCCAGTTGGCTGACACCTCACTCCAATTAGCTCTTGGAGAGCTCATTAGTCTAACGGTTCACATACTTTTTCCACCTGCACTGTGAATGTTGATCAGATCACATTTTCTGACCTATTTGTGCAGAAATCCATATCATTCCAAAAGGGTTCACATTCTTTTTATTGCAACTGTATATATATATATATATATATATATATATATATATATATATATATATATATATATATATATATACATATATATACACAGTATCTCACAAAAGTGAGTACACCCCTCACATTTTTGTAAATATTTTATTATATCTTTTCATGTGACAACACTGTAAAAATGACACTTTGCTACAATGTAAAGTAGTGAGTGTACAGCTTGTATAACAGTGTAAATGTGCTGTCCCCTCGAAATAACTCAACACACAGCCATTAATGTCTAAACCGCAGGCAACAAAAGTGAGTACACCCCTAAGTGAAAAGTCCAAAATGGGCCAAATTAGCCATTTTTCCCTCCCCGGTGTTATTTGACTTGTTAGTGTTACAAGGTCTCAGGTGTGAATGGGCAGCAGGTGTGTTAAATTTGGTGTTATCGCTCTCACTCTCTCATAATGGTCACTGGAAGTTCAACATGGCACCTCATGGCAAAGAACTCTCTGAGGATCTGAAAAAAAGAATTATTGCTCTACATAAAGATGGCCTAGGCTATAAGAAGATTCCCGAGACCCTGAAACTGAGCTGCAGTACAGTGGCCAAGACCATACAGCGGTTTGACAGGACAGATTCCACTCAGAACAGGCCTCGCCATGGTCGACCAAAGAAGTTCAGTGCATGTGTTCATCCCAGCGTTTAACTAATGCCTGGAAAGCTCAGAAATAGAACAATTTGTCAGTAAGCTATTCACTGTTCCCACGGAAAGATTTGTCTCTCGTGCAATTTCACGACAGGTTATGCATTGATTATCCAGGATCCACGTGCTGAATGTTCACAGGTATGACTGGTGTGGGCTGGGAACCACCACGGCTGGGATCGTCATGGATACATTGTACTGCTATGGCTGTGATCAGAGACAATGGTCACAAATAAAGGGGTATAATGTTAGCCCAAGAAGCAAAGCATTGCAACCATGTCATGTGTATACCACAAATACCTGTCTCTGCAGCTAAAATAGGGAGTGGTTGGGCGTGGTAAAACCACAGCTCAACTGTGAGGTTTTAGCACCCCCAACCCCATGTGTGAGTGCAGCCAGTCATAGTGTCCCCAATCACCACCACATCAGTCTCAGTGTTATCATAAGGCCTCGTTCACATTTGCAGTGATCTCTGAAGAGCGATTCATTTTTGGAATGCTTTTCAGAGAGTATTTGGCAGGTGATGGGAAGGCATTGCATTGCCTCCTCGCTGCTGGCTTTAACCCCTTAGACCCTGCACAAGCGCCTCTACTCACTTGAATGGGAAGCAGACTACAGGTGCTATGCCTACTAAAAGCAATAGGGGTAAAGCATCGCAGATGCAGCATACTGTATGTACACACCCAGCCACTGCCTTTGCGGCTAAAGGGGGTAGCGGTAAAACCACTGCACCCCAACTTCATGTGTGAACGAGCCCTAATATTGCAGCCAGTCAGAGTGTCTATGAATCTGATATTTAGTCAAGAAATTAAATGCATAATTTATGCCCCTAGAATGCCTAAAGGTGCTCCCTGGATTTTGAGCCTGGCTAGGCTGTGAAAAAGTCTTACGTATGTTGTATCCCCATACAAGGAGTAGCAGAATGTGTTTTGTGGTGTATTTCTAAGTATACCTGTGATGTTTGTTAGAAATATCTTTTTTATTGACAACTTCACATACATTTTCATTTTTTTCCTGCATTTTCCAAAAACTTGTGCCAAAAAATTACTTTTTCCAAAGACTCGCTATGCCTTTCAGGAAATACCATGGAGTGTTTGCTTTTCAAAATGTGGGTATTTTGTGGCTACTTTTCCCTCCTGGCACTTCAGGGATAGATAGTCAGGAAATCATATGTGTAATTTGTGCTCTTTGAAAGCCCAAAGGTGCTCCTTGGGACCCTCTATGTGTCTAGGCTGTGAAAAACCTCACACATGTGGTGTCCCCATACAGAGAAGAAGTATAGTGTTTTTTGTGATGTATTTGTAAGTATGCCTAAGTGGTTTGTGAGAATTAACTTAAATGATAATAATAACAACGCATAATAAAAACTGTCCTGTCATTTTAGGGTCTCAAAACATGAAACAGGCAGTCAGTACATCAGGATTGATTAATTTTCAAATATATTTACCATAGTTTGTAGGCTCTATAACTTTCACACAGACTAAATAATAAACACCTGTTGTTTTCTTTTCACCAAAGAAATGTTGCAGAATAAACATTGACTTAAATGTATGAGGAAATTTATTTGCAAAGTTTTTAGCAGAATGGAAGAAGAACTTTTTTTTCAAACATTTTGGTCCTTTTTACTTTATATAGTAAAAAGTAAAAAATAACAGTGGGGATGAAATACAAACCAAAAGAAAGCCATTATATATATATATATATATATATATATATATATATATATATATATATATATTAAAAAATGATATACAATTTGTTTGGGTACAGTGTTGCATGACTTTGTAATTGGCGTTCAAAGTGTGACAGCGCAGAAAACTTTAAAAATGGACTGTACTGAAAGGGAGTTAAACATTCCAGTCTTGAGGTGTTTAAAGGGTTTGTGCATTTCTAAAGTTTCACTTTAGGCATTTTTAAAATTGCTGCTCCCCACCAAATGTAATTTACAAATCAATGTATTTGCCTGGGTACATGTTCCCCACCCCTCCCCATGCCATTTGTATCCCTTGACTGTTAGCCTAGAAAATGGCCATCACTGGTTTCAAAGATTTGGACATTGCTGACTTCAATGGAGTTTGGATTTGGCTTCTGAACTTGGTGAGTCTGTCCTGAACTGAACCCAATGACTTTTGGCTCATCACTGCTTAGCAAATTTCTAGTAGTGGACATCAGTCAAATAAGTAGACATTTAGCAGAACTGGTAATTGATTGAATGATCAGACAGTGAAACTCTGCAACTTGCAGTTTACTAAACAAGTTGAAAGCAAAAATGCAAGATGGGTTCAGGATGGCAAAAAAATACAGGCACACCCTGCAGATTAATAAAACCTGCAGAAACATATGAAAACTGCACAAACGTGCACTGTTCACAGACATGCCTCTGTGACTGAATCAGGGTAAAATGTGACGTATGCTTATTCATGTAGTGTCTATAAGGCAATATAACAACAGAGAGTAAAGCTGAGAATCCCTACTTCAGTAAAACAGTACAGAACACAGCTACTTAGGATCATCTTTATAGACAGTGTCCCTCACAGTGAACTCCAAGGTAGCTTTGGTAACACAGGTGAACAGCTGGAGGGATCCAAGGCCCAAAGATGGGGCACCACACAATGGAACTGGAGTACTATGGTAGTAGTGGGGCAGGGGGTCCTCACAGTAGCTAGTTCTTTTGGCTTTCTTCTGACCACTCTGCCATAAAGCCCAACTCTATGGAGCGTACGACTAATTGTCGTCCTATGTAAAGATACTCCAGTCTCTGCTGTGGAACTCTGCAGCTCCTCCAGGGTTACCTTAGGTCTCTGTGCTGCCTCTCTGATTAATGCCCTCCTTGCCTGGTCAGTGAGTTTTGGTGTGTGGCCATCTCTTGGCAGGTTTGCTGTTGTGCCATGTTCTTTCCATTTGATTATGATAGATTTGATGGTGCTCCTAGGGATCATCAAAGATTTGGGTATTTTTTATAACCTAACCCTGACTTGCACTTCTCAATAACATTGTCCCTTACTTGTTTGGAGAGTTCTTTGGTCTTCATGGCAGTGATTGGTTAGTGGTGCCCCTTGCTTAGGTGTTTCAGCCTCTGGGGCCTTTTAAAAAGGTGTGTATATGTAATGACAGATCATGTGACACTTAGATTGCACACAGGTGGACATCATTTCACTAATTATGTGACTTCTGAAGGTAATTGGTTGCACCAGAGCTTTTTATGGGCTTTAAAACAAAGGGGGGGTGAATACATACACACATGCCAATTATCAGTTTTTTATTTCTGAAAAAATAGTTTTATGTATATATTTTTCTAATTTTGCTTCACCAACTTAGACTATTGTGTTCTGATCCATCACATATCATTCAGATTAAAAAAAAACATTGAACTAAAGGCTGTAATGTAACAAAATAGGTAAAAAAGCCAAGGGGGTGAACACTTTTGCAAGGCACTATATATATATATATATATATATATATATATACACACACACACACACACCAAAACAGAGTTTGCAATACAGATGTGTTGTTACTAGCTTTTGAAATTTAAAATGCTTGAACAGCTCAGCTTGTAGAATCAATTTTGGGAAGCGCAATGACTACAAAATTGTGTTAAATGGACCACTAGTCATAAACTACCATAAATGTCTCAGAATGTGTCTGTGAGTGAATGATGACTATGGAATACTAACATCAATTTGACACATTGTTTATGACCATTGAGACACTACGAATGATTTTTACACAATGCATCATTGTATTTTAGCCCCTAGAATACAGAACAAACGTTTTCCCTTTGTGCCTCTCCCTGACCATGTCTTATCTCTAGAAACATCCTTGAAGAATTGGATTTTGATTTAACAGCTGTTAAATTGCTATGGTTACTTTTATAAAAAGAGACAGAATATGAGATAATAAAATTAATAATAATAGTAATAATAATAATAATGTCAAGTGCAAAGTGGTCCTAAAATAAAAAAATATAATCTTTGTTATAAAATCATTATAGTCATTGCCATCGTATTTTAGAAAGATGCAAAAAAAATAAATAAATAAATAAAAAGATAACTGTCAAAATACAAGCAATAGTAATGTGAATAATAATAACGATAACTTTACAATGCAGAGTGGCAATACAAAATATAACATAATCTTGGGTCTTAAATCATTATAGCCATTGCCATCATATTTTAATACAAAAAATAATGAATAATATAACCAAGTCCTGCTTTTGTTTAATACACTGAACTGTGTATTAGTACACTATTAATACAATAAATGTATTAGTACAACAACAGACAAATGTCTAGTGTAAAGTGGTACTGGGTCAATACTAGCTAAGAGATAATTTTTGAATTAGTGTTCCCACCAAATAAGTGTGCAGATCCTGCCCAAGAGAAAAAAATACCTCTCCAGCTCTCGGCTACTTGATTACTTAGCATCAATGCAAGAAGGGCAGTATGGGCGGTGCAGTTTTTCACATGTGGAGCTGTCACTCATAGCTCTTGCTCTCACATAGCACAGCCTCTTGACCACTTTAAGAACGCCTACAGTACTTTTACTGTGCGTGGGCAGCATGGGCAGGCTCAGTAGTACATAATAATAATAAAGGGGGCGCTAAAAACTACAAAAAATTGTTTGAATAAAAAGAAAAAAAGAAAAGACACAAAAACCCAAAATAAATTAATAGATTAATGTGCTTAATTGAATAATACAAAGATGTAAATATAAAAAAGTGGCAATCACAATGGGTAAGTGACCTGAAAAAAACTTGAATATACAACAATACTGTGATGACAATAATAGTGATTAATTGTCCCAATCCAGTGAGTAATTCAAAAAAGAAAAAGTGATAACTTCAAATATGTGCCTAATTCTTGCTGTTGATATAAAGAATTCCGTCACCAAAGAAAAGGAAATACACCTTGAAGTAATAGATATCTGCTTACCAGATACCAATGACCCCTTTACTTAAAAAGAGAGTCACTAGCGCTTGTACAGGATTGTGCCTGCTCACATGGAAGGCTGAACAACTGGATGATGCTTTAGGCATGGATCCCTCCCGTCCCACTCATTCAAGATAAGGATATATAGGAAACAAACAAAGTCTCCATAGCGTAAAACCATTTAATAAAAAATTAAAATAACATTGAAATAGCCGAATGGCCGCTTACATTTGTAGGTGCCTACCCGGCACTGGGGCTGCTCGTATGTCAGGGTAAGAATGGTGTCAAAGACCCGTCGCATCGCATCATGTTCGGCATGCGTTCCACCCAGTATGAAGGGACAACCAGAGGATCCGGATGTTGGAAGATAAGAAAAGGACACGTGACCACGTGGTCCGGATCCTCTGGTTGTCTTTTCTATGTATTAAGATAAAGAGCCTTCTATGTGCAGCAGCCGCCCTCGGCCCCCCTAATACTCCATCTTTCAGGAACCGGAATGGATAGTCAGACAAGCCAAACATCAGGGAGCTGGAGATAAGCATAGTAAAACAGCAAGCAGGATCTGGAGCCAGAAGGGATGTCAGCCAAGCAAGTCTTTTAACAGGCATGCAGGAGAGTATCTCTGTGATGTTAACTAAGGCGAAGGCAGAGATCCTCTGGGCTGGACGGCTTAAGTAGGCAGGACTGATGAACAGGATATCATAAACAGCTGAGTACCTGTGGAAAGATAGAAGCTGGCAATTAGCCGACAGCTGAGCGCCCAGCTCAGAGAAGGAAGGGCTGAGCCCAGCCCTCACAGTACCCCCTCCTCAACGACCTCTCCCCCTCGGAGGACCACAAGGCTTGAGTGGAAAATGTCTATGGAAATCATGGAGGAGGACAGGGGCATGGATGTCTGAGGATGAGACCCAAGAGCGTTCCTCCAGACCGTGCCCCTTCCAATGCACCAGGTACTGTATGCGCCCATGGAACCTACGGGAGTCAACAATGGACTGTACTTCATACTCCTCGTGGTTCTCAAACTGTGCAGGGTGAAGACGTGGTAAAGCGGTTGCAAACCACAGATTTTAATAAGGAGACATGAAATACATTCGAAATACGCATGTTAGAAAGAAGGTCTAATGTGTAAGCCACCTGGTTAATCTTGCGAAGAATACAGAAAGGCCCAATAAACCGAGGTGTGAACTTCAGCGAGGGAACACAAAGTCGGAGTTTGCAAGATGACAGCCAGACCCTGTCCCCAACCTGGTAGGAAGGCGCAGGCAAGCGTCTGCGGGCAGCATGGAGTCTGTACCTATCATTAGCATGACGCAAAACCTCCTGGACTTGTGCCCAAGTGGAAAGAAGGCCACAGAGATGCTCCTCTAATGCAGGAATACTCTGCGGAACAAATGAGTCATGCAACATGGAAGGTTGGAAACCATAGTTTGCCATAAATGGGGACAATCGAGAAGCAGAACTCAAGGCACTATTGTGAGCAAACTGTGCCCACGGTAATAGGTCTGAACAGTTGTTATGATGGTCAGAAATATAGCAACGTAGAAATTGCTCCAAGGACTGTTTGGCTCGTTCTGTGGCCCCATTAGACTGCGGGTGATACGCAAAGGAAAAAGCAAGCTGAATTCCCAACTGTGCACAAAAGGCTCATCAGAACCGAGACACAAACTGACTACCTCTGTCCAAGACAATCACCTTGGGTAGCCCATGTAAGCGAAAGATCTCCTGAGCAAAAATGGAAGCCAGTTCCTTAGAAGTAGGCAACTTCTAAAGTGGAATACAATGAGACATTTTTGAGAACCTGTCAACCACCATAAGGATAACTGCGTTGTCCTGGGAGTTGGGTAACTCCACAATAAAATCCATAGACAGGTGGGTCCAGGGCCTCTCACCATTGGGTATGGGTTGTAGGAGGCCCACTGGAAGATGTCGTGGGAGTCTTACTCTGAGCACATATGGAACAGGCAGCTACGAAGGCGGTTACATCAGCACGTAGACTAGGCCAGCAGAATTGTTGGGAAATGGCCCAAAAGAGTTGATTCTTCCCAAGGTGGCCAGCAGCCTTGGGAGAATGGTAAGTCTGGAGCATGGCAGTATGGAGACTCTCTGGGACAAAGCAGCAGTCACAAGGTTTCTCAGGAGGAGCATGGACCTGAGCAGCAAGAATTTTTTTCACCCAAAGGAGAAGTGAGACTGGTGCGAACCGTAGCCAGAATACGATCAGGAGGAATCACAAGAACCGGAACCGTCTCCAACTTGGAAGTGGGAAGAGGAAAATTGTCGTGACAAGGCATCAGCCCTTACATTCTTAGTGCTCTCAGAGGTAGGATGTTGAGACAGAAGGGCGCCAACTCCAGTCTCAGAAGCATCAACCTCAAGGATAAAAGGTAACGTAGAATCAGGATGTGCCAACACAGGAGCAGAAACAAAGGCAGCCTTGAGACTCTCAAAGGCCTTAATGGACTCCGGAGACCAACTCTGTGGGTTACCGTCCTTTCTGGTCATATCAGTCAGGGGCTTGACCAGAGATGAGAAGTTATGAATAAACTTCAATAATAGTTAGCAAAGCCCAGGAAATGCTGCAGAGGGTGTAAACCCACGGGTCCGGCCACTGTATGACTGCTGAAAGTTTCTCTGGGTCCATCGAAAAACCAGCAGTGGAAATGACATAACCCAGGAATTTAACCTGTTCACAATGGAAATCGCACTTCTCCAATTTACAATAGAGATTGTTCTCTCTTAGTTTCTGAAGCACACGACAGACATCTGTGTGGTGGCTCTCCAGGGATTTGGAAAATATGAGAATATTATTGAGATAAACCACCACACATAACTGCAACAAATCTCGGAGGACATCGTTAATGAATTCCCAGAAAACTGCCAGGGCGTTACAAAGGCCAAGATGCATTACGAGGTACTTCTAGTGGCCTGTTCTGGTATTAAAAGCAGTTTTTCACTCGTCACCCTCCTTAATCCTCACGAGATTGTATGCCCCTCTCAAATCAAGCTTCGTAAAAAACGTTGCTCCCTTGAGGCGGTCAAATAACTCCGTAATCAACAGAATAGGATAGGCATTCTTAATCGTGAAACGATTGAGACCCCTATAATCAATACAAGGTCTCAGTTCACCACTCTTCTTCCTAATGAAGAAGAAACCAGCACCAGCAGGGGAGGAGGATTTGCGGATGAAACCTTGAGAAAGTGCATCTGCAACATACTCCTCCATGGCTTTATCCTCCAAGACCGACAAAGGGTAAACCCGGGTATGGCACCAGGTTGAAGGTCAGTCGCACAATCATACCGCCAGTGTGGAGGCAAACTACTGGATTGACCTTTATCAAAGACATCGCAAAAATCGCGGAGTGAAGAGGTGCCCAGGGCCTTGGCTACCTTCTGGAAGTATGTCTGACTGCATTGTGGCAACCAGGAGGGAACCAATCAAAAGAGGGGTTGTGCCTCTGTAACCAATAACCAATGGAAACTTAGGTGAGGAAATAACTTGGAATTGGATTATCTCATGGTGAAGAGCCCCTATGGCCATGGACAACGGAACCGTCTCATGAGTCACATGGGCAGGCTTTGATACAAAGGCTGCATCAATGAACAGGACTGCAGCCCCAGAGTTGATTAGAGCTGGTATCTCGAAGGACTTAGCCCAAGAAAGGGTGACTGAAACCAGGGGCTTATCCTTCTGGATAACTGGGGACGAAACAGCGCCACCTAAAGTCTGTCCATGACAAGACCTCAAGGTTCGGGCGTTCCCTGGACAAGTAGGACAAGACTTCAAAAGGTGACCTGCCTGGCCACAATAAAGGCACAATCTCTCCCTCCTCCTAAAGGTTCTCTCATCCGCAGAGAAAAGCGTGAAGCCCAAGTGCATGGGTTCATCTTCAGTGACCGATTCAGTACCAGGATGCATGGGAAGTAAGGGAGGCACTGGTGGGACTGCAAAGCTCAGAGGCAAACATACAGGAGGCTTCCGCATGCACTCCTTAAAAGAGAGTCTTTCTCTGAGTCTGGAGTCTAAGAGGATGGCAAATGTGATCAACTTCTTCAGCTCAGTGGGTATATGTCGGGCTGCTATCTCATCTTTGATGGTATCCGAGAGACCATGAGAAAAAGCAGCAACAAGGGCCCCGTTGTTCTACAAAACCTCTGCTGCCAGACTACGAAATTCTATGGCATAATGGGCAACAGTTCTCGTACTCTGTTTAATGGACATGAGGCACCTGGCAGCAGAAGGGGAGCGTGCGGGAACGTCAAATACCCTTTAAAAAGAGGCCACAGGTAACTCAAGACAACAGGTTTTTGTGTCTCTCATAGAGGGTTCGCCCAGGCCAAGACTCTCTCAGAAAGCAAAGCTTTCATGAAACCTACTTTGCTTCTGTCAGTGGGAAACGCCTGGGGCAGCATCTCAAAGTATATCTCAACCTGGTTCAGATACCCTCTGCATTGAACTGGATTGCCCCCAAATCACTGGGAAAGCAGAGCAGAACCAGACATACCTCTTATAGAGTTAATACTCGAGGCGGGAGACTGCATAGAGACTGGCGCAGCAGCAGGGATGGCCTGCAACTCAGGTTGTACCAGAGCAGCCACAGTTGGAGATTCCAGGTGAGCTGTGCAACTCAGGAGCGTTTGTAACTGCCATGGCAAACTGATCCATGCGGTGATCTTGCTCATTCAATCTGGAAAAAATATTATGAACAAGTGGATTGACTGTATCTTCTGAATTCATAGCCTTCGACTACTGTCAGAGACCATGAAATCAGACCGAGACAGAAGTACAGTTAAATCACACTTGTTTAATAATAAAAGTAAATAGAACAAACATAGTCAAAACATAGCCAGAGTTCAGGAACCAGAATGGATTGTCAGACAAGCCAAACGTCAGGGAGCTGGAGATGAGCGTAGTAAAACAGCAAGCAGGATCTGGAGCCAGAAGGGATGTCAGCCATGAAAGCCTTTTAACAGGCATGCAGGAGAGTGTCTGTGATATTGACTAAGGTGAAGGCAGAGATCCTCTGGGCTGGACGGCTTAAGTAGGCAGGTCTGACGAACAGGATATCATAAACAGCTGAGTACCCATGGAGAGATAGGAGCTGGCAATTAGCCGACAGCTAAATGGCCAGCTCAGAGAAGGAAGGGCTTATCCCAGCCCTGACATTAAATGCTGGGGATCATAGCAGATAATGTTCATATTTATATTGAGAAACAGGGTGTGTTTTATACTCTCCTATAGCAGAATTTGGACACCCCTAGGGTATTTACTTTTTCTGGCAGATACACCATTCTGTCTGTATACAGCACAGCAACAACTTCAACTGTTTAATTGCCATACCCTCCCATTATATTTTGTATTTGGGAGGGGGGTGTTTTTTTTTTTCAAAAAACAAATGGGAGTTATTGTTTAGCAAAATCTGCTAAATGTACTACTCTTAAGATTGTTTTGTGTTCTTTTTATCAGTTAAAAGAAAATCATATTTTACATTTTTAACAAAAAAAACTGACTGTCCTGTTAATATGTGGCTTAGTTATTTTTACATACCAAATGTATCCTTACCTTACTCCAATATATTGGGGACCAGTCCACAGTGAAATAAATACACCATAATGCTGATTTTTTATTTTATTTTATTAAAATGGGATTCCGGCCGTAAAAAAAAAATTAAAAGTCAGCTACAAACACTGTAGCTGCTGACTTTAAATAAGAAAGGCCCAATAAACGCGATGTCGGCCACCTGAGGCCGACCCGTTCCTCAGCTCTCGGATCCCGGCACCGCCATCCTAACTAAGGGAAACAGGCAGTGGAGCCTTACGGTTTTACTGCCTGTTTCCTACTGTGCACGTGCGAGTCGCCCAGCGCTTTGTGAATGGGACGCGATGTGTTGTGGGACACACACAGTTCCCATAACACACCGCGCCCCATTCCCCAGAAGACAACGCGGGGAGGAGAAGAGACAACATCACTGTGGCGTAGGAAGAGGCAGATTAGGAAGACTGCCTAGCAACAGCCATTTCACGTAAGTAAAAAAAAAATATATTTTTCTTTTCCTCCATTTTTTTAGGTATTTTTTTGTGCAATTTTTTTTTCAGGGTGGACCTCCACTTTAAAAGCTGTTTGTTGGTGTAGTGACATACCCACTGGCTTGGGTGCCAACAAAATTTCACTACAATATTTTTAGCTTTTTTGGGGGTAGTAAATAATGTATGGCACAACAACATTGAGTTAATGGGTTTTTCATGGTACCAAAGAGAGTTACGCATTCACTAAACTGTCAAAAATTATATTTATTAGGGCTTTTTAGAGACTTCTCTAAAGTTTACCATTTTTGACATTTATGAGACGTTCGATGAATGGACCCAAATTCTCTCATCACTGGTCAGCAAGCATCATAAGACTCTATGCTTTTTTCTGTTGTTTTTCTATATCAGAAGTGTCCTGATGAAACTGTTCTTCATGCTCATCACTGACCGCTCCAAGATTCTGAGGAAAAAAAAAAACAGATGAGAATAGAAGAAATTAAATTTTACAGACATGCTACATCCTATAGCTTTGTATGTCTAAAAAGATCATCCACTATTTCTTGGCAGTTGTCTGCCTTATAATTCCCTAGGAAATTGCAGAACATACTCTTAAAAGACTGCCTTGAAGCTTTTTCAACTTGGTTCAAATGGTCATCAAATTTCTCATCTTCAATTATTTCCCTAAGTTGAGGTCCTACAAAATTGTTTTCTTTGATCTTAGCCTTATTAATCCTAGGAAATATATTTCTTGCATAAATGAATCCAAGTCAATTCTGTATATATCCAGTTTCCACACATTTTGCACCTAGTTGCTTAACAAAATAAAAAGAAACACTAAAGCTGAAACATTGCATATGTGAGCAAAAAAACAGGGCACATAAATGTTTACATTTTGGGAACTTAACACCAAATGGCAGGAATCCTGTCTAAAAATGTACAAACATATTACAACTTACAATGCAGTCAGCCCTTCTGCAAAGCCTTAAAAACACTCAAAATAGAAATTAAAACATTTTCTCTAAATGAAACTGTAACTAACTGTAAACAAATTGAATGGTATCAATATAGCCTGAACTGATGTCACCCAAAAACTGTTCTGAATAATTTCTGAAATCAGCATTAAAAATACCTGAACCACTGAAATGGCAGACATTTTAAATAATAATAATAGTTAAAAAAACACAATTAAAAAAACATAAAATGCACCCCTCTGTTGCTCTGTGGTAAAAGCTTTGTTGACCTGGGTAATCAGGAACTAATGTACTAGAAGGGGTTCATTTTTTTAACTTTCTGATAGGAATTTTTTTGAAGTGAAGCTTTAATTTAAATTAAAAATATGCAAGCAGGCAGGCTCTTGAATGCATAACAGACATATTATAGAGTTGATTTGCTTAGGACAAATAGAGGTTGATTTACTAAAGGCAAATACACTGTGCACTGCAAGTAGATCAATCCCACAGTCTGTTCACTTTTCAAGGCAAATTGTACTATGTAGGGGTGGAGGCTAGGCTTTGTGAGGCCTTTGGCTTTGTGAGGCCTTAGGCAAAACTTAGACACGAGGCCCCACTCACGCCCATAATGTGAAAAATAATTCAAGCGATAAAAATTAACTGGGGTATGGGTAAGGCAACCATTGGGGGTTCAGGAGTGGGGCTAACAATAGAGGTGTGCTGTAACCCGAAGCGTCCAGATCTATAGCTCACGGCACATTGGTGTGATTAGCGAGCTGTGATATAACAACAATTATTTTAAGAAATAGCATTAACTAATATAAACAAATATTACAACTAACCTATTTTATGTGAAACTTGTGCTTGAGATAATCAGTGTACAGGGGACAACAGGGCAGAGCGCAGGAGGTCAGGACACAATACGGGGGGGGGGGGGGGGGGCAGCAGGGCACATCAAGGCACATTACAGGGGGGGCACAAAAAGGGCACATTTTGGAGCACACTAGGACACATTACATAGGGAACACACAGCAGAACATGGGGAACACAGCAGAATATGGGGCACATCATGGGGCACACAGCAAATAATGGGGCACATCATGGGGCTTAAAGCAGAACATGGGGCACACAGCAGAACATTGGGCACATCATGGGGAACACAGCAGAACGTGGGGCACATCATGGAGCACACAGCAAAACCTTGGGAACATCATGGGGCTCACAGCAGAGCATGGGGCAAATCCCAGGGCACACAGCAGAACATGAGGCACACCAAGGGGCTCACAGCAGGGCATGGGGCACACCATGGGGCAAGCAGCATAACATGGGGTACACAGCAGGGCTTATCACAAGGCGCACAGCAGGGCACACAGCAGGGTATAGGGCACACAGAAGGGTATAGGACACACAACGTGGTACATGACACACAGCAGGGTACAGAGCACGGCTACAGGGCACACAGAAGGGCATGGGGCACACAGCAGGGTACAGAGAACAGTAGAGCCCACAGCAGGGTACAGTGCACACAGCAGGACACGGACACAGCAGGGCACAGCAGGGTACATGGCACAGCAGGGTATGGGGCACAGCAGGGCACAGGGCACAGTGGGGTACAGGGTGCAGGGCACAGCAGGGTACAGGGCACATCAAGGTACAGGGCACCACAGGGTACAGGGCACAGTAGGGTACAGGGCACAGCAGGGTACAGGGCACAGCAGGGTACAGGGTATGGGGCACATCAGGGAACAGCAGGGTACGGGGCACAGCAGGGTGCAGGATACAGGGTACAGGGCACATCAGGGTACAGGGTATGGAGCACAGCAGGGTACATGGCACATCAAGGTACAGGGCACCACAGGGTACAGGGCACAGTAGGGTACAGGGCACAGCAGGGTACAGGGCAGAGCAGGGTATGGGGCACATCAGGGTACAGCAGGGTAGGGGATACAGCAGGATGCAGGATACAGGGTACAGGGCACATCAGGGTACAGGGTATGGAGCACAGCAGGGTGCAGGGCACAGCAGGGTACATGGCACAGCAGGGTACAGAAGGGTACAGGGTACAGGGTAAATCAAGGTACAGGGCACAGCAGGGTATGGGGCACAGCAGGGTACAGAGCACAGCAGGGCACAGAGTATGGTGCACAGCAGGGTGCAGGATTCAGGGTACAGGACACATCAGGGTACAGGGTACATCAGGGTAGAGGGCACAGGGCACATCAGGGTACACTTTTTCCTATCAGTTTCCCTCAAATGCAGATAGTGTGGGAAGCGGCTGTAATAGGTCCTCTCTCATGTCGTACTGCTTCCTGGCAGCCCCTCCTCTCTTCTCATCCATCCCAGGTAATGTCAGAAGCCGCCTCTGTGTAGGGGCATTTTCCCTCATCTTAGTGAATGTGGGAGAGGTGTGCTGCCTTTCATTATCCAGGCAAGTTCAAGCAAAAATATTTTTTGTTTTTTAGTTGCCTTGCAGACGATTGTAATTGTAATTGTAAAGTGAATTTTCACCGTATCCATTAACCTCTTGCCGCCCGCCATTTGTCATATGACGGCGAGGCAGCACGGCTCTCGTTCTGGGAGGGCGTCATATGACGCCCTGCCCTTTAAACAGGGAACTGACCCTGGCCTGTTTTGTGACTATGCCTCTGCCTACCGTTTGGACTGCCTCCACGTGAACTGACCCTGGCCTCTTTTATCAACTACGCTACTGCCCACCACTTGGACTGCTTGCACGTGAACTGACCCTGGCCTATTTTATGGACTATGCTTTTGCCTACTGCTTGGACTTATCTGTTGCCCTGCTACTGTAGTACACAGGGGTCTCACATATGTGAGGGGCTCCAGAATTGTTTTTCTGGATGGAGAAAACACTTTTTCCGGATTAGGGTCTGGAGTCCGGAGGCTTCATAGAGATTTGGGTGGGTCGAAGCCTCTACCCCTGTGCCCCTGTGCACAGGTCTAACCTGATTGCGGCCCTCAGCCTGATGCTGACTTACTGCCATCATGCCTCTGCCTGCCGCATAAACGGACCACACCGCTACCTGGACTATGCAAATAATTAGCTGTAGCAAGAGGCAGTATGTTTATGAAGGGCTGGAGAGCGGTACAATGAGTGTCTGCAGGTAACAGTGTACCAGGACCATTATTATGGCTGTGCTGGCTGTCTCTGCCTGGACAATTTCTATGGACTGTGCTGTGCTGACAATATCCTTGTGCTGACTATAGACAATATTCCTGCCTGCTGCCTGGATAATTACTATTGCTGTTGCTAAGCACATCCCTGCCTGCTGCCTGGACCAGTGCTCTCCTCTGCGGATACTACTAAAAGCACAGGTAATGCTTTTTTTTTTTACCCTTTCCGCAATATAATTTATTTTGGATTGTAATTCTTGGTATGTACATGCTATGTGTTAGAAATATGAAGGGCCTTCAAAAATAAAAGGTTGCCAGGAAATTATATGTCATTTATGCTCCTAGAATGCCTGATAGTGCTATTTGGATGTTGGGCCTCTGTATGTGGCCAGGCTGTGTAAAAGACTCACACATGTGGTATTGCCATACTCAGGTGGAGTAGCAGAATGTATTATGGGGTATCATCTTTGCTATGTACATGATATGTGTTGGAAATATCTGCTAAATGGACAACTTTGTGTAAAAAAAAATGCGTTTTCATTTTTTTTCCACATTTTCCAAAAACTTCTGGAAAAAAATGAACCGTTCAAAAGACTCATTATGCCTCATAGATTATACATTGGGGTGTTTGCTTTCCAAAATGGGGCCATTTTGGGGGCAATTCCCTTGTCCTGGTGCTCCAGGGCCTTCAAAAGTGTAATAGGTGGTTGAGAAATGAGATGTGTTATTTATGCTTGTAGAACGCCTGAAGATGCTACTTCAATATGGGGCCTTTGTATGTGGCCAGGCTGTGTAAAAGTCTCACACATGTGGTATCGCCATACTCGGGAAGAGTAGCAGAATGTATTTTGGGGTGTAATTTGTTGTATGCATATGCTCTGTGAGAAATAACCTGTTAATATGACAACTTTGTAAAAAAAAAAAAATCTTAATTTTGCAAAGAATTGTGGGAAAAAATTACAACTTAAAAAAACTCACCATGCTACTTACTTAATACCTTGGAATGTCTACTTTCTAAAAAGGGGGCCATTTGGGGGGTATTTGTACTTTCCTGACTTGTTAGTATCTCAAAAAATGAGATAGGCCTTCAGTACATCAGGTGTGATCAGATGTGATCAATTTTCAGTGATTGGCACCATAGTTTATAGACTCTTTCTGGTCCAACTTTCACAAAGACCAAATAATTTACACTTATTTGGGTTATTGTTACCGAAGATATGTAGCAGTATAAATTTTGGCCAAAATTTATGAAGAAAAATGACTAATTTGCAAAATTTTATGACAGAAACAAAGAAAAAGGCATTTTTTCACAAAATTTACGGACTTTTTTACTTATAGCACAAAAAATAAAAAACCCACTAGTGATTAAATACCACCAAAAGAAAGCTCTATCTGTGTGAAAAAAAGGACGCAAATTTCATATGGGTACAATGTTGCATGACTGAGTAATTGTCATTCAAAATGTGAGAGCGCTGAAAGCTGAAAATTGGTCTGGGCTGGAAGGGGGTGTAAGTGCACTGTATTGAGGTGGTTAATCTGTAGGAATATTCCTTTGCATAATGTAAATTCTCCTGCAAAATGAATAGCCTATTTGTCTCTAGTAAATAAACCCCTATATTTCTTCTGAGATAAAAAATTCTTTGGAATGGACACTAAGCTGTGCATCCACAACTCAGTGTACACTTTCTTGCCATGCCTCAGTGCGGGTATGAATTAGCTCCCTTGCATGCTTGCAGGTGACTTATGCAACAAATTGATCACAGCTTCTGTGCAGAGAAGTGAATGACACACTTGCTCCCCTCTCGATTCCACACTCATAAGATAAGATAGTTGCACCCCTGCAGGGGTAAAATGCATGTCATCAGACCTGTTTTTGATTCTGGGGTCCAATAGAAGGGCCTCCTCTATAGCGTGTTAGATCATGGAATAGCCGCATGTGGATGGATGGGAAAGAGGGACACTCATATTGTAAATCCGATAAAAGAATGTAATTGTATCAAGTTAAACTAGGCACTCAGCTAGTGCCAGAAACAATGGCAAAGAAAAGCCATGGGTATAGGACAGCGTGCGCTCCACAGACCAAATTAAAGAAAACCGAAAGTACTATTACAGTATATGCCTCTGTGTCTGCAGAGATTTCCAAAGACATTGAGCTGATTTGGCAGCGCCATTCACCTCTTTACACTTTATATTATACTAATACTTATACCTATTATATATCAAAGGGAGTAGTAGTCATGCTTTTTTTCCTGTGATCCAATGACTCCATGATTGTATAACTCATCAAGCCTCCTCCTCTCAAGGTAATGTACAATATAGTCTTATCGTAATTTGTCTTATCTTATAGTCTTATCGTAATTTAAGAACATAGAACTATAGGTAATAGCTTTGGTTAACAAACTGTCAGGGTAATAGCCGTAGGACGGGTAATTCTGCCAGTATCCATCATAGTGGCAGCAGGCGAATCTCTGTGTGCATACACGCACGTAGGCACATGACGACGGGCGCACACAGGTGCACGCGCCCGCATCACAGTAATCATTGGCGCCCTTTTGCCTATTTAAGCCTGCTGCTGGTACACGCTGGTTGCTGGATTATCATCAGTTTCCTGTATTCCTTGTGCCTGTCGTTATACCTGTTTCCTGTTACTACTCAGCTTGCCTGACTACTCCTGTGTTCCGCCTGGATTGACCCCAACTTGGACCTGACTATTCTTCTGCTCCGCATCTGTACCTTGATCGTCCTTCTGTGTTTGACCCCCAGCTCGGCTACCTTCTCCGTTCCTGATTATCCTGCTGTACCTTACCTCGGACTGATTCCTGTGCTGCATGACCATTGACTTGGCTCTGACTACGCTCCTGGTTGCTCCACAGCTCCACACCTGGAATCACTCCTTGCACGGTTGCCCTTTAACCTTACAAGTGCACCCCAGCAGCTCCCTGCTATCAGCTACCCAGCAACAGCGCCCTGGCAACCCGTGCACCTTTGGGCACCGTATTCCCTGTCTCACTCCCAGGGTTACGCTGCACTTAGCCGCAAGGGACATCCTCTCTGCAATCTGGCCTCACATCCAGGACCCTGACACAAACTGAATATTTAGTTGTGTAAACTTCTGAGAATTTTTTTTCTCTTGCCATAGGGTTAATTTACTAAAGGTAAAAAGGGCAGTGAAAATGAAGTGGCACTCTGCAAGGGAATTTGCCTCAGAGCTTAGTGAGTGAGGTCAAGATTAGTTGACTTACATTATACAATCATGTGTAAGTAAAAATACAGTTTTTTTTTACTTCCCTTGCACTGGATTGGTTATTCCTTGCAAAGTAAAACTTCACCACATTCACTAAGCTCTAGGGCAAATATACTTGCAAAGTGCAACTCTCCTTGCAGAGTGAAAAACATATTTACCTTTGGTAAGTCAACCTTTACGCCTGATAAAAGGAACCAATTTTTTTCAAAAGCTCTCACGTTATCAGCCTGCTAAATGTTTAGCCTATGGTTTCAATTTCCTGCTAGCACATTTTAATTTCATAAAATATACAATAAATATATTCCAATCAAACCACAGCTGTTGACAGATTAATATCGATAGTGTCAATGTTCTACATGGTTAAAGAATTAGAAAGCTATTTCAAATTGTTTATCAATCACTCTGACAGCTATTAATTTACTGCATGTGCCAGTCACATATGATAAAACTTGTATTATCTGCCATTGGAAACCACGCTTTGTCACTTTTTTTATGCTGGGCAATCAATGCTCTTTCCAAAGACAGGACAAGCTTCAATTTGCATATGGGGGTACTGAGGTTAGCCAAAATGGTTTATTGCATGTCATAACACAAAGTCTGACACTCTTTTAATATTATATGCCATGCAAGAGCTAGTGTTTTGGAAAGAGATACTGTATGTTTTGTGCTAAAGATAACAACACACAAGATAAGTATACAGAAAGTAGCTTTAATTTGATAATTAGTACATGGGACACTAAATTTAATATATGTATTAAGGACTGGCTTAGGATAATACTTTACTCCATATTGAGTGCTTTTAAAATCCCCTTCTTCACCACCATTATAGTGAATTCTTGCTCAAGGCTTCACTTATACAGTATATTCTGTGTATTTGCCAGAAACAAGATCTTATTGTAAAACATATATTCTGTATGATAACATATGTTCTTACAACACTTATATTAAATTATAAAGATAAACCACATCTTTTTATTCAGTTATTGTAACAGTATCAAGGCGTAAGTTTATACAATGAACATTCCCTAAAAACTGAGCGGAAAGAATTGACCTGCTTATAAACCAAAATAAAAAAAGGGGTAATGGTTTTGACTTTTTGTATTTTGTCACTTGCATGATTCAAGTTATTGCTTATTATGTCCGTGGCAGTGAATGGGTGGGCTTGATGAACAGACTCCAGCAGGAGTGCTCAGGACATGACGGTATATATTGTATATTTAAAATGATTTTAATATTTACCTTCAATTTTAATACTCTGTAACAATAGATTTTGTTTTGTCTTATATAACATTTTTTTCTATACAGTATTTAAAGTCACTGTTACTCTATCCAGCTTAGTGTATTTCCATTACTAACTATATGACATCCAAATTCAACATCAGCATAACATAACAGCATATTACAATATTAACAGCAGCTAAAGTACAGAATATATATACATTTTATTTAGCATTACTACGTATATAATTGTTGAACATATATGTTTTCAACCCAGAAATCAAACATGGAAAATATAAAAGTTTATATATTCTATGCATTCACTGTGAAGACTATAATTTTTTTCTTTTGTTACTTTGTTCTTGAGAAAATCTAATTTATCTCTTGTACATTGATGCCATGAAAAAAACTTGGCACTAACTTATCATGCCAACGCAACACTTCAGACAGCAAGGAATATTTCCCGAAAGCAATTCAGTCTCTTCTGCAGCTCTTTTGGCTTTATTAATAATAGCATTGTCAACTGTATCAGGTTGGAGTTGTAGGTAAAAATGTGACATGGGACAAAACACGTTTAAAACCAAATTTCTTCAAAAATATTAATATTAATATTAATAATAATAATAATAATGCACAAGATGCACATATATTTATGAATTTTACCAAGTTGAACCTAAAGGGGTGTTCCGGCCGTTTTTTTTTTTTATTTAAAGTCAGCAGCTACAAACACTGTAGCTGCTGACTTTTAATAAGGACACTTACCTGCCAAGCGAGCCTGCGATGTCGGCCCCCCGAGGCCGATCCGTCCATCGGATCGGCTGCTGGCGCCGCCATCCTAACTAAGGGAAACAGGCAGTGGAGCCTTGCGGCTTCACTGCCAGTTTCCTACTGCACATGCGCGATCGGTGCGGCGCTTTGTGAATGGCCCCGTTGTTTCCTGGAACACACATATGTCCCAGAGGACAATAGGGCTGCTTGCCGAGGAGGAAACAGAAGAAACAGCGCCGCGGAATAGGAAAAGGCAGATTAGGAAGACTGCCTAGCAACAGGGGTATCTGGTGAGTAATTTTTTTTTTTTTTTCAGATTTTTTTAAAATATTTTTTTAAGAATATTAATGTAATTTTTTTTTTTTTTTTTAGGATGGCCCCCTACTTTAAAGTTGAGATTGCAAGGACAAAGGGATTTGAATGTAAGAATGGAATGCTGTACCTGAACAAAATTTGCGTCCTTTTGTTCCCGCAAATAGAGCATTCTTTTGGTGCTATTTAATCACCTCTGCGGTTTTTATTTTTTCCGCTATACACAAAATAGCGACAATTTTGAAAAAAAAAACAATATTTTTTACTTTTTGCTATAATAAATATCCCCAAAAATGTTTTTAAAAAACAAATTTCTTCATCAGTTTAGGCCAAAATATATTCTTCTACATATTATTAGTAAAAAAAAAGTCGCAATAGGCGTATATTGATTGGTTTGTGCAAAAGTTTTAGCATCTACAAACTATGGGAAAGATTTATGGCATTTTTATGGCATTTTTATATATATTTTTTTAATAGCGATCTGCGATTTTTAGCGGTATTGCAACATTGCGGCGGACAGATCGGACACTTTTGACACCTTTTCGAGACCACGGGGAAGGGGTTAACACTAGAGGGTGGTCAAGGGGTTAACTGTGTTCCCTGACTGTGTGTTCTAACTGTAGGGGGAGGGGACTGACTATAGGAGATGACAGATCGTGGTTCCTAGCTATTAGGAACTCTCAATCTGCATCTCCTCTCAGAACAGAACAGGGATGTGTGTGTTTACATACATACATACATACATATTATTTGCAAACAAAGGGTGTAGCCATGGGAGCAAAATTTGTTCCCAGTATGGCAAACCTTTTATGTCAAACTGGGAAGAGGACATTGTTTTATATAACAAACATCCAGAGTCAATTCTATGGAAAAGATTAATTGATGATGTCCTCTTTATATGGGATGTGATCTTTAGTCGGTGGATGCGTTTGTGTTTTTTTTTTTTTGAATGCTAACAATAGGGGCATAATCCTTAGTCATGAGATGCACCCTACTGATATCCATTTCCTGGATTTGAGAATTTCAATACAAAAGGATGGAATTGTTACCCTCACTTTCTTTAAACAGACAGTCAGGAATGGGTACATTCCATTAGACTCTTGTCACCATCCCTCCTGGTTAATTTTTGCGTTTAAAACGCAATTGTACCCATTTGGATGAGTATTTAAGGGAAGCCTCTATTCTTAAATCTAGGTTCATGGCCAAGGGGTATAATGAAAAAGCTTTAGATTCCCTTATACAAGAAGTTGGTAGCAGGGATCGTCAGCAATTAATAGGTTGCAATTCAGATGACTTTGGTTCAGCTTATTTTACTACCTTTTCGAGCCACCGTTGCACAAATAAATCATTAAGGATCATCATTAGGATCATTAAGAGACACTGTCCAGTCATAAAGAGTTACCGTGTTACCTGATTAACCTTGGGTTATCTTTAGGGGAGCACCTAATTTAAGAAATGCAGTGGCACCTAATGTCCCTAATCCCCCCACCAGACCTACTTTCTTTGGTGATCTGAAGGGTTATTGCCTTTGTGAAAAATGTCAGGCCTGTAGAATCAATACACGTAGGAGGAGGAAAATAACTGAATTTACCTCAGTAGGCACAGGAGTAACTTATCCCATTAAGTCTTTCATTTCATGTATGACTAAATGTGTCTTATATATCTCCTTAGGTGCCCCTGTGGCTTGGAATATGTAGGGCGTACTGTACAAATGCTACATATTAGACTGGTGGAACATATAGCCAATATTTGAAAGGGTTTCAATAAACATATTGTTTCTAAACATTATAATTTAAAACACAACAGGGACCCCAAGGGCACCACTTTCATTGCCCTTGAAAAATATGTTCCCCATTGGCGAGGCAGTAATGGAAAGCGGAATATTTCCAGAGCCGAAACCAATTGGAGCTACAAATTAGGCTCTCATGTGCCCCATGGTTTGAATGTTGACTGGGACATTAACTGTTTTTTAATAACAGTTGATGTCCCCTCTACCACAAATTCATCACCATTTGTTCTTCTAATTTTGTGGTCAAATAGGATGGTTAGATAACTTTAGGGACACATAATAACCATATGCCATCCCATTTTGAGGTTAAATTGAATAGTTTAGATGCCCTTAGGGATACGTATGTTATGTATGCATGTGTGGTTCTATTAAGCTCATAATTTTAAGTTTCAATATTTTAACCATTTTCGAATTATGATTATATTGTTTTTTTATTATATATACTATTTTGTGAATACTTGGGATGACGATGAATCGTGTCCACTTAATTAAATTTTAATTTTCAAGTTTTTTATATTTATGGGGATTTTGTTATGATCCACAAGATGGCGATGTGCATTTAATTGTTTATTAGCTGATTAGGAATTGTTTGCCTTGATTGATGGGCATACTCTTTTACCAAGGGTTGCACAGGTTATTTTTTCATTTAACCTATGGTGAGACATGTTTTGTTTACCAATGGATGTATAGGTCATTTCTATCTGACATATGGAAAGGCTTCCTTGTCTCTCAATGGGACTATTTAAAGAGCAGCAGTAGGCATGTGTATGTACCCCATCATTTATGACGAAACAATATTTGGGATAGTCACATGCTGCTGCACCTGCGCGATCGCTGCTTGAAACTCACAAGGAATTTATCTGTTTGATCTGTGGATTGTGACATAATCATAGCTTGCAATGAAGGGGAAAGAAGGGATTTTAATTGTGCAGAGATAATAGACAGAGAAAAATTATATAAAAAAACAATTTTTTAATTTAACATTCAAAGTTAAAAACATGTAGATAGTACATAGTTCACAGATATTACAGTGTTTATACAGTTAGAGTGGTCAGACAGGACAAAAGTGTGTTTTTTTGAGGGATGATATGGTTGCATACTAGCCCGACATGTTTCCAGTGCTAGTGGATGGTTGTGCGGGGATTGACCGAGGCTGGGGTTACACAGGGGTAAGCACTTTTTCTGTGCTATGTCAAAGTGGATACTGCGCTTGTTTATGTCTAACATGTTTTTTTCTTCTTTTTTTCTTCTTTTTTATCAACTAATACTTTCATGATTTGTGATGTTTGTTGCTTATATTGTTGCTCTTTATTTTTAGAACTATAAGAGTGTTGGATGATATTATTCCTCGGCTTGCATATCCCTTGAAAAAGCAATACAACGAAACATGTCGGGCTAGTATGCAACCATATCATCCCTGAAAAAAACACACTTTTGTCCTGTCTGACCACTGTAACTGTATAAACACTGTAATATCTGTGAACTATGTACTATCTACATGTTTTTAACTTTGAATGTTAAATTAAAAATGAGTTTTTTTATATAATTTTTCTCTGTCTATTATCTCTTCACCGTTAAAATCCCTTCTTTCCCCTTCATTGCTATCTATACTTCTTTCCAGGGATGTGGTGCCTATCTATTTGGGTGTTTCATCATTAATCGGTACCAAACTTTTGCTACATAATCATAGCTTGGAATTTTATGTAAGTGTACTCTTTAATAAACCGGATGTTGAGACAGTATCTTACTATGTGGAGTCTTTTTGTCTCCTAAACATTCTGCTATCGAGGCTTTCTAATACTGCATCCTGTATCCTGAGTTGCTGTGAACCTCCTGGTGTATACCATCCACGGCCATAGGAAAGGAACCTCCAGATTTCCTTCTCAGCGGATCAGAGATCCAACCAAGCGCTGTGTGACCTCTCTGAGTAAGAGGGGTCGCTGGCTTGCCAGTAAGCCTCCATTTTTGAATATGGTGATGGTTGGCATGCTGTCAAGTGTATGATCATCATTTCCAAACACTCTTTTCTCCCGTGGGACTTTCTTTGATGTACTCCAGCTCTATATGAATTTTTTGTTTGCACTATTGCACTTTATTCACATGTGATGTAATTTTGCATATGTGTCTTCACAGTTATTCAGTTATTATTATTTATGCAATTGATTGTCTGCATACTAGTATATTTGTTAGCGCTGCACTGTTTTTACATATAAGGTCAAAAGGTGTTGGGCCCTCTGAGCCTGGTTACAGTTACAGGGGTGTAGGGCTTTTTACTGCTGAAATGCCCTTTACCAAGTCTGCAGTGTATTACAAATATATTATGCAGAGAGTGTGAGCTGAGAGGTACTATAATTTGTAGTTGATTTCAGGGCAGTGGTGTTTTTGTGTCTGTTTCCTTTTCTTGTTTATGTGTTAGTGCATGATCAATGTTTGAGCTTACATTTTCAAATTGATTGTCTTACTACTCTACAAACATTACAATTGTGTATTGATGAAACCTTTTTAGATTGTTTGCGTACATTTTGTATTACATTTATTTTTATTTTTTCCCCCCATAAAATTTACTGAATTTTGTTTCCATAAGTGCATTTCTAAGTTCTACAATATTAATATTTTTGTACCTAAACATTTAAAGCAACTTCAACATATTTTTACATTTTTAGTCTATACTATAAACTTTATTAGGTGAACATTTGCTAATGAAGAACATAATTTGTATTTATATTATGATGAACAGAAAAATGCCAATGCTTATATGTTAGCTGCCCACATCATTTTGAAGAACTCCAGGCACATGTAACAATATTATTTTACAAAAAGAGCTGTATGTATTTTTTGTCAATGTTTCTTCATGTGAAATGATCCTCTGGAGATAATGCAGACAGTGGGAGTGGATATACTGGCTATTAAAATCAGAAGACACATTGGGTAAAGTCTGTAATAGGCAATAAATATATGTTCTCCTGTTTAGTTGTGTCATATTACCTTCATTAGTGTTGGTTGTGGGCAAGTGTTTAGACAAGACAAAAGACAGATGATCAGACCTGAGATATATAGTATGACGTAGAGAGGTCTCCTTTTGAAAAAGCAAATACAAAGAATGGAAGCATACACATTTGTGCTAAAGCAGGCATCTTGCATTTGGGCCCTTGACAGATTACACATGAAAAGAAAATATATTACAGGCAGGTGGTGACCAGCAGAGATGTTTTTTATCCTATCACCAAAGTGCCCTTCTAATTTCCAGGTAATCTGCGATATTTATTGAATCTGAACTCTGGGCAAATGGCCAAATGCAGAATTGCAATACATGTATACTGTGATTTGAATATTTGAAACTCCCAGCCCAGTGATCTTGGCAAACCTGCCAAACAGTGTGACTATGTTTTTTTCATTTTTTTTCATTAAATCTACACAGCCCACCCTAGTTTGTGTCCAATCAAAGAAGTAACAGAAGAACATTGCTAGAGTTATCACTCTGCTCAGCTGTAAGCATGTTCAGGATAGAATAGTGGAAAGAGCTAGGTTTTTTGCTGTGCTCTCATTTCCGAAAAACCCACAGTGCTCTGGGCTTCTTTTTTCACAGTCACACCCTGTATTAAATGATTATTTGTAAAATAAAGAGAGAAATAGAATTTGGTGTCACATAGGGTTTCCGCTCATGCAGGTTGAGGTGTGTCACATTAGGCAAAAAATGGTCTTTTGGGTTTATCTAGCATGAGAATCCCGGTATGGGTTCTGGAACCTGTATAATGTATAGAGTATTGAGTGGGATGAAGCTTCTAGCCCTGGATCCATGTTTAGATATTGACCAGTGCCTGATGTGCAGGTGGGCACAGGCCCTATGATATAAGAAGTGGGTAGAGTTTAGAGCTCAACCTTGGGGACAGGGGGCCCTGGCCCAGAAGTCAAGCTGTGGGCCAGTGCAGCAGGAAAATGCAAAGTATACAGTGTGTAGATATGGGCAAAATGTTTTCCTGAGACTGTCTGTTAAGGGGCTTGAAGCTTGAGGCCAGAGTAGCTGTGATGCAAAGTAGAAGCCTGGAGAAGCCAGGAGCTTCTCGCATGAGACTCGCACAGGGGACACTGCGCCTTCTTGCAGGACAGTGGAACCTGGACTGCCTCAAAGTGATTCCTCTACAACATGATCAAAACCATTTGGATCCACAGTTGACTGACTCCCTCCCTCCTAAGACCCAGATGGTAGAAAAATCATAGGGCGGAGCTCAATAGCCAAGCAGCATAGAATTAGCTTCAATTCTACCAGTCACTTCTCCTCTCATAGAGCCAGGGAAAAACCAGTCTGCCTCCACTGAGGACTCACCACTTCAGTGTTTAGCCCATTTGAAGTTGGTGACCTACTGCTAGAAGCAGCATGTAAAACCTACATATGATCACCCCCTACAAGACATGTTCTGGAATAATATGTCTGTAGCATACAAGCAGGAGGTTGGCTACATGAAACTGATCTTTATTGAGTGGGCTCTATGGTGAAAGATCTAGCAGCAACAATGCAGGCCTTGTACAAGAAGCTGGAAATGCATAAGTAGGTGCTAAATGACCACACTACTCGTTCTCAGGATACAGTATGCCACTGTGAAAATTATAGTGGGAGAAATAATAACTGTGTTTGTGGGCTACCTTAGTCTGTATTCCCTCGGTAGTACCTCCTACTGACCCTGACTTCCATATTCAACCAACTTTTACAAAAGCCCAAAGACTCTGAACTTGAACTCCAATTGAGCTTATCTTGCCTTCAGCCCTAGGAACGCAGATGATAATCGACCAAGAGATGTACTCTGTCACATTCACTACTTACTACTACTACTTACATTATGACAGTGGCCCAGTCTCAAGACGAGTTTCTGTTCAATTGCACTCCCATCCTACTACCATATCTCTCCAGACATACGCTGAGTCTCCACTGTGCCTTGAAACAAGTTCTCGTAAGCTTGAAGCTAAAGGAATTAATTTTTGTTCCCTGCAGGCTATTGGGAGCATGCTTATATGGGTTTTGTAGCAACATATTTGTTCCTCATACACTTCCCATATACCATTGTGTTGAACTCAATTATACTATCCCAGCTGCTCCTTAGTACATGGTATGGAACCCTTCAATATTTATGCATACCACACACTTACTCAGAGGTATGCAATTGTGTATTTACTGTTACTCTTTATTATGAATAACTTTTGAGTTAACATTCATATACGTATATATATATATTTTGCTACTCTGATACACTGTAAGCCAGACCTTCCTTATTAACCCCTATTCAGTGCATTTCAGTTGCACCTAGCCATTAAAGTTTTTTGCTCTTATATATAATATCTTCAACATGCTCCTCATCACCATCCTTGTTCTCACCAGGTTATTTATTTATTTATTTATTTACTATTTTCAAACTACCTACACTGGATCTTTTCTAAAGGTCCCCCATATATTCTTTCATCTTTTAGAGACGCCTTCCTGTGACCTCAGCACACCGCTCTGGCTTGCGCGCGCCCGCGTCGGGCGGGACGGGAGCACCATGGTGACTGCAGCCTACCAACCTGCAGCCCTCACCATCTAAGAATCAGCATCCACACTAGCTATACCATCACTGCATACTCCCATATCCTGCCCCTTCTCCGTGGTTCTCTTTGCTTTTAACAAAAATCTCCTTTCTACAAGCAAACAATCAAATCCCCTCAGGTAGGTGATCAATTGATCATTCCAACCTCTCATTGGATATCTATTGAAAGTCCTACCAATACGTGACCCCCCTCCCTCTCATTCTTTTTCAATTAGTTCAGATGAACCCTTCTCTCTCAACTATGCCCCTGAAGAAGGACCTTACAAATATTAAGTACCCCGAAACGCGTCAGGCTTGAGAAGAGCTTTTCATCACTACTCATTATTTGTTGTTCATCATGGTTACTATGTAGTTTTACTATGTTACTCTAGATATCTATTGCTTGTTTTTTTTTTTTTTTCCTTTTTTTTTTTTTTTTTTTTTGCCACTTTAGTTAACTTAATACCGAGACAGTTTTCAGATTGATAATCATATATGTCTCTTACTGAGTCACATCATTGTGGCCTTTAAAACTTTTCCTTTACTTTGTGCTTTCCATTTATGTGTGATTACAATAGTACAGAGGTGTAACACAAGAGAAAAAAGACAGAAAAAGAATAAAAAAAAAGAAAAAAAAAGAGGAAGAGAAATTAGTAACATCTGTTTTGTGCGTACCGGCCAGCCGGCCGCACTATCTCTTGTTATTACTATACATGGCTGTGCATTATTGCTTTTCGCCCTAGTAAACCTCCCTCCCCCCGCCCCCCAATAACCCACCCTAATTATTCCGAGGCACACTTTTTAATCGGGCTATTATTCAATGTTTTCTCTTGGCTTCAGGGTTCTATGCTATGTCTAATACAACTTCTCTGCCTTAGTAGAAAGACAATTGTTCTCGGCGCTAAGATAGCACTGATAAGGAGCATGGCATTGCTTGGATCCACAGGTTCCATAGCTTCACAAACATATTATAATTACCTAGCCTTATGTAGAATGTCCTTTCGCTCCATATTGTAGAGTTGACAGTTCCAACCCAGGCTTCCGGGGTTGGAGGTGTTCTTGATTGCCAGGTTTGTGCTATTAATTTTCTGGCTTGAAACAAGCATCTTGCTATAGCTATGGCTGTGTTTCTATCCCCCATCCTGTTGTTAATGTGGCCCAGCACACAGGTCTTAGGATCAAGCTCTAAATTAACTCTAAACGTAGTATTAATTTTCTTTAGAATCTCCGTCCAGTACCTGACAAGTTTTGGGCACCTCCAGACCATATGGATTAGGTCGCCTGTTCCTCTGCATCTGGGGCACTCATCATTAATTCTACGACCAAACATAAACAGCTTTTTTGGTGTATAGTAGGATCTGTGCAGCAACAACAGGTGGGAGGCTTTTTGTGAAGGAGAGACTGACACCTCTGATCCAAATTCGAGAATCCTCTTCCACTGTTCGTCCGTTATCTCCCCCACATCGGCCGTCCACCTGTCCTTTCCCCCTGACAAGCCAGCCTTCATATTTCTTCTCTTTATTAGTTGGGTATATATCTCTGTAATTAAGCCCTTGGAGGTCTCTGACTTAATTATAGTTTGTAGTAGTGGAATCCTGCACCATGTTGGGGGTTGTCCGCTGAACTGTTTATTCAAGGCATGCCTAATCTGTAGGTAGCTATAGAATGCCTGGTTTGGTATCCCGTACTCATGTCTCAGATCCTCAAAAGATTTCAGAGTATCCCCTTCATATAATTGCGTCAGCCGGCTTATCCCACATCTTTCCCACGTTTTATTCCTATCAACTGTTAGTAGTTTGTGCAATTGTTTGTTGTTCCACATTGGCGAATATTCTGAGATTCCTTTATACCCCATTATTTTCCTAGCTGTCTGCCAAGCCCTAGTGATCATTTTGAATGTCGGGATTTCTCCTTGCAATGAGTCTGCCTCCAGCGCTCCTGCTAGTGAGCTGTGTGAATTCCCCTGTAGAATAATTTTAACATTGTTGCTTCCCCCTCCCTCAGTGGCACAGCCACCCAATTGTTGCAACTGGGCTGCCAGGAAATAGATAAACGGTTGGGGAACCCCCAGTCCCCCCTCCGTGTCGGGACGCTGCAGTTTCTGTAGGCCAATCCTGGCCTGCCCTTTTTTCCATATTAGATCCCTGAAGAGGGATTGGATCTTTTGGAACCACTTCTCCCCGATCCAAACAGGGGAATTGTGGAGTAGGTATAACAGCTGCGGCATCCAAACCATTTTTATCAGGTTGGCTCGACCCGCCACAGACAGAGGGAGTCTGCTCCAGGTGTCACATTTTCTCTTGAATTTTGATAAGAGGGGGACCAAATTGTCCTCAATAAATGCACCGGGGTCCTTGGACAGCACAACACCAAGGTATTTCATTTTCCCTGTAACCTTCAATTGAGGTAGACACATCGAAGTAGGATTAGCTAATAGGTCAACCGGTAGTAGCGATGACTTCTCCCAGTTAATAGCTAATCCTGAGAACTTTCCAAAGTCCTCCACTAGCTGCGTCACTTTCTTCAATGAGGAGGTTGTGTCCCCAAGGAAGAATATAATGTCGTCTGCGAAAAGCGCTATTCTCTCTTCCATCCCTTTTCTTTGGAATCCCTGTATTTCAGGTGATGATCTCACTGCTCCTGCCAGTGGCTCCATGGCCAAGACAAACAGCAGAGGAGATAAGGGGCACCCCTGTCTTGTCCCTCTTTCGAGGCGGAAGCTTTCCGAGTATTCGCCGTTTATCTTGAGCCTTGCCCTTGGGTGGTTGTATAAAATTTTTAGCCAACTAATAAATACAGGGCCAAATCCAAACTTCTCCAGCACCCTCCAGAGATATTCCCATTCCAGGCTATCGAAGGCCTTGGCAGCATCCAAGGACAATATAGCTCTGGATCCCACGTTATCTGTTGGTACCTGAAGATTCAGATAAGCCCTTCTGATGTTTGTGCTGGTGGACCGACCGGGGATAAACCCCGATTGGTCCGGGTGCACAAGTTTCGCAATATATTTGTTTAATCTGGATGCCAGCACCCTTGCGATGATCTTGACATCTGTGCACAGCAGGGATATGGGTCTATACGCAGAAACTTCCGACTGGTCTTTCCCCTCCTTTGGGATCACTACTATATCGGCCTCTGACATCGATAGGGGCAACCTTCCGTCCTTGATCGTCTGCTCCAGCACTTTTAAAAGCTCCGGAAGCAGGACCTCCCCGTATCTCCTATAAATTTCCAGCGGCAGCCCATCCGGGCCCGGGGATTTCTGGCCTGACAGCTCCGCGACTGCCTTTTGCAGCTCCTCTAGAGCCAGGGGGGAATCCATCTCTCTCCTATCTCTCTCCGAGATTACGTGCAGGTCTACCCCTTTTAAGAATCCGTCCATCTCGCGCCGGTTTGAGCCCCGGCGCGACCTGTACAGATCTCTGTAGAACGTAGAGAAAGTTTGTAAGACTTCGGCGGGATCAGATGTAATCTTTCCAACCGGCGTCTTAATTGAAGAGATGGCCGATGAGGATAGATTAGACTTAATTAAGAGAGCGAGCATCCGGCCTACTTTCTCCCCCTCGCCAAAGTAGTTTTGTTTCTGGAAGAGTCTCTTATTCTCTGCTCTTCTATTAATTACTTCTTTATACTCTTGTTGTTTATTGAGCCAAGTCTCCTGCTTTTCAGGTGTTGGATCTAGCACATATTGTGCTTCTGCTTCCATGACTTCCCTACTGGCCCTCACCTCCCAATCCCTTGATATTTTCTTTACTATAGTAACCTGTTGGTGTAGCAGTCCCCTAAGGTATGCTTTTAGGGTATCCCACACTACCCCTACTGGTGCTGTACCTGAGTTAAATGTTACAAACTCTTTTAATTTGGAGACTATTTCTGCTGGGCTGCTTATCAGGTCCAACCATAGTGGGTTTATTGTCCACCTTTTCTGGCTAGATCTAATACTTAGATTTAGGGTTAAGGTCAGGGGTGAATGATCCGATATTCCCCTTGGTCTGTACTCTATATTTCCTGTTAATCGCAGGGCTTCGCTATTGCCCACTGCCATATCAATACGCGAGAGAGTGGAATATGACCCTGAGTAGCAGGAATACTGCCGAGTATTTGGGTTATGAGATCTCCACAAGTCGCACCATCCCACCTCTTCAAGAAGTTGACCTAGGCGCCCCTCTGATACCCTTTCTGCACGGGTCGTGGGCGGGAACCGATCCACGCTGTTATCTAGAACTGCGTTAAAGTCCCCCACCACTATTATAGGAATATCCACCATGCTATCCACAAATTCCAGCAGGTCCAGCATGGTATCCATCTTAAACGGAGGAGGAATATAAACGTTTGCTATCACCAGAGGCCTATTCTCCACAACACAGTTCAAAAAGACATACCTTCCCAGCGTGTCTATCCTGGCTTCCCTGCAGGAAAATGAGGTACCCCTCCTCACCAAGACACTCACCCCCCCTTAAATAAGAGGTGTGAACTGAGTGGTACTGTACTTGAAATTTATTGCTCCAAACATGTAGTTTGGTCTCATTAGTGAGGTGGGTTTCCTGCAGGCAAGCCAGTTCAACACCATAATCCTCCATTGCCGAAAACACAGCTGTCCTTTTAGCAGAATCGCCCATACCCCTAATGTTCCAAGAACCTATTTTTAGAGTTTTAAATGACATCTAAGAAGAAGAAGAAGAAAAAAAGCAAAAAAATAACTCTAAATCCAAAAGGGAAAAAAGAACACCCCAAAAGAAAAAAAAAAAAAGGGGCAGTTCAATCGTATAATTGTGTCTACGGTGCTTGCCATCATCTCTATAATTGTGACAAAAAAAGTGAAAAAAGGGGGAATTGGCGAGGGGCCCCCGCGTCCAGGGACCGCTCCGCTCCCTCCCCTTGTGTTATTTGGCTGTAGATATGAACAACATGTGCAAATATGCTTTATTTTTATGAGCCCCCTCCTATCTACGTGTGCCTTTCCTTCACCCTGGTATCTAATCCTGTGTCTCACTGTAAACCCCCCTCCCCCCCCAACCTCTACTTGATCTATCTCCATTCCCCCCACCCTTTTTCATGACCCCCCCTCCTGCCTACCTAGGCTAGCCCTGGGGGCTTTGTTGGTGACCTTTTTCCTTCCTCCCATCCATTCAGCAAAAAACACCCTGCTTAAGTACAGAGCAAGTACTTTGTGGTTTGCTTCCGAACTCCTCGCCCCCTCCCCCCCTCCCACAACCCAGTTCCGAAGCATCAAAACAACACCTTCCAAACTCCTCCCCTCCTCCCTCCCTCCCAGAGCCCAATTCCAAAACATCAAAACAACACTCAGAGCATGTATAATTAGTGAAACCCCATCCTTGATCCGTGCTTCCATCTGGTATACCCCCCCCTTCCCCGTGTCATCCGCTATATGCTACAAAAAAAAAAAAAAAAAACCCAGAAATATATATTCTCCTTTCTTTTCCAAGCTTTAACCAGCCTTAGTCAACCCATGGCTCTACAGGTCCTTTTTGTTTTCTTCAAGCCATTTTGTAGCCCCTGTTGATGTATCAAAAAAATGGGTAGCCCCTAGGGCAGTAATGCGTAAGCGTGCCGGATACAGCAGGGCATATTCATTTTTGAAGTACCCTAGATTGCGTTTGATACCCCTAAATTCAGCCCTTCGTTTCTGCAAATCTGGGGAGTAATCGGGAAAAAATAAGATTTTAACTCCATTGTGCAAGATATCTCCCATCTCTCTTGCCCTGCGCATCAAGGTTGCCTTGTCTTTGTAGTTAAGAAATTTCATAATTATTGGCCTGGGATACCCCCCTGATAATGGGGCTCTCATCGGCACTCTATGGGCTCTTTCGATAGCAAAGAGGTGAGAGAAAGTCTCTGTCCCAAATATACCCCTAAGCCATTTCTCCAAGAACTCCTCAGGGTGGGGACCCTCACACCGTTCTGGTAAGCCCACCACCCTCACGTTGTTCCTGCGGGCCCTATTTTCCGTTTCCTCAATTTTGGCTTTATACAGGCCCATCTGCGTTTACATCGCATTAAGCTCCAGCTTCATTGGGGCTAAATCATCCTCCACTTGGCTCAACCTCTCCTCCAGTGCAGTTGTTCTAACAACAATCCTTTGCAGTTCCTGACTTACTGTTATTAGCTCTTCCTTTAATCCCTTGAGCTGATCGCATAGATCGCTTAGAGAGGCCCTGCATGAATTAACAGCGCATAAAACATCTTTCAGAGTAGGCTCGGCTATTTCTGATGCGTTTTGTTCAGCGACATTGTTAGTAGCTATTCCCGAGGACTCACCCGCGGAGCTTTTGCTGCTCGCACTTTTTGTGGTATGCATTGCCGCCGATCCCTTTCCTAGGCTCTTCCTATCCCCCGGGCCCCCTACACAGGACTTCTCCTGCTGTTGAGTACTTTTAAGTGGTGATGAAGTAGAGGGGTGCGCAAATTTCTCCAACTTAGCCGCTGCTGCTGCTGCTGCCTGGTTTCCCTTCTCTTTAGATGTACGGGTCGCTTGGGAGCTGGTGTTCTCCTGCTGCTGCAACTCTTCACCCTTTTTTCTAGTCATAATTTATTATATTAGCAAGGGCAGTATGTAAAAATGATTTGGCAACCCTTGGACTGACCTAGTTTTTAGTAGTATTGTAATGTTGCAGTCCCAATGTTGTCCTGCCAAAGTTCAGTCAGTTTTAGGGCTGTCACCCTGCCTAATGTGATGGATGGTTCACAGCTGTTAGAGTTTTTGCATTAGCGATGTATGGCAGGTAGAGCATAGACACAAGAATATTCCGTCTGTCTCTTACACAAGCAACCCATACGGCTTGACAAGTATGTCCGAAGCTTTAGCAGATTTGATTTATAAGCGATAATTGGGCGGTATGAACTCCTAGGGATAAAGTTTTTACAGACACTTTAAGGCACCCAGGGACTATCCCCACAGCCCCTGGACCCAGAGCCAAGCACTACACAGGAGAAGCAGTTTTAACGTTGTGTATTAGATCTTTCTGCTCACAGAGTGACTTAAAAAGTAATAGAAATTGTTGAAGCAACACACTGACATGATTAGTATAGTTAAACTTTGCATAAGTAAAATGTCACTTTACCAGGAATTATTCTGAACCAGCATAGACGTGTATTTCTTAAGTTGCTTATGGTTTTGCATACTGAGATCCACTTACTGTACCCTCTCAAGGAGCCTCCGGTTCTTTAGCAAGCGAGTTAGTGGGGGGCACGAGATGCAGCCAGCCAGCTCTCACCTCCCTCGTACCGCTTAGCAAATACCTCACATCAGCGTCTCATGAGTGTGCAGGGAGTGACGTCACTCCCGGGAGTTCTTCGGCATTCTCAGCCAGCCAGCCAGGGGAAATCAGGGAGAGACAGTGAGGGAACGAGTTCCTGAACCCCTTTCACACTTCTCCACAGCGTCTATCTGCCGTGCGCACACTGCCACGATGAGCCCACACCGCCAGGTATGTCACCCGGCTAACCGAGGGAGCAGAGGAGGGGGAGAGCACACAGCGTCCTCGCGCTCACTCACTCCATACCACAGCCCAACACACACCCATCCATCCGGTCACGCCCCCATTGCTTGTTTTTAACAATTGTATCTTTCAACACGAATAAAATCATATGTTTTTTACTATGTACAAACGCTTTCTACTTTTATAACCCTTCTTTGTCTATGCAAGTGCCGGAAAAGTCCACTTAGGGGAACCTTTTGTTTTGTGAAGCTGAAGGAATTAACGTATAGATGGGGATAGCCCTTCCAAATGATCACTTCCAAGAATGGAAAAACCACAACTATCTCAGATACAGCTTCCTAAATGGCCATGGAAACCACTGCTACTGGGCCTTCCTTAACATAGCCCTTACAAGAGAATACCTCGGGGACAACTAACTTCATTGTCCAGGTCTGATAACAAAGTACCAATGTTTAGTCAACGTAACCTCACCTGAGCACCTTTGCCCAAAGGCACTCTCCATTCCTTCCTGATCTTTTGGACTGCTGTAAGAGCCCAGTTTGTTGGTTTATTTACTCTCCACTAAATGTATTCCTGTTCTCTACCCCTATGGTTTACAAGTTCTATTTTTATCTGCCTTGCTACATGCTAGATGTTTTATCTCTGGTTTCTTGGTGTACCCTGTGCTCAATCCACTTTTCTGGACTATAGGGCCAGGAAAACTCCACTGTCTTAATGGACAATCTGTTCTCTTATATGTAAGTGGTGGGAGAACTGCTAATTTTTTTTTGTAGCCTCACTGCTATGTCTTAGCTACCCGACTTTTACTGGAGCTCTGAGCCCCATGGTTGTTAATCATAACTTCTGGCATTGTACTAAGAAGAGACCACTACTTGTTGTGAATACTCAGTAGAATTTCTCTTTTAACCACTTTTTTGTTGTTCTGTGGGTGTCAATGCCCCCACCCCTCCACCCCCCCGCTTATTAATGATTTTACTTGAACTGAAAGGACAACTTTAAGTGCGGACGGCAAGGGGAACCTCTAGACCTCTTGCTTGCTTCCGTTAATGTTGAGTTGTGAAAGAGTTTTTTCATACATTGAGCATAACAAACATTTGCCCTTTATTTGCTCTTTGAATAGCATCATCCTTAATGAGCTTGGAATCTGCCATGTCATGTTAATTTCCCATTTTGCTTCCATTTTCTCCCAATAGGTTTGCCTAAGTAACTATTCTCCTAATTGGAGATTTCTCCCTTACTTACCTCCCTTTCTTACCCATCTTATTCTATGGTATTTCTAAAGGTGTTTCATACAATATAAATAGATTCAATGCTCTAGAGAAAGGTTCTAAAAATTTGTATCAAGTCCAATAAAACAGGGTAGATGTACTTATTTTCTTTTCATATGTTCTTTATTGAGATAATTAGTCATGGTACAACAATTGTGTATATATGTAAAAGAAAACTGGAGCGGGATGGACCACACATAATTGAGTAAGTAATAACAACGTAGATGTTGCAAAACAATACAAGGATACTGTACAATATCAGGTCTGACCCAAAATAGAAAGGGTCGAGTGTTCAGGGTGTTATTTTCTTAAAGAGAGGGGTAATAGGAATTAGAATACGTGAGGGTAGAAGGGATTGAGGAAGCATGTAATTGGTTTAGCAATATCAATTTATATCAATATAATTTATATCAATTTATACTCTAGTCTACAATGAGTAAGCGGTGGTGATTCCCAGATGGCTCAATTCGGGGAGGGAGAGTATGGATATAGATGATTTTCTATATGGAGGGTCATCAAACCAAATATGGTGGCAATGCAAGTGATTAAAAACATGCTGCAGCTCTGGGGTCTAATAGCCAGCATTGCCAGTGATCAAAGAATGTATCCAATTTCATCTGTAATTTGGCAAATAGGAGTTCCATAGATAATGGATCATTTAGGATATCAATAGTACAGTGTAGAGTGGGTGCACTGGTCTGTTTCCAGAACTTGGCAATGGAGAGGTGAGCAGCAATTAGTATATGTGTGATAATAGGGTGACATTTTGGATGCCAGTTTGAGAGTCCCAGTCTGAGAGAGCCATCTGAGGGGTTAATTTGAGAGATACTTTAGTTATATCTTTAATGAGGTTGGAGACACCTGTCCAAAATAGGGTAATGGATAGGCATTCCCATCAAATGTGAAAGATATGTCCATCTGTATCACAGTACCTTAATGCATTTCCTGGAGTGGAATGAATATTCAGGCTAATTTTACAGGGGTATAGTACCAACAGTAGAGGATTTTCAATAAGGTCTCTCAATGAGAATTGTTTCTGGAGTATATGGTGGGGGTACGAATTGCTTGGTACCAGAGGGAGGGAGAAAACTTACTTTGTAGGGTGGATTCCCCGAAAGATATAGCTGGGGATTTCTCCTCCTGTTTAGGTTTTATGAGCAGGCCATAAAGGTGTGAGATATCACGTATTTTGTTGTTGGTTAGGTTGAAGGACAAGATGTCCTTGGTCAGAATGTAAAGTGAAGTCGAGGTAGGTGCAAGGATATGTTGGATTATTAAGTAAACGTAGATATCCTTATTGGGGATAGCAAAGAGTTCCTTAAGTTGTTGGAAGGATATAAGCTGACGTTGCTGGAATAAGTCACCTATTTTTTGGAGACCTAGTGAGGCCCAGCTCTGCAATGGTAAGTCCGGCGAAAGGAGAGATAGATAATGGTAGTTGGTGAAGTGCCAGAGTGTGTAGTTCTAAAAAGGCTTGGAGGATTTCCTTCCATGTGGATATTGTAGCGTTAACCGTTGGTAGGAAGGACCGAGAGGGATGGTATCCTATGCACTTAACTGCCAAGATCAATGAAGGGCTATGAGCCAGGGCTGAGGCTTCAATTTGAGTCCAAAGTTGTGAGGCAGTAGAGTCCCAGAGTTTTTTCATTTGGTCCAGTATTGTTGCCTTGTAGTAGGATCTGAGGTCTAGTACTCCAGGTCCAGCATATGCTTTGGGAATATTTAGTGGGGAGGATTTGATTCTGGGCTTATGTGCTGCCCAGATGAATTGGTTAAGAATACTTTGCAGTTTGGCTATATCCAATTGAAGTATAGGAAATGAGAGTGTCCTGAAGAAATACAAAATGCGAGGTAGGAGAAACATCTTGGACAGGGCTATGCGTCCTGCCCAAGCGGCACAAAGCTTGAGGAGTGTTTTGGATTCATTCTGAAGTTTCTGGATCAGGATAGAGAGATAACTGCGTAAAAGTACAGCTGAAGGGGAGGTTGACTGTATACCCAGATAAGTCATGGACGAGTTGGGGGCCCAGGAAAAGGGAGAGATTGTGGTGACAGCTGCCTTGTGGTGTGATGGTAGGGAAACACCCAGCATAGCTGATTTAGATCAGTTTATACATGGAGATCTGACTAAACTGCCGCAGGAGTTGACAGAGAGCGGGTAGAGATTTCAGGGGGTCTGTGAGCCAGATGATTATGTAGTCGGCATAGAGGCCAATCTTATGCGAGTCTTGCCCAACTGATAATCCAGAAATTCAGGGATATGATCGTATGGCATGAGCGGGGGGTTCAATGATAAGTGCAAATATTGAGGGTGATAGAGGACATCCCTGCCGAGTCCCATTAGTAGTAGGGAAAGGGGTGGAGAGCATGCTTGAGGTCAATACCTTCTCTCGGTAGATGTGCTTTTATTACTAGAAATTCATTTCAGAACAATGAGCTTCCAAATTTTCTAAACAAATATCCACTGTGGATACACTGCCCCAATACCACCTCAAAATCGAAGGGGGTACTATAGCATTCCGTAAAAATCATTCTTGCAGTATCAAGGAAAGTCAGGGGGATATGTTAGGTAGTTTTTTGTTTGTAAATATTTCCCTGTAAAACTCAGTGTACACTATTGTGGAGCTATATTTTCCCAACCAAGGACAAGTCATATTTGGGCTTTCAACCCTTTCCCAACTTTGAGCCTTTTCAGTCGGAAGTGAAATTGTTGGCGTTGACTTGAACCTTTTCCTGAATCTCACAGAGACTTTCACTCTCTGTGATGTGTGGCGTCTTTTGAACGCACAGGGAAGAGATTATAGTTTCTTTAATAACCCTCACAGCACCTACTGTAGGTTGGACTACATTTTTACATCTGCAGATCTATTTGGCAAATCACAAATAGCACAGATTGACTCCATTTTATGGTCCTACCACACTCCAATTTTTCTCTCTGTTGACATTCTAGATAGGCCTCCTGGTTTTTAATCGCTAATCTATTGAATGGCCTATCATGCCATCAAGACTTCTCCCAAATTATTACACGAGTCATAGCAACCCATTCCCGTGATGAAACTCCTACTCCTACTAAGTGGGAAGCATTGACATCTGTTCTATGAAGTGTTTTCATTTCAAATGAAGCTATACTCAAAAGAGAGGCTTATAAGCACATCAGCTCATATACAAACTTGAAGCATAAGATGTCCTAAGTATGTCAAATCAGGGGCGGATGTACAGGGGTCTCAGGAGTCTCCATCGCAACTGGGCCCCATGCTGCAGGGGGCCCTGTATGCCTAGATAGGAGGAGCGGCAAGGGCGGCTGAGATCGAGCTCTCCGATCCTCAGCGGAACTGTAAATCGGAACTGCGGGGAGCTCATCACACTGTTTACACTTAAAGTGAAAGCACAGTGTGTGCTGTGCTCTCTGCCTCCCCCTAAAATGCCGTACCCGGCAGGAAGAGTTAGACCCCTTTCACACTGAAGGTACTTTTCATACATTTTAGCGCTAAAAATAGTGCGGCGTATACACCACTCCCAAAACACCCTGCCCATTGAAATGAATGGGCAGCGCTGCAACATGGGCACTTTTAACCCTTTGTTCGGCCGCTAGTTGGGGTTAAAAGCGATCCGCTAGCGGCCGAAAAGCGCTGCTAAAACTACGGTAGAGCGACGCTAAAATTAGCGGTGCATTACCGCTAACGTGGTGCGGCCCCAGTGTGAAAGGGGTCTTAAGGTAAAGGGTTGCCATTTTTTAAAAGGTTATCTATATTTATGTGTGTTTATACGTGTGTGTGTATGTGTACATGTATGCTTGTGTTTATATATGTGTGTGTGTGTGTGTTTATATGTGTGTGTACATGCATTTATGTATGGGTATGTATGTGTGTGTATGTGTTTATGTGTGTGTATGTATGTGTGTGTTTATATATGTGTGTGTGTGTGTGTGTGTGTGTATGTGCATACATGTGTGTTTATATGCATGTGTACGTATGCACATTACTTTTAATCCTGACACTCTATATGTGTACAATCAGAACTGATTTTTTTTACTGCTTGTTCATAGTACCAGCAAGAAAATGCTGTTCCTCTGAAAAGTGATCCATGCTCAGATTGCTTTTTCAGAGGCATTTGACAGGCGGTAAAGAGGCAAAATGTTGTCTCCTCACTGCCTGTTTTAACCCCCTAAATGCATCATCACTATGCTGTAACTGCATGCAATACACATACAGTAGTTGTGGGATGGTTGCAGTGCAGCCCCTTTAACCTAGAGGTATACTTCATGGGTGCCCTGGCTTGAAAAAGATTGAGAAACACTGGCATAGAGGAACCAATCTCTCCATGTTCCTCCTGCAGCCGGGGGGGGGAATGAAGAGATCGAGTCCTTTATATGCAGCCACCCCCACAGCTTCACCTTTGCAGCTTCTTTCTGCTGCCCCCTGTGTGCTCTCCAGCCCCCCTGTACTTGTTCCTGCCCCTCATCCCCACAGCTCTGCAGGATTCACCCCTCTCCTGCTGGCTGCTGCGGGGGATCTGTCAGGATGAAGCCTTTTCTGGAAAGAGAGTCAGTGATCCATACCGATCACTGACTCTGTCTATTTATAACTGAAACATAGTAAACTATCTTTCCTATGCCTCAGTTTGTGAATGAACGGGAAGCTCTGTACAGGGCTATTCCTGTCCATTCGTTCGGGGCAGCTGAGGCTGCAGAGATGGAGATTGAAGGCTGTGTCCTTAATCTCCTTTCTTTGTCTCAAAAGGTGAAACATCATAGGTCTGTTTAGATCCCTGATATCTCACCAAAGCCCCCAACGGGGGCTCCTAAAAAATTGTAAAAAATATTTAAAAAATAATATTGCAAAAAAATGAATGAAATAAAACAATGAAACAAATTGAAACAAATTGTCGAAAAATACACAAGCGTTCCCTTCCCTGTTCCTCCCCTTTTTCCTTATGCACCATAGTAACTTTTCTTTTTTATTCTTATTTCCATTGTTTTCTACAATGTGTTATTTAATTAACATATTTCTATGTCAAGCTAATGTACATGAAATTTTAAAACACCGTATGCCAAACATTTGATTACATTCCCATGTACTTTGCAAAATGTATGAATACAGAGCCATTTGAACTAATAGGAGACAGTAAGCCGCTATATTCTTTCTCAGTTCTTACCTGATAATTAAAATGACAAAATTTAGTTTAACTGTGAACATATTGATAGTATCAGTAATGTTGGCAAACATTTTTCTTTTATTTTATATAAAAAGTTTCTTCCCGTCTTAAAAAATAGCTGTGTTTATCTCCTAACTTTGTTGAGCACAATATGTTGAAGAAAACCAGTAATAAGACATATACGAAAGCTGCCTTTGGTGACCGCTCTAGGAAATTACAAATTACCTGACAGACTCTGTCCTCAATACTTTAAGTCACTGTACTGGAATAAGCACACAGTCATGAAATCAGAGGAAAACCAGAACTCCTAATCTGCACGCTTGAGGCAGTCATTGAAGCCATTGGATTCGCTTATTGTTAATATCATACAAGATTTATGTAGCGCCAACAGTTTGCACAGAGCTTTATAAGGCGAGAGGGTTAGGAGAGCCCTGCTCATGAGAGCTTACAATCTAAAACGGAGGTACAAGTGATTAAAAAATGTAATAATTGTGTTGAGATAAGTTGATGGAGAAGGCAAAAGTTTAGCTGTTCGGTAGAGGCAGGACAGGATTCACAATGAACAAGTGAACATTTTAGGATCACTTAAAAGGCAGACATAATAGGTGATAGATGGACAAATTGGGGTAAGGTACTCCAAAAGATGGGAGAGATTCTTGAGATGGCCTGGGAAGGAGTCGATGCATGTGCTAGAAAGCAAGATGTCTTGAGAGGAGCCAAGAGGATGGTTTGAGTATTATTTTCAGACAAGTTTACTGATGTAGCTCTGGACAGAGTTATGGATTTTATTTGTTGGACAAGTTAAAGCTAAATAAAGGAGAAAGGTCTGGTGTCACCAGTGACACACCTCCATCCCTGAAATATGCAACAAAACAGAAAATCGCCCTGGGACTTTCAGTGAGGTGAGCACAGTTTAAGCCAAATAAACATAACAGCAGCAACTACAGTCTAACATGTATTCAAAAAGGATCATACATGCATAAATAGCATAAATTAAATGCCAAGCCAATAGGAGGTATATATAGTATAGGATAGTAGTACATATGTAAAATAACAGTAAAATAACACACAAGCATCTAGTATGCCCGATGCGTTTCACGAGACAGACCTCACTTATTCAGGGGTGGATGCATGTGAGATGTACCTAGGATGGAGAAGGACAAAGTAAATGTATATCATGATGTTAATTGTATAAACACATGGTAATAGGGGGCTTTGTGTAAGGGACCCCATACTCACCAATGGGCAAGGCAAGAACACTAAGTGCACAATTTCCAGAGGGCGGCAGCGATAAGTGTCTCACCTGGGAGCTGAGGAGGTGGTGCCAAACAAGACCCCACCAAGGGCCAACCGGAGGGGGAGTATGGCACGAATAAGAGATGTGTATCGCTAAAGGTCTCACAATGTCCATTGGGGATATCAGCTGTAAACATAAGTATATATGACAAAATAACTAGAGTAACAGAGTAAACATAAGTATATAGTAATATATATGTAAATATAAATGAAACATCACTCCTCCAATGAGACATTAAGATATTGGCCAAGATATTTGCTCTCCGTTTAACCAAGGGGATCCTTAGTTTGATCCACCACGACCAGGTCGGTTTCATGCCTGCCAAAAATACAGCCTTCAATCTTCGGAGGCTCTTTATGACCCTTCAAGCCTCACATGATAATGTGGGATCCAGAGTTGTGGTGTCCTTAGATGCGGCCAAGGCATTCAACTTGGTCGAGTGTGATTACCTGTGGGAATGCCTTTGCTGCTTTGGCTTTGGGCCAAACTACATCAAATGGATCCAACTTTTATACCAGGCACCAGGATCTCGGTCAACAGTAGAGTGTCAGCTCCATTTCCTCTTGCTAGAGGTAAGCATCAGGGCTGTTCCCTGTCCCTGCTATTATATGCCCTTGCAGTTTAACCATTATCCACAACAATTAGAAACCACGCAGTGGATTGTTTTCACTAGCTGGCTGCTATACAGACCCCTAAGGGTCTGTATAGCGGCCAGCTAGTGGAAACAATCAGTCTATATGCAGACGATATGTTATTATATCTGGTAGATGCAGATTTTTCTCTTGGAACCGCTCAAGACGTGATTGAGCAATTTGGGCAGTATTCAGGCCTCAAAATCAACTCTGATAAGTCCTAGATACTCCTATTGACCTTGGAGCCCCTACGGCTGCACAGGTTGACCTCCCCCTTGCACGTGTCAGTGTCATTAAATATCTTGAAGTGTTAATTACACGCTCCCCTGCAGAGTACATTAGATTAAATCTAAACCCTTTATTCCCAGTTCTGAAAACCAAGACCCATGTCTGGGCTCGACCCATCTGGGTGTCATGGGACACGCCAATTTAATTGTGTTCTCCCCGTGTGCAACCTCGGCGACACTGTCATCTCTTCTATGAGCACCTGGCTGTGACAACTTGTGGCTTCACAGTCGGGGGCCCACTACTCATGTGCGAGTGATGCTGCGATGTGTAACTGGTCTCAAAGTCTTCTAGGAAGTGGGAGCAGGTACCTGTCAAAATCAGGTACCCGTTAACCCCCTCCTCGCCAAAAGCTCAGTTTCACAAACAGGAGGCCTCAAAGAGGAAGTTGCACTTTTGGGTGGAACTCCACATTAAATTAGTCATGTGTGAGGAGACTGAAGGGGTGAGAAGTAAAGAGATAGATTTTAGTGTCATTAGCATTGAGATTGTATTAAAAACCACATGCGGCTATCAACTGACCAAAGGAGGAGTTGTAGATAGAGAATAGAAGGGGTCCAAGAACAAACCTTTGGGGAACCCCTATGGAAATAGGATGAGGAAAGGTGGTGATAGAGTTATAGGTGGCACTGAGGGAGATCTTAAATAAGTGGGAGGAGAGCCAGAAAAGCCTCCACTCCCTTGGCTAGGAGACCAACAAAGTGTAATTTTTTGAAGAGGGGGTCAAAAGTAAAAGCCAAGTAACGTATTTTCAAAAGGAGAGTTTAAGGATAGCAGTTCTTGTATCAGAGGTATTCATTAACATTATATTTTTGTTCACATTATGAAAAAGAAGTATACTATGTTGGATATTGTTTTCATTAATGCTTTTAGATTGCAACAACTTTGCTACTTTGCAAAACTTAAGTATGTCATGATTTTAAAGCATAAGAAGGAAAAGGCAGCATTTGCAGGCAATTAGTGACTTTTTAAAATTGTTATATAATACTGTAGAACAGATTCTGTCAAATATTGATCTTTCTTGAGACTTCTTTATTCTGAAATTGGGAACTTGGCTTAGAGTTAGACATGTTTTTAACCCAAAACCAGCATTTTCAGCAAAAATATATTTTTGACCAGTTCATGTGACCAGTTCATGTCTGAATCTCTGGTTAGAGTTTGTAAACAGCCTACCCACTACCGCTGCTAAATGAAATAACAGGTCCTCAGCCAGCTTTTGTTTAGCAGTTTGTTATTTAGCAGCAGTGGCACTACCACCTCTAAATTAAATTACAGATCCTTGGCTAGCTTTTGTTTGTAAACAAGCTATGGTGATCTGATTCCTGGGTGATGACATTAACCAACTATGATCATTACCATGTTTGTCAATGACATTACCTGGGATCGTTGCCTTCTTGTAAGCATGTAGACACTGGTCAGAGATTTGTCATTTATGACAGCAGCATTTTTGGGTGGCATCACTATTATTGGGCATAGGTAGCTTGGCACTGCCATGGAGACATGTACAAATGCAAAAACAATTTACTTTTACAAAATACTGTTTAGCAGGGAGCTAGTCTTTTAAAGTGGTTTAAAGGCAAACCTTAAAAATATACAAATTTAAATAAACCTGCACATAAACCTGTAAAATGTATTACAGCAAAAGTAACATTTAAAAAAAAAAATATTGTCACTAATTGACAGTTCTTTCTATGCCATCTTCTGTTTATGAACAAAGCAGTCAAGGGACTATGGGTGGCATTATTGACATTTGGTCAATGGAATCCAGCCTTCCTGGATGTTTTTGTTTTACATTTAGAAGCAAGCCAAGGAGCTGCCAATTGTTGTGGAAGTGTGACAGGAGAGGATTGTACTCAGTCACATGGGGGGGCTGATATCTGGGGCCTCCTTATTTTAAAGGGGGCTTAAAGATTCTCATATGCCCTCCACAAAGACCCCTGCATCCCCTCTGGGGCAGAGGATGTTGGTATAAGGCCCTTGTCCACAGAAACAAGATACCTTCCCAATGTCGAAGCCATATGGCCTGGTTTGGTTCAGCAGAGTGGGGCAATATGCTCACTGACTCCTCTTCTGACTTCCACTGACCTAGCCAGTCAGGGTGCATGTCTAGATAGTTTTCTTTATGAAACTTTAGAGAGACCCTGTGCCATTAAAAAAAATAAACAAATCTATGTGGTCTTTTAAAAGTCTATAAAAAGATCATTATCTAGGCTTGCAGGGAAATGGGGTGAGTAAGTGTGTGCCCCCCTTATGAGCAATACTATGCAACATGCCTTCAACATTAATAGGGTACCTTGAAAGGGGGGGGGGTGGCCAAGCCCTCCCTCCTCTATTACAGGACACCTTGTCTTCATATTGAAGGGACAAATGCCTCACACCCACATCCCATACCCCAAAAGGGATGTGGGGGAGTCTAAAGGGAGACTTATCATAATCTGAAAGGCCCCTTTTGGAACTTTTTAAAGGATTTTTGTATTTTTAATGTTGCCCTTTAACTACTTTAGTACCAGCCTTTACTATCCTTTTATTACAAGGCTACAAGGCCATTTGTAGGTTTTCTAAAAAAAACCTTAAAATCCATTTTACATGGACTGACCACTGTACTGTACTTTCAACTTTCACTTCTCTAATACCCAAAACAGAAGATTCTACATGGCATAATAATGACTCAATCCTATCTCATCCATCACACTCCCCTGATCTAGAAATAGCCATAAAAGATTACCTGGCCAATAATGAGATCCCTGATATATCCCCAGTGACCCTATGGGAAGCTCATAAACCTGTTCTCCGTGGAGTTTGTATACGCCAAGCCTCATTTCTTAAAAGAGAAAAACAACAACTAAAACAAAAATTAGAAGCAGAAGTTAATACAGGTCACACAATCTTTCAATCCAATCCTACCCCTGTGTCTAAATTACAGCTTGATAAAGCACGTTTAAACCTTGACCTTTTTTATCAGAATCTGTAGATAAAATGTTATGTAAGTCTAAACATACATTTTATCTTAAAGCGAGTGAGACACTCTTTTAGCATGAGCACTTAAAAAACGAAATCACCCCTTTAAACCGCTTCGACTGAAATTATCTCATGATATATTTACTAGTAACCCAGTAAAGATCCTCCACACCTTTCAAAAACATCTTACCTCCTTATATAAAAAAGAAGGATCTTTTGATCAAACTTTAGCAGAATCACAAATCAGACTTACTACTATTCCTTTAGCCCAACGCGATTGTCTTAAAAGCCCCATTGCAGCTATTGAAATTAAATTAGCAATTAACTCTCTTAAATCAAATAAACGTTCATGCCCAGATGGCTTTTCTGCCCTACACTATAAGAAATTCTCTCATATCCTTGCTCCAATGTTAACAGATGCATTTAATTCTCTCCTTAACAATCAATCCTTTCGCCCTCAAACATTAACGGCTATAATTTCAATGATCCCCAAAAGTCAGTCAGACGATACATCTTGTTCTAACTATAGACCCATATCATTACTCAACCTTGACATTAAGTTACTAGTGAAAGTCTTAGCGACCCACTTAAATAGTGTAATAGGTTCTTTAATAAATAAAGACCAGGTCAGCTTTATACCACAGCGCCAAGCGGCAGATAATGTACACAGGACTACTTTACTAATTCAAGCAGCTAAATTGCGACAAATACCCATCGGTCTCTTATCTTTAAATAAAAAAAAAGCATTTGATACAGTTTCGTGGCATTACCTACATTTTGTCCTGCAGCGTTGGGGATTTGGTCCTCATTTTCTTAGCTGGGTCTCCTCGTTATACAAAATCCCAAAGCTTATGTAAATATGCTGGATATAAATCAAACCTATTTGACATCTGTAGGGGTACGCGTCAGGAATGTCCACTTTCCCCACTCTTATTTGCCCTACTTATTGAACCTTACTGACCCCTCTATAAAGGGTTTAGATTTAGTTGGTCACCAACATAAACTTTGCCAGTTTGCGATATCTTAATCTTTATGTCATCCCCAGCTAGGAAGCCAGCCCAGTGCTGGAGATACTGTTGGAATTTGTGAAGACGGAGGTCCCCAATGCAGACAGTGATGTTTTGGGCAGGAAAATTGGTAGCTTTAGAAGCACATACAAGAAGGATCGTAATAAGGTCCTGGCATCCCAGAGGTCCGGAGCAGCAGCAGAGAACGTGTATGTACCCAGTCTGTGGTACTACAACAAAATGCGTTTTCTGTTTTCTGTTAGACCAGACTGAAATGAGGTCATCACTTTCCACACTTCCTCCCCCCCCCAGCTGAGGCTTCCGAGGACCAACCTGGGCCTTCCATCCAGGAAGAAGTGGAGGAGCCCAGCTTCAGGCAGGTATAGTATTTTTCTACATATTTCTTGTCCTAAAATGAATGATGTTGACTAGATGTTATTATTGATAAGAAATTAATTATTGAACAAAAAGTGTTTTACATATCAGTAGACAGTAGTGGCCAAAAATGATTGGGACAAGAATGAAAAATGCTGGGGTCAGAATGATAGTCTTTTCTATTTATTAACATTCAATTTGCAACAGCCATGAGCTGAAAAGTGTGTGTGATTGATGAAGCAAAAACTAAAAAACTATGTCTCTTTTTTATACACAGGAAAGCCACAGGAAAGCCTTTACAAGCCATTAAACAAGATTTGGGGTCCAGTTGTAAAGGCGATCCCATATGGCCATGCAAAAATTGTATGATTTGTGCCCAGTAATTCTGGATCTCTGGGCAGGTCCATATTAAGTGATGGAATGTGCATGGATGGCCTGCACATCTCAGACACAATGTTTGGATGGTACTTGGCTATTCTTGCCGGCGTAAGGTATGATTTGTGAATAATATAGAATTGGGTCAAGCGCTCGGAGAGCCTAGGAGACCTTCTTATTGTTCTCTAGAATCTCGTCCCAGTTTGATGCTTCTATGGGGCCTAAGTCATCCTCCCATCTAGTTCTGGCCATATCTATTATCCGTGATACTGATATAGTTCTTAATATATTATAGAGAGTAGATATCAGTTTGGAAGGGTCTGCACCTGTAATTACATCTACAATAGGTAGAGTTTGCGGGTTTGGGAAGCCATCTGCAAATTGGGCCTGAAGGGCGTGTCTTATTTGTAAATATTATTTGTAAATACCTGAAAAACATGTGGGGTGGTAATTCAAATTCTTCCTGTAATGACTGAAAGTTCCGAACTCTGAGTGGGGTTATTACTTGGTGTAAATATAATATCCTCTTAGACGCCCAGATGTCAGCGTCTGGAATCTGTAACAGTTCCCTTCGTTGGGGGTTGTGTCAAAGGGGTGTGTGGGAATGAAAAAAGTCAGCTCCAGTCAGTTTGAGTGCGATCCCCCATATACGTTTGTGGTGGGACAGTAGGTGGTTTCGGCCATCTGTACCCCCCCACCTTCCTTGCCCCTAAATAGTACTTGTAGGGGAGAGTGTGCACTTTTGTGTGGCATTCGGCAAGTAAAAGTTTGATATCTGAATCTGTCTGTTTTGTGGAGGTGATAGAAGTGGGAGAGTTGGGAAGCTATGTAATAAGAGTGGAAATATGGTAGAGCTGCTCCTCCCGAGGAGGAAGGATTCTTGAGGGTGTTCCATGACAATTTATGTCTGCTGGATCCCCATATGAAGGTGTTAAGTATGCTGTCTAGTGTTTTGAAAGTTTTTAAAGGGGATTAGAACCGGAGAGTGCCAGAACATGTATAGAAACTTTGGCAGGAGAATCATTTTGGTTAGGTTGAGCCTTCCCATCACGCCCAGTGGGAGACGCAACCAGGATTGTGTGCGTGTTTTCAGATAAGTAAATAATGGTTCTATGTTATTTTTTATACAATCTAGGGGTTCTCTAGTGATCTTTATTCCTAAATATTTAATAGATGATACCCTATGAAGAGGAAGGGACGCAGAACAAGTTGTCGGTGGAAAGTGATCTATGGGTAATATTTGCGACTTGGACCAGTTTATGCGCAGACCTGAATGCTTTCCAAATTCTTCAATGGTCTGGAGAGCTGTCTGTAAGGATGGACCAGTGTCCTCCAAATAGAGGAGCATGTCATCCTTTATTATATGTATTTAATGTTTGTTTTTATATACTTTAAAGAGGAGCGCCGCCAAAAATTTTTTTTTTAAATGTCAGCAGCTACAAATACTGCAGCTGCTGACTTTTAAAACATGGACACTTACCTGTCCAGGGCGCCCGCGATGTCGGCACCCGAGGCCGAACCGTCTCTCCGTCCTCGGGTGCTGCCGCCTCCATCTTCGGTAAGGGAATGAGGAAGTGAAGCCGTGCGGCTTCACTTCCCAGTTCCCTACTGCGCATGCTCGAGTCGCGCAGCGCGAAACGAATGGTCCCTGCTGTCTCTGGGACCCATGTGTTTCCCAGCAGGCAGCGAGGAGGGAGCAGGAAGTGGCGTAAATAACCGCAGATTCTGCGACTATCTATGCCGGAAGTGGGTACAGATACCTGTAATATACAGGTATCTGTACCCCCCTCCCCTCTGAAAGGTGCCAACTGTGACACCGGAGGGGGGGAAGAATCTGATGAGTGGAAGTTCCACTTTTGGGTGGAACTCCACTTTAATAGGCAATGCCTTACTTTTTGACTTTTGTACCAAAGTTTGTATTAATAGTTTTTTAATTGTTTTTTTAAAAGATATCTGTTCAGTGGTATAGGCTTATTGGCAACACAGAAAAGCAAGCCTTTTTTATTACAAATGTTTTTATTGAAAGATCAATGGACATACAAAAAATAACAAAATAGTATGCATATATACATATTAGGTAAAATAATAGACAAAATTCTATGTGAAAGGGGAGTTTTTGAGAGGAAACTCTGTTAAGCCTGGATTAAGCTTGGAGCAATGTACATGAAGAGACCAATGAACCTTGCTAAATTGACAAAAATTGGTAGCACTTTTATAGCCTATTTGGCACATCATCATCTGGAGTAAAAATGCTTCTCAAAGTGAGAAGTTACAGTGTTCCCATTTCCTGTCAAAGAGGTGCATCCATCCTGGCCAAAACTTGTGACCAGGACACAGAAGAGGAGCGCCAGTTCAGGACTGTTACCCAATAAATGGCCATGAATAGAGTGTGAATCAGTTTCTGACAGGGAATAGGAACATCAGGGATAGAAGTGAAAAAGATACACATCTGCACTGACAACGTAAGGCGGTGACCAGCTATCGTGGAAGCTCTGGTGGCTGCCTGTTGCCAAATGGGCTAAAGGTATTTACAACTCCAAAATATATGGAGTAAAGAGCCTGTTTCAAGGCAGCCACGAAAGCAATTTGGAGATACAGCTGGATATATAATGTGAAGCTTGGCGGGGGTCAAATAGCATCTGGTATGAAGTTTAATTGCAGACAAGGATCTTGTGTTTTTATATATATTTTCTAGCATCTCTTCCCATTCAGGAGGTGAAAAAGAGAGAGCCACCTCCGTTTCCCAGCTTGTCATTGGTTTAGTCTTCTGGTCAAGAAAGGCCTCATTAATGTACCTATGTATGTGTGAAATTACTCCTTTTTCCCTGGAAGTGTGTTCGCAAATACATTCAAATTGAGTGCTACGAATACGGGACGATAATGTACCTCTGCTTTGATAGAAGTGCTTAATTTGGAGATATCTAAAATGTTCAGAGGAAAGTAAATCATGGTCTATTCTGACTTGGGCGAAAGATTTAAATTGTGAGCCCGACTTAAGGGATGCAAAGGTTGTTAGACCATTAAAGTTCCATCTAAGAACACTGTCTCCCTGTTTCTCCGATTCTCCCCAAGGGAAAATCGGGGTCTCCTATAAATGAATAAAGGGGTGCTAGTGGTAAGGATAGTTTGTATTTGCTGTGGTATAGAGACCAGAGGTGAAGGGATTGAGAAATAATATGGTTAAGGGGAGCTATATTACGCACCTGTATAGATTTGGACCACAGTAGGCCTGGGAGGTGGTACGGAAATTCAGCATGCGTTTCAAATTGTAACCATGGGATGTCTGATATCGAAGCATGCCATTGGGCGGTCTGGGTGAGACTGGCCGCTAGATAATATTGCCATGAATTCGGAAGGCCTAAACCTCCAAGAGGTTGGGGTCTATACATGAGTGACTTATTAAATCTAGGGTGTTTTGAATACCATATACATTTATTAATTTCCCTTTGGAGTGATTCAATATAAGATTTAGAGACATAAATGGGTAAGGTCCTAAAAAAAAAAAAAAAAAAAAAAAAGTATCTTGGGCAAGATAGCCATTTTAATGGCCGTTACTCTGCCCAAAAACAAGATGCGGTAAGTTAGGGTCCTTACATGAGCAACTATCAGGTGGTAAAATATCTGAAAATGAGGGTGTGAGTTGAATACCTAAAAACCGAAATGAGTGAGTGCACCATGTGAATGCAAAGTGCTGTTGCAAGGTGGTGGCCAAATTATGGTTTATATTGATAGGCATAGCAGTGCATTTGGATAAATTTAATCCTAGACCTGAAAAAGATTGGAAAGAGTCTAACAGTGAAGCTAAATTTGAAAGTGCAATTAGGGGGTTTGTCAAAAATAAGAGAACATTGTCGGCATACAGGCTCAGTTTATGTTGTGCGGATCCCTTTCTAAAACCTTTGATCTGGATTGTTTGCAATAGCTCTAGACAAAGGTTCTATTGCCAGGGCAAATAGGAGAGGGGATAGGGGACAGCCCTGCCTCGTACCTCTCTGAAGTGGGAAAAATGCAGAATTTTTACCCGGTAATTTGATACATGTTTGGGGGGTTTGGTAAAGTGCATGAAAGCCTTCTATAAAAGCTCCCGTGATCCCAAATTTGGGCAGTAAGTTATCTAGGTATGACCAGCTCACACTGTCAAACGCCTTGTGTATATCAAGGTTAAAGAGCAGCACCTGGGTTGAGTGCAGATTAGTATCCTGGATAATGTTTGTAACCAAACGTATGTTATCAGCGATCTGTCTGCCCGGTATAAACCCAGTCTGCTTTGGAGACATAAGTGAGGTAATCACCGAGGCCAGTCTATCTGCCAGCAATCGACCAAATATTTTTGAATCATTATTGATTATGGAAATAGGACGGAAGTTTTGGGGGATAGAATGATCCAATATCATTAGGGTGAGATACCAGGGAGCCGGTAGAATTATGCATTTTGTATACATGAGGTGCTTTATCCAGTGGTTGAGTTTTCTTGCAAACATAGTAGAAGTAGAGTTACTAAACAACAAAATTTTGCCCGGACCAATGCAAAGCCTTTTCCGTGTCTTCAGCCTGTATTAAATCTAGAGCTCTTTTTTTGGAATTAATTTGTTCCATAAGTTCGGGGTGGGAGATTGATTATAGCGGTTGTACAGGCAGTCTAGTGCCTTTGTAATGGAGCGTAAGTCCGACAATTTAGTCCTGTGCCATTTTGTCGCCAGATTAATGAGATGACCACGCATGACGGCCTTCTGGGCTGTCCATAAGGTGGTGGGAGAGGTGTCAGGTAAAGAATTCTCAGCAAAATAGTTGTCTAAGTGGTTAGAGAGAGTTTCCATAGTTGTCGAGTCTGAAGGCAGAGAATCATTCAGTGTCCAAATACATATATATATATATATATATATATATATATATATATATATATATATATATATATATATAGTTTGATGGACTATTTGACTTATTAAGAACACCGTGATCTGACCAGGGGAAAACATGAATCTCCGCCACTGAGGAGTTGGCAAGGACTACCGGGGTGCAAAAAATGTAGTCTAATCAAGCGTAGCTATCGTGTGGGATGGAGTAGAAGGTATATGATCTAGAGCCCACACTGTGTGCTCTCCATGCATCGATGAGTTGTAAAGCATTTACAGAACTGACTACCAACTTAGGGAAGGCTTTAGTTGATGGGGTAACTCTGCTTCTGTCCAGCATTGGGTGTGCTGTAAGATTGAAATTGCCACCCACAATCAAATGTGGGGAGAGATATCAATCCAAGGTGTTGAAAAAGCGTCTAAAAAACAACGCCTGGGCTTCGTTAGGAGCATGGACGAAGGCTATGGTGGTAGCTCGGACCTGTATTATAACTTAGAATTATAAATTGGCTTTCAGGGTCTTTATATACATGGGTCATGTCAAATGTCAATGAGTTGCGTATGAATATTGCTACTCCACGGGACTTGGTTGTACAGGTAGTGCAATAAAATTGTTTAAAGGATTTGTCAAAAAACTGGGGATGATTAGACACATAGAAATGGGTCTCTTGTAATAGCAGGATATTAGCTCCCAAACTTTTATAGTGGTGGAAATCCTTTTTGCGCTTTTGGGAGGTTAAAACCTTGGATATTGTGAGAGAGTATTCTAAGTACCATAATGAACCAATAACAGGAGAGGATAGGTGAAGGTGGGTGCAGAATATCCCATACGGGGTGTGGATAGTCTCCATGGAGCAGCCGATCCCACGCAGCTAAACCTTCGTAGTAATATCAGTGGCTATAGTCTGAATCACTGTGAAAATGTATGCAGTACAGTATAACATTACTCTTGAAACTTCCATAATCAAAAAATATAAAAATGTGAAACAACAAAAACAGAAACCAATATAGAGTAAGGGGGTCAGGGGAGAACCTCCAAACTGACCAAAACAAATCGAACTTCGGACAAAGGTGTCCAATACCTACCACAAGACCCGAAGCAAACCGAGATGGCGAACAGGGCAGCCTAACAGAACACGGTGCACTGAACACCACCCCAGGTTGGATCATGGAGTAAGTAGGGGGAATAACTGTGTAGGCGAGGAGACTTCATGCTAGACAGTGGAAGTCTCTATGAGACGGTATGTCCTTATGAAGACATCATCCATACTTTAAAGAGTCTTGCCCTTCGATAGTGGTACTTTGAGGTCTGTGTCATGAAGGTTTCCCACCAGGAGACTCGTGGATCCTAGTGGTTGTGAAAAGAGAAACAGTCCTTTACAGGGATGTGTGGAATACCTGGGCCATCAAGTGAACGGCTTAACTGTGCAAAGCCAAACGCATCATGATAAAAGAACTGGGTCAGGTGTTCCTGGGTGGTCTATGGGAAGTAAATTATGGCAAGGGCTTGTCAGGCTGGGAGGTCACAAAATGGTTGGCCAAAGAGGGTTAGGTCGAGGAGTAGAGGGCTGGCGGAGAATAGCATCTGATTCCATCAGACCAAGCTTGACCAAGAGATCCTTGCCTTCAGTGGTGTTATAGACTGTGTACGTAGTGCCGTTGTGTGGCACTTTGAGCTTAAAGGGGAAACCCCAGGGGTATCTTATATGGGCTGCTTGAAGTACTAATTCATCTTGCGTCTGCGGTCTAAAGTAGCTTGGGAAATGTCGGGATAGATCTGTATTTTGACCCCATCCAATTCAATGCGATTGGTGTTTCTCGAAGCCCTCAGGATTCCCTCTTTAGTCAGGTAATCCTTCATGCAGAGTATCATATCACAAGGGAGTTTATCCACTGGGGGTTTCGGGCGTAGAGCCCTGTGCAGTCTATCACATGCAAAGGCTTTCATGGGGGCATCCGGTAGAAGGGAATGGAACAACCTGGAGGTGGCTGACACCAGTTCTGTGACTGACTCAGGGATACCTCGCAGCCTCAGGTTGTTCCTGCGATTGCGATTGTCCAAGTCCTCGACATGGACAATCGCATGTCGAGGACGAAGGAATAGCTTTTAGCCAGGGATTCAAAATCCTTGCGGAGATCTGTATGAGCAAGGGCCAGCTCATCGTGTTTTGTTTCCAACAGATCTGTGCGGGCGCCTGACGCTGTGATTTCCTGTGTCAGCATACTAGTAGTCTTGTGTAACTCAGACTGGAACTTCTCAGCCAATCTTTCATACATTGCTGACAGGGTATCTTCCAGATCTGCTTTAGTGAGCTGGGTAGAGTACTCACGGTTTACAGATTGCTGGCTGGAGGCCATAGGAGAGGAAACCAGATACTCGGCGGGACGCTTGGTTTGGGCACCATCTTTGGCCATTCTGGGCTGCTCTGAGGTCCGCAGGAGATAAGTGGTGTGGGTTCATTGCGGCTTGCTTTTCCGTTTGGATTTCTTTCCAGACGACATGCACCTTGTAGTCCCACAGGGGTGCGAGAGGTATTGGGTGAGAAATAGTGGCTGTATAGCCCTGTGGGAGTCTTTCTAGTCTCACTGTCTGCCGGAGCTCTCACAGGAAGCATCAGTCTTGCATCTCACTGCGCATGCGCCCCCCAGAAGCCAGCCTTTTTGACCATTTGTATGCCTAATCCAGTCCGTATTCTTCTTGGATAACGAATGTTCTTGCTCTGCCAATGGCTGTAAGGAACACTTTTTCCACCTCTTTCATTACATGCACCCAGTGAGTGCCCTTACACCGTTTAACCTAACCAATGGCAGTGCTCCTTTGTTTTGTCAATGGACTATTTAGAGCATCAGCCCCGATGTGTGGGTGTACCCCGATGATGTCACATATGACAAAACAATCGTTGGGACATTACGCACACACGCTCTGCGCATGTGCGATCGCCCTCGCATGTTGATGTGATTTTTACTTTTATGGAATTCCATTTTTTATCTACCTGAATTGGATGACTCGTTTGTGAGTCCATTTTTTTTATATGCAGCATTGCATTATCTACCATTAAAGTACTCTTAAGAGGCATTATTGCACTGTTGGAGTTTTTTTGTTTTTTGCATATTTGCACTCCCTGGTATTGATGCTATCGGACCGGATTTGAACATCGCCCGACATCTGTGGAGGCTTCTGGTGGGGGACGTTTAGGGCATCAGGACAACTCTCCAGTGGATGCCAGATCCAACAAGAGTTTTGTGACCCCCCCCTAAATAAGGGTGGTCGCTGGCTTTCTGGTAAGCCTCGTCTCACTTTGGTGACAGGTTTCACATGGTCAAGTGTTTGATTCATGCTTCATACTTCACAAGTGATCTCTCTCATTGAATTCAAACCACCTATGAACTTTTGTACATGTGCACAGTTGTTTGATTTCACAATTTTGCACTTTATATGAAACTGGATTTATGTTTAAATGTGTTTATTTTTGCACTGTGTTTGTTTTACATGGAACATTGTATAGCAGTCACAGCTAACTTTTGCACATTTGCACTTTATTTGGTACACACATATTTGTATCATTTGATTGTTTAACTTTTTATTTATATCGCTGCACTTTATATTATACATTTTGTCCCTGTGCCCAATATCTGTGTTTTAGTGCCTACCTGCTGTTTTTGTTGTTTTTTTTCCACCAAGCGCGGATATTATTTTTATCTAGTGCTAAAAATATGCATTGTTACTGTACTAATGACAGTGGCAGGGAAGGGTTTTGGAACACTGGGAATCACTCCACAAAGCAGCTGGGCTAGGACAGTGCCCTCTGCTGTGATAACTTTGGCCTAGAAAATTTCCTATTGGAACAACATAAAAGAAGGAAGCCTTGTGCAACCTCCTCCTCTTCAAAACAAAATTGGAATTTTTCTCTGGAGTTGGGATTTAAAGGGAAACTAAGTTTGATACAGTATCACACTATTGGCTGCTTCTTTATGCAATACTGCGGAGCTCGGGACAAGGATGTCAGGACGGATTCACGCTGCTCCTACCAGGAAGTTCGGTCTGTGTCTGTGATAATCTGCTCACTTATAGTTGGCATCTGGTAAGCAGGACTTTCTTGAGGTTCGCTGCATTTTAATATACTCCTTTGCCACTCTTTCTGGTGTTAAGTCCTTAGATCTGCTCACATTGAATTGCCATCTGGTAAGCAGGATTTTTATGTGGCTTGCTGCACCTTCTGGTACTTCTTTTCCATACCTTTCATCTGTGGGATAGCTATATGCTCACTTGGTTATATTATCTGGTAAGCAGATTCTTTGTAAGGTTTACATCCTATTGGGGATCATACACCTTATTGCATGATTGCATGTCACTCACTTAACGATCCTATGTGTGTTCTCAACACTGGATGTTTTTATGAATATATATGATTTTGTTTTTTTGTTGAGTGTTGCACATTTTTCCTTTTTTTTGGATTTCACTTTTTTTGTCAGTATTACGCTATGTTTTTCAAATATTTTTTTGGGTAATCCTTCGTGGATCTGAATACACGGTACGAGTGTGACCTATCCTGTTCCATTGGGATCGTTTCTTAAAGGCCCAGGCTGGGTTTTAAGCCACTCGCCTGTTTGGCTTACTTTCTGGTAAGCATTTCACCACATAGATTTGTTCTATTTGAATTTTCACCTAACAACATAAGAATATTCACGTTATTCACCGTGTGATGGTTGGACATTCCTTTGTATAGGACTGTATATTTTCATCAATTTTGAATATCATTTTTTAGTGCTTTTTTTTATATTTCTTTTCTGTATTGGTGTACCTCACTTATAACCGCAGCTTTTACCTTATTTTCCAAGCGCAGTTTTTTTGTTTTTTGTTTAAATATCTACCAGTGTTTCTATTCAGGCCATATACGTTTGCGAGTGAGTAATCTGACCCATTTTGTTTACCTTTTAGGAACAGAAAGCGACCTTCTGGGTCCGTCATTCTGTCCTCTACTTTGAACGAAACTTGCTTGGCGAACCCAATCGCCACTCCTTTCACACCCCTGGTCGGGGAGTCTCCAAAGAACCAAGTCAGATAATCTCTGGAAAAAATGCTCTGGCTTTTACCCAGAAAGAGATGCGTCTCTTGTAGCAGAGCAACATCTGCTTTCAGGAATTTCAGTTCACCCATTATGTTCGTGCTTTTTATGAGGGAGTTTAGACCTCTTACGTTGTATGAAATTATATTTAACCTAGACATCTCTTTATGTATGAAGTAGAGGGAGGTATACATAACCTTACTAACCAAAGGTGGGGAAGACGATACGGTGGATACTTGCCTCCAAACCCCCCCCCCCCACCCCCCCCCCACATCCCTCATCCTCACACAACTTGACCCCCTCACAAACCCCCCACCCCTCCCCCACTCGATTGGGGGTAACGGACCTCCCCGAGGCCCAAATAACCGTGGCCTCACTTACACCTCCCGGCCTCTCGGTTGTCCCCCTAGAGGTTGAGCTCAGAGTGAACATCTTTGGTTTCGATACTCTCCCCATGGATTGGGAAATTCCTGTGCCCGTCCGCCCCCCCTCCACCCCCACCACCCCCTCCACCACCCAACCTCACCCCTTCACCCACACCCCCCCCAACACCCCCGTCTGGTATATATGTAAGCCCATACTAAATTCCATTAAGTCTAATTTTTCTTCATAGCTAGTCGTCTCGTATTAAGGACTGGTTTCCAGGCTAACAGTTCCTCTGTGGACTCTTGGTTTGCAATTTTTTCCCACCAACCCAGGATTTCCACTAATGGCACATCTAGACGTTGGCAAAATTTTGGCGTATCTTCTGGTAATCTCAATGTAGCTGAACGGCCATCTTTGCGTCCAATTAGGCAGGCTGGGAAGCCCCAAGAATATTGGACATCATGGGTTTTAAGTAAAGCCAGTAGTGGTTTCAAGGTTCTTTTTCTAGATAGCGTCTCTGCTGCCAAGTCCGGGAAGATCTGCAGATTTATTTCACCGAACTTCACTGGTTGGTTCTTTTTCATGCTGGCTTTAATTTGTTCCTTGTCCTGGTAGTTATGGAATCTTACAATCACGTCTCTTGGGACATCTCCACTTAATTCTGCCGGCTTTCTGATCCTGTGCACTCTTTCAAGTTTAATTTTACTACTGGTTTCCAGTGGATTTATCAAGCCTCCGAAGATTACATCCATTATTTCTTGTAAGTTCTCTTTATAACCTTGTATCTCTGGTAGACCTCTAATCCGAAAGTTTTTTTAGTCTATTTCGGTTCTCTGGATCTTCTAATCTGTACATTATATTTCTCTGTTCTTTCTGTATCTCTTCCATCTGGTGTTTGAGGCCTTTTATCTCAACCCCTTGCCTGTCCACCGTTATTTCTACATCTTCAACTCTTTTTAGAATGGGATTCATATTCTCGCGCAATGTTTCTATTTCTCCTTTTATTGATGTTTCAAGCTTTGCAAACATTTCAGCCATTTCACCTTTAGTAGGGAGCTGTTTTGTTTGTAGAGGTTCCATTGTTTCTTCTTCCATTGTCTCACTACGTGCGGTGTGGATGTCTATCTCAGCCAACTGTCTTCTTGTCCCAATTTTTGAAAGACACTATGGGGTTTTGCTTTTAGCTCCTGTAGATCTTACCGCTGTCTTGGACCATATATTTTCTAATGGTTCCTGGACTTACACTTGTCCTAGGCGGATTTGCTGAGGCCCTTTCGTTGATTTACCCCTCATTTTTTCTTTTTTTTTTCCTCTTCCTTCCCCTTTCTTTCCCCTTCTCCTTCCCCTTTCTATTCTGTCTAGAACATTAAATACAGGTACCCTGTCTCTTCCTTCTTTAACGACAAAAAAAAAAAAAAATTCCTGGATATAGAGTAAGTATAATATGGAGATGATCCACCAGGGGGTAACCCGGATCTGCTGGGGAGGAGGTTCAAACGATGCACGGGATCAGACAGCGGTCAGACAGTCAGCGCAGATAAAAAGAAAAATAATACAACGGGCTCCTATATCTACGTCTTGATATGATATCATAGTTATCAAAATGTTGGCAAAAAAAAAAGGGAATATCATCACCTACATGGGTGTACCTCCCCTGTCATTTCCTGTAACATTGGATAACCCAAGTCCAACTATTTCCATTGGTTTCCCCGTGCACTGTAGGTTTGCAATGTGTGTATGTTGTTTTTTGTTTTTTCCTTCTCTCCCTTTCCTCTTTTCCCTTCTCTTTGAGTTGATATGCAGGCGTTTATTATTGGTTGTTAAAGGGAGAGGTGTATATTGAATCTCTACCTTTCACCACAGAGACTAAATGGCGTGGAGTGAGGTAGGATTCAGCCTCAGATCATGCAGACCGCTGATCTCTTATTGCCTGAGTCCTTCTGGAATATACACATGCATGACTTGACTTAGTGACATGTCCCCTAGATTAATCTCAATAAGTTATACATAGGACCCTGTAGGAAAAGTCGCTTGAAATTAGGTTACTTGCCACTCTTCATGTGTCCTTTATGCCAGGTTGCTGTAACATGTAACTTTTTGTATGTAGTTCACTTACCCCGTCAGGTGGGTCAGATGGGTCAGAGTGGTTCACAGACTTACCATATTCTCGTCTGCTGGATCTCTGAGTCATTTACCTTCACCTTGACACCGATCCTCTGCCTCCGCAATCATTAAACAGTCACCAACAACCGAGGGTGCGTAGCAGCATGGAGCAGCCTGCATGCAGCTTGGAGCCTGCATGGAGCATGGAGCAGCCTGTGGTTAGTAGCTTGTGGTGAGCTTATGGATCGGTTTACCAGGTGCCGTGTGTGTGTCTCTCATACACAGGAGCATAAAACGCTCCGCTCGCACCGCTCATGCCCAGGCTCAGCATTGGCTCCAATGCAACGCCCACATCCGGCTCCTCCCTCCCAGTCTTTTGTGGCAAAAAAGAGAGAGGAGCGCCACTAAGTAAAATCATTTATTCACCAATATGAAAACAAAGTATCAACTTACATTTAGGAGCGGTATATAGAACAGACAGATGTGATTCCTGATAGAAGAGGGGGAAGGGAACAGTCAGTGATTCCCTGGGGATGCCTCCAAACACGACGCAGTCTGGCGGGGAGGCCAGGATGGTACACAGCCTGTCTCTGCGGGAGGACGTAACGGCAGCCCAGGAAGCCACTGGCAATGTTGTCAATGAGGAGAAAAAACACAACGCGTTTCTGAGAATGCGCAGGGTCTGTATGGCACATGCGCGCTCCTTAACACACTTGATAAAGGAGCGCGCATGTGCCGTACAGACCCTGCGCATGCTCAGAAACGCGTTGTGTTTTTTCTCCTCATTGACAACATTGCCAGCGGCTTCCTGGGCTGCCGTTCCGTCCTCCCGCAGAGACAGGCTGTGTACCGTCCTGGCCTCCCCGCCAGACTGCGTTGTGTTTGGAGGCATCCCCGGGGAATCACTGACTGTTCCCTTCCCCCTCTTCTATCAAGAATCACATCTGTCTGTTCTATATACCGCTCCTAAATGTAAGTTGATACTTTGTTTTTATATTGGTGAATAAATGATTTTACTTAGTGGCGCTCCTCTCTCTCTTTTTTACCTGGATGGATCTGAGTTTGACTTCTCTCAACAAGAAGAGCTGCCTTTCGTGAATCTGGCCACACAAATTCCTACAAGAAAAGAAAAGTTTTATTCCGGTGTTTTGTTTTACCTATGACTTATCCTCCAGGGATCCTCTCCTGCTTTATAGACTGTTTCCTGGCTCCTGTCCAAGACTTCCAACACCGTCCTGATTACACCGTGATTGATCCAGCTTTTAGACTTTATAATTTCATTAACATTTATAGTCATTTGCCTTATAGCCTCTGAGCGCCAGTTTATTTGTTTTAGTCCTTTGTGGCAGGGAAGGGGTTAACACAAGGCACGATCAAAGGGCTAAGTGTGTCCCTAGTGGATGCTTTCTCACTGTGTGGAGGATGGACTGACTGAGAGAATACAGAAATCCGTGTTCCTGCTTAGCAGAAACACAAGATCACTGTGTTCTTCCCTGTCAGAACAGCGATATGCCTCTCTGGGGAACGATTGGCGGGTCCCGGCAGACAGTGCGTCCGCTGGACCCGCTGATTGGCTCCCCCTCTGGCCAATCAGTGCATGCACCCCTGCTGTCTATTGCACAAAATGACGTACAGGTACAAATTTTCATGCAATAGAGCCGCCCTGCAGTATATCTGCGGTGGGCGGTCTTTAAGTAGTTAAACTGATGAGCAGCAAAGACTTTTAAAGTGTCACCTATGGAGATTTTTGGGTACCATAGTTTTTCACAATATCATGGGCATTAACAATTTTAAGACTTGCCGTGTTTGGTATCTACAGTATTTATTTAATGCAACTGCATTTTTATATTTTACCAAAATTGGGTATTATATTGTGTTCGCACTGAAATTCATTTTATTATATTTTTCCTCAAAACAGTTGCACAAATATCGTGCGATATAAAAAAATTCCAACTATCTTTTTATTCTACAGGGCTTCCGCTTTCAGAAAATTTTCTAGAGGTTGAAGGTACATTTATGGCAGATTTTTACATGTGTGCAAAACGTAAAAAAATTGCTCTAGAGCCAAAGTGATTACTTTATCCACCGCTATATACAGTATGCTCCAATTTTGAGACTCTTAAGTATAACAGTTGGGAAAGCACTTTACAGAGGCAGTGAGGCTTTCACACATATTTTTAATGTAAGGTTTTAGACAGTGTAATTTTTTCTTTTTTTTTTTGCAGGCTAGCTGGTAAGTGTGCTTATCCTCTCCACACCGTGACACAGTGAAGCCCTGGCACAATATACAGATTTCAAATTGGAGTCTCAGACGACTTCCAATGATGAAACGCATAAGACGGGACTTGGTACGCATTCACGTCACTTCCGAAACTTCTGGTTTTTGCGCTGTGGTCTGTGGAATGCACGCCTTCCAGATCCAGGAAGATCCAGTTTGTATGCCTATACGAATTGGGGCAATTGGAGCTCCTTCCTTTTAAAAGATTTTACTTTTGGAAAATAAATTTTGTTTAACCACTTCAGCCCCGGAAGGATTTACCTCCTTCCTGACCAGAGCACTTTTTACAATGTGGCACTACGTCGCTTTAACTGCTAATTGTGCGGTCATGCAATGCTGTACCCAAACGAAATTTGCGAACTTTTCTTCCCACAAATAGAGCTTTCTTTTGATGGCATTTGATCACCTATGCGTTTTTTTTGCGCTATAAATGGAAAAAGACCAAAAATTTTGAAAAAAAAAAATATATTTTCCCACTTTTTGTTATAAAAAAAATCCAATAAACTCAATTTTAGTCATACATTTAGGCCAAAATGTATTCGGCCACATGTCTTTGGTAAAAAAAAGTCAATAAGCGTATATTTATTGGTTTGCGCAAAAGTTATAGCGTCTACAAACTAGGGTACATTTTCTGGAATTTACACAGCTTTTAGTTTATGACTGCCTATGTAATTTCTTGAGGTGCTAAAATGGCAGGGCAGTACAACCCCCCCCCCCCCAAATGACCCCATTTTGGAAAGTAGACACCCCAAGGAAATTGCTGAGAGGCATGTTGAGCCCATTGAATATTAATTTTTTTGTCCCAAGTGATCGAATAATGACACAAAAAAAAAAAAATTTACAAAAAGTTGTCACTAAATGATATATTGCTCACACAGGCCATGGGCATATGTGGAATTGCACCCCAAAATACATTTAGCTGCTGCTCCTGAGTATGGGGATACCACATGTGTGGGACTTTTTGGGAGCCTTTCCACGTACGGGGCCCCGAAAACCAAGCACCGCCTTCAGGATTCCTAAGGGCGTAATTTTTTGATTCACTCCTCACTACCTATCACAGTTTCGAAGGCCATAAAATGCCAAGATAGCACAAACTCCCCCCAAATGACCCCATTTTGGAAAGTGGACACCCCAAGCTATTTGCTGAGAGGCATGGTGAGTATTTTTCAGCTCTCATTTGTTTTTGAAAATGAAGAAAGACAAGAAAAAATTTTTTTTTTTCTTTTATCAATTTTCAAAACTTTGTGACAAAAAGTGAGGTCTGCAAAATACTCACTATACCTCTCAACAAATAGCTTGGGGTGTCTACTTTCCAAAATAGGGTCATTTTGGGGGGGGGGGTGTGCCACCTGGGCATTCCATGTCCTCCGAAACTGTGATAGTTAGTGAAGAGTGAAATCAAAAATTTATGCCCTTAGAAAGCCTGAAGGCGGTGCTTGGTTTTTGGGGTCCCGTACGCGGCTAGGCTCCCAAAAAGTCTCACACATGTGGTACTCAGGAGAAGCAACAGAATGTATATTGGGGTGTATTTTCACATATTCCCATGGCATGTTTGAGCAATATATCATTTAGTGACAACTTGTGCAAAAAAAAAAAAAAAAATTGTCTTTTTCCCGCAACTTGTGTCATAATATAAAATATTCCATGGACTTGACATGCCTCTCAGCAAATAGCTTGGGGTGTCTACTTTCCAAAATGGGGTCATTTGGGGGGGGTTGAACTGTCCTGGCATTTTATGCACAACATTTAGAAGCTTATGTCACACACCACCCACTCTTCTAACTACTTGAAGAC